>CP092882.1:68887011-69244724 GCA_030710605.1 Cordylochernes scorpioides
TATTTATAGGGAGAACAACTTATCCCAAGGTAAAGATAATAATAATGAGAGTGATCAGCCACCGAGGCGTCTTGTTTTCCTTATTTACATATAAGATTTCGAGAAACCCTCACACCTGTGGCCCCCCCGGGGTCTAGGAATGATTGACAGGTGTCCAATGGAGCTTCTTGACAATATACAATGAATAAAACGCCGCCTGATCTCCTGTGGAAGGGAAGAGATGCCTGAAAGCTTAAGATGGTGTTGGTGGTGCTTATCTCCATGGTTAAACCAATTCCTGAAGTCCACTCCTCTCCAATTTTGCGATGGTATTTATAGGCCTGGAAAATAGGTCCTCTATTGTCAGTTCTGAGCATGATATGTTCCGGAGAAGCTTCTGCACTATTGCATTTCAAGCAGTTATTGAAGGTTTTTTGTCCATTTTTGAAATTTTAAGGTTTTTATATGTCAACTTCTTAGTCTTTCTAAAGCTGTTTGTTGATTTCTATTGAGTTCTTCTAATTGTTTCAATGGTTTGTACCAGTGATGATTTGGATAAGCTGTCAGTTTTGATTTATTTTCTTCTTTTTTATATACATATATATTTCTTAAAATGTAAGATTATTGATATTGCTTGGTAAGTGACACGCCTCATTTTTGCAAATTGCATGATATGGTATTTGAAATAAAAAGAAAATCATCTCCGGAAACTTTTTTAAAATTGTTTAACACTTTGAGGACGGATGATTCCGCAGTTGCATGGCTCACTGGGCCGTAGGAAAATCGAGTTATTTTTAATAAATAAAAACTCAAGATATACAAGAAGGTATGGGACATGATCTCGGTGAACATGAATTTGTGTCAGCCGCCGGTGATTTTATATTTGATTTTGAAAATCGAGGACAAGAATTCGCGTTCTTTGGGTAGAAAGTGTTAATCAATATCCAGATTTAAATGAATTCATGATAAATTCATAGAAGCATAGGGCGCTTCTCCCGTCAAAATAAACGTAAAAAACTGACGCCATCTAGCTGTGGTGTTGTCGCTTTGTCACCGACCCGAGGCCGCTAGTTTGCGGCGACGGTCAATAGATGGCGTCAGTTTTTGATGTTTATTTTGACGGGAGAAGCGCCCTATGCTTCTATGGATCGATTTCCTTCCGGCAGTTTTTCCATCATGATAAATAATTATTGTTAATTTGTCATAATAGCTGCCTAAATATGGATGGAAGAGATACCTGAGAAGTTGAGGATTTTACAATAAATGTTTTGCCTCTTCCAATCGTTACAGAGCTCAAGCAGAATTATTGGACATCTTGTGATCGATTGATCTTGAGAAGATGTAGAGTGGCTCTTGAAGAATCATTCAGGCGTATATTGATGAGTTCATTATTATAAGTGACTGAATATTTATCTAATTGATATTATTTGTTAATTGAATGGTGCTTAAAGTGTCCTCTTCAAGATAATAAAGGTTACTACTTACATATTCATGTATCGAAGAAATTTCGTGCTTTTAATGCTTCATAATTCATCTTTATAGAAAGAGAGAGAAAGAGGTTAATGCAGGTGGTATGATTTCCCTTTTAAAAATATCGTTTATACGTTTTCTCAGCTTTAATATCAGTTCTTGAATTTCGGAAATGAAACGTCGAAAAATTAATACTCTACTGGCCAAAGTGTCGTTAAATTTAAAGAACCATGAATATCGGCCAGGTAACCTCTATTTTTAAATTCATTGTTAGAATTATTGCGATAATTGCGACTGCTGTGATAGAGATGCATGGAGACATCTGAGGTTCTTAATTGGACACCACAACAACAACAATACAGTATACACACCCAATATAGAGACCGACTGCTGTGATAGAGATGCATGGAGACATCTGAGGCTCTTCATTGGACATGACAACAACAACAATACAGTATACACACCCAGGATAGAGAACGACTGCTGTGATATAGATGTATGGAGATATCTGAGGCTCTTCATTGGACGCGACAACAACAACAATACAGTATGCACACCCAAGATAGAGAACGACTGCTGTGATAGAGATGCATGGAGGCATCTGAGGCTCTTCATTGGACATGACAACAACAACAATACAGTATACACACCCAAGATAGAGAACGACTACTGTGATAGAAATGCATGAGGACATCTGAGGCTCTACATTGGACACGACAACAACAACAATACAGTATACACACCCAAGATAGAGAATACTGCTGTGATAGAGATTATGGAGATATCTGAGGCTCTTCATTGGACGCGACAACAACAACAATACAGTATACACACCCAAGATAGAGAACGACTGCTGTTATAGAGATGCATGGAGGCATCTGAGGCTCTTCATTGGACATGACAACAACAACAATACAGTATACACACCCAAGATAGAGAACGACTACTGTGATAGAAATGCATGAGGACATCTGAGGCTCTACATTGGACACGACAACAACAAGAATACAGTATACACACCCAAGATAGAGAATACTGCTGTGATAGAGATGTATGGAGACATCTGAGGCTCTTCATTGGACACGACAACAACAACAATACAGTATACACACCCAAGATAGAGAACGACTGCTGTGATAGAGATGTATGGAGATATCTGAGGCTCTTCATTGGACACCACAACAACAACAATACAGTATACACACCCAAGATAGAGAACGACTGCTGTGATAGAGATGTATGGAGATATCTGAGGCTCTTCATTGGACGCGACAACAACAACAATACAGTATACACACCCAAGATAGAGAACGACTGCTGTGATAGAGATGTATGGAGACATCTGAGGTTCTTCATTGGACACAACAACAACAACAATACAGTATACACACCCAAGATAGAGAACGACTGCTGTGATAGAGATGTATGGAGACATCTGAGGTTCTTCATTGGACACGACAACAACAACAACGTCATATTTTGCTTTAAAGAGATAAATATTTTCAAAAACAGGGATTTCCTAAAGAAGATGATGTCCCTACAAATATAATCTTTAGTTTGTTGTTAAAATAACATATATATCCTGCTACAAATCTCCTTCCATATAAGAGCTCACAGCTTATACATTTTGTTAACATTGACATGGATCCTGTGTATTTCTGGTCTACTAGAGACTAATTTCAAATCGCTGATGGAACCAATGACAGATATACACAAGATCCATGTCAGTGTCAACAAAATGTGTAAGCTTTGGGTCATAGTTACCATAAGGAAAAAGATTTGTACCAAGATATACAAGTATACTTGACTAACAAGATATATATTATTTTAGTAACAGATTTATTTTGTGACATTTTGTGTCAGAAAATTTACTCCTTGCAACTCTTTTATTTTATTAAAATAAAATTAAATTGTTTTGATAAAAATAAATTGCCTTGTCATTCTGAAGTTTGTCTTTTCTTATTTTCCAAATGACCTTATTTTAATGTTTATGGTTTTTTTTATTATTATTCCTAGTACACGTTGTACAGACCATGATAATCATGGTGGGTAGAATATGGCGACTGCTTTTATTGTAAGTGTACCATAAGTCTAAAAGTAGTTCGACTTTTGCACTCAGAAATGTGTCAGAGTTCCATTTGGTTACTTGCACTCGCTGGTAGGGTTGGACTTTTGTAAGAATCTGGGCCCATTGGAGCATTTTTCACAATTATAAAAAAAAGGGACCAATGCGGGATTCTATCCCGGGTCGTAGCGGTCGAAAACCAACGGTTTAGATCATCCTTCTACCGACCCACATGTATATGGTATATTTTACAAACTTGGCCTGAGTGAAAGAAATGGATTCTTATAAATAGAAACTCCTTTTCTCTATCTATCTCTGCACATCGTGTCTGTGTTATAGAAACTCATGATCGCACAATGATATAGATAGTATCATTACCACATAATCATGGACAACAATTATGGAAATTGTACCTTTTAGCATGTATATCGGAATTCAGACAATAACTCTGAAAGATATTACAGTGACCTTCATTGAAGACACACGAGATAACCAATATACACTCATGGACAAAACTTAAGGAAATTGTACCTTTTAGCATGTATATCGGGATTCAGACAATAACTCTGAAAAATCCATAATGGGCAAAACTTAAGTAAGTTATACCTTTTACCATGTATATCGGGATTCAGACAATAACTCTAAAAGATACACTCATGGACGAAACTTAAGTAAGTTATACCTTTTACCATGTATATCGGTATTCAGACAATAACTCTGAAAGATACACTCATGGACAAAACTTAAGTAGGTTATACCTTTTACCATGTATATCGGCATTCAGACAATAACTCTGAGATATACATTTATGGAAAACACTTGTGGAAGTTATACCTTTTACCATGTATATCGGTATTCAGACAATAACTCTGAAAGATACACTCATGGACAAAACTTAAGTAGGTTATACCTTTTACCATGTATATCGGCATTCAGACAATAACTCTGAAAGATACACTTATGGAAAACACTTGTGGAAGTTATACCTTTTAGCATGTATATCGGGATTCAGACAATAACTCTGAAAGATACACTTATGGAAAACACTTGTGGAAGTTGAACCTTTTACCATGTATATCGGCATTCAGAAAATAACTCTGAAAGATACACTTATGGACTACACTTAAGGAAGTTGTACCTTTTAGCATGAATATCGGGATTCTGACAATAACTCTGAAAGATACACTTATGGAAAACACTTGTGGAAGTTGTACCTTTTAGCATGTATATCGGGATTCAGACAATAACTCAGAAAGATACACTCATGGACAAAACCTAAGTAGGTTATACCTTTTACCATGTATATCGGCATTCAGACAATAACTCTGAAAGATACACTTATGGAAAACACTTGTGGAAGTTGTACCTTTTACCATGTATATCGGGATTCAGACAATAACTCTGAAAGATACACTCATGGACAACACTTAAGGAAGTTGTACCTTTTAGCATGTATATCGGGATTGAGACAATAACTATGTAAGGTATACTCATGTACAAAACTTAAGGAAATTGTACCTTTCAGCATGTATATCGGGATTCAGACAATAACTCTGAAAGATATTACAGTGACCTTTAATGAAGACACACGAGATAACCAAGTGTGTATACACTCATGGACAAAACTTAAGAAAGTTGTACATTCCAGCATGAATATCAGGATTCAGACAATAACTTTAAAATATATTACAGTGACCTTTAATGAAGACACACGAGATGACCAAGTGTGAACAAAATTGTCTTTGTCTCCTTCAAAGAAACAGACGACCGGCTATATAAAAGACTTTCTACTTCTTTCAGTTTTGTCTCCATGAGTATATATACGGAGAACGAGCCGCTCCCATACCTGGCGAACACAATATCCATCTCCTCGGTTCCCCAGCCAATATCCTGTGGTGATTTCCATTTGGCGTCTTTTGACTCATAAAATCTGCAGAACTTCTTGTAACCATGGCAACCAGGGATGGCCTTGTGAGAGAACCAAAGTTTCAGACTCCGCCTGCTGATTAAGAGCTGACTCCGTTCATCTTGAGCTTGCTCTTCCATGAATATCATATCCACTATTTGTTACTTGTAACAGCTATTGGTGTAGTATATGGTAATATTTGTCTTGTGGTTTAATGGTAATAAAAACATCCTTCCTTTTCAACAAACGTTCCATTTTAGAATCGTCAATATCATATTTAACGTATATACCTGCATTTGCTGTGGAGATTTGCTTCTCATAAAGAAGGTGATTTATATTCCTTCCTATATTAAAGTTGTATATATATGAAATGAAAGAGCATTAAAATACGAATTTTTATTTTTTTACACATGAAAAACATTTTTCTACTGTCCTCACTGCGATGAAAAATATTGAGAGGGCTTGACTCATCTGTGGTGAACTCTCTCACTGGTTTCGCTAATTTAATAAAAGAACGCCATCTCGTGGAACAAAAATCAACTAAACGTTAATTTAACTTGTTCTGTGTGAGATTTGGCCGACCCATTTACTTAATAAATCAAGGCTGTACTATGCTGACGAAGGCCAACAGCCCGAAATGTGTACATGGGTGACCTTTCTTTGTATTATCAAGAAAATGGGTTGGTCAAATATAACGGAACAAGTTAAATCAACGTTTAGTTGATTTTTGTTCCCCTAGATGGCATTCTGACACCTAAAATTTTCATGTGAGCTGTAAGATATGCCTTTTTTGTTTTTGATATCAATACCTGACCTTTGTATGTTAATATAATAGTTGTCCGATATAAGACAGTATAAAGTGATAGAGTGATAGAGAAAATTACAGAACCTTTTGTCTATAAAACGGACCTTTATTGAAGACAATAATTACATGTCGCACTAATTGAGTATTTAGCCGTGTGCTCAAGTAAATTTGATTAGGATAATGTTTACTCAAGTTCTTAACAAGTGACAGAAAATCTTATTTTGTTGGAGAGACAATCACCTTATATATAGAGGTGTAATAAATACAATAGGTGAAGTGCTCCTTCATTTACATATAATGCAAGCTTTCAGGCGTAACGCTCTTATTCAGGCTAGTAAACTGAAGGATGCCACGCTCGAATGATCTCATTGTATGTAAATAAAGAATTACTTCACATATCACGTTTGTTATTCTATTATATTCATTGTTGATAGTTGGGTGTTAATATGTTGAGAAAATTTAATCATGTCAACATTGGAAAGTACTAATTACCAAACAATTTTCATAACAGATGGCGCGCGCTAGTGCATCGTAATATAAATGTTCTAATAAAAGACTCAATTTGATATTTATGGAAGAACGATTTTTCGAAGCATATTATATATTTATAATTATATGTAATTCTACTGTCCTCAAAGCCTATGTCCATAGTTCATCTAAAATCCCCATTCCAAGAGTCAAGCATAAGTATCACTATAAAAGGAAGATCGAAAAATGTAATATAACAGTGGTATGGTAGATTAAACTGGCGAAACCGCTGAGAGGGTTCACCACTGATGAGCCAGGCCCTCCCATTAATTTTTCCATATTGCAGTAAGGGCAGTATAAATTGTTTAATTTCAAAAAGAATCTTACGCGTCTAAAATAGTTTATAATTATTTGCAAAAGTTTGAACGACTCATTGTTTCCATTCTTAAAGTAAACTATTTTGATGTTTCATCTTAAGAATGGTAAAAGTGGGTCGCCTAAAGGTCAGTAATTTACCATTTAACACTTTGAGGACAGCGATTCCACAGTTGCATAGACAGGCAATAGGGGCTGCTGTGGTCTCACGTGATGTTTTACAGGTACATTAATCCAATATTTCGATGGACCAATCGTCAATTATACATGTACATTGGGTCAGCTGACATCTCCCCCAACCCACTGATAGATAGACAAGAAGGGACAAGATCCTGGTGGACGTGTATCCGTGTCAACCGCAGGTGATTTTATATTTAATTTTGAAAATCGAAGACGTGAATTCACGTCCTTCGAGCTTGATACAAAATCAGCAAGGACGCGCGTCCCTCGGGACTAAAGTGCTAAAGCTAATGAGACCTATTTATTCAGTTAGTGAGAGAAAGATTGTAAAGAGGTTGATTATATACGATATTTTTTCAATTTTCTTTCATTAAAACGCATTTTTCCTACTGTCCGATGTCCGCTGGTGATGTTCAGGTTACCGTAGTGTAGATTCGCTGTAGATCATCAATTACCATCGTTGTAGTGGTGGACATGGATATAACCAATGTATTTACCATTAGACTGTAAGTAAATTAATTGTGATACTTGTGTACCTCATATATAAATTAATTTTGTTTATAATTTCTCATTATACAAGGTATGTCCCATAAGTTCCCGGACTGGGTCCATAAAAAAAAAAAGGTAAGATTTTTTTAAAATTTTTTTATTAAAACTTTTCAAAGTAATCCCCCCTTGCTTCAACGCACCAGCGCCATCGTTTCTCCCAATTGTCGAAACAGTTTTTATAAGCCTCTTTTGGAATGCTCTTCAATGCTAACGGCGATTTTTCTATTATGTCATCCCTGGTGTCAAAATGTCTTCCTTTTAGAACTGCTTTAAGTTTGGGGAACAGGAAAAAGTCATTTGGTGCGATGTCTGGGAAATAGGGTGGTTGAAGTAGGATTTGTGTCCCGTTTTTCGCCAAAAAGCTAGTCATCAAGTGCGCTGTGTGAGGGCGAGCATTGTCATGGTGTAGGATCCAGCCAACATTAGTCCATTTTTCTGGCCTTTTTTTTTCGAATCGCTTCCCTTAGACGGCGAAGAATGCCCAAATACATTTCCTTAATAACTGTTTGGCCTGCAGGAAGATACTCGTGATAAACAATGCCCTTGTTATCCGAAAAAGCGACCAGCAACACCTTGTTTCTGGATTTTTTGGGTCTAGGCTCACCCTAACCTCTCCACTCGGCAGATTGAGGTTTGGTTTCAGGGTCATAGCCATAGACCCATGTCTCGTCGCCTGTGATTATCTTGTCTTTCCATTCTGGATCAATTCCATCATGTCCTCACAGGTTGCAAGCCGACACAGTTTTTGCTCATTGGTGAGGAACCTTGGGATGAATTTTGCAGGAGTCTTTTTGAGCTTTGAATCTTCGGTTACGATCCTTCCAATCGTTGTTTTAGAGATGCCTGTGTCTTGCTCTAGCTCCAGCAAAGTGGTTCGAGGATTTTCTTTTATCAAATCGGTGATTTTTTTGCACATTTTCATCAGTCCTTTGAAATTTTGGGCGTCCTTGACGCCGTCATCTTCAATGGAAATTCTGCCAGCTTTAAATCTAGAATGCCATTCAAAAACAGTTGTTCTCTTTGGGGCGTCATTGGGGAATGCTTTATTAAGCATTTCAAAAGTTTCGGTTGCTGATATTTGAAGTTTCACACAAAATTCTATGCAAATCCTCTGCTTCAATTTTTGTTCCATCGTAAAATCGCCGCAGCGCTAGGTGTGACCTTTAAATAAATTAGAATAACCTTGGAGCGCGCGCAAGTACCGCCTCGATATTGGTACCACCGTGTAGCCAGATATTTTTTTCTATAATAAACAGTCAAATTCATTTACATTTTTCATTTATTTATTTTTTTATGGACCCAGTCCGGGAACTTATGGGACATACCTTGTATATATATATATATATATATATATATATGAAAAAACAATAGAAAAAATTAAAGATAAAAAGGTCAGGTGTTGATATTAAAAATGAATAAGGCATTTCCTGACCAGGAGCACATGTGCTTTTCAGAAGGCAGAGCGCCATCTGGTGGAACAGAAATCAACTAAACATTGATTTAGCCTGTTCCCTGATATTTGGCCAACCCAATTTCTGTTCCATCAGATGGCGCTCTGCCTTCTGTAAAGCACATGTGCTCCTGATCAGGATATGCCTTTTTTATTTTTAATCTATATATATATATGTCATAATTTGCCTAATGCCCAAGAGATATTATTTCTTTCCGCCATAATTAGTACGTTAAAATGTAAATACAAATTCACCCATAAATAAATCTGTACAAAATAAACGTGGGAGCCAGTGAGGAACAAGTTCTTTTTTCTATTCATGATTTGACGCATACATGCATAACGGCTGCGCCCTTCCATTCGACCACGACGGATACGACATATATATATATATATTATAACTTATTTCAAAGATCATAGTCTTTTGTGAGTTAAATATTTATTTTTTGACTCGTGCTTTAGATGTTATACAAAATTTGAAATATCGTGTGAGAACGTCCTTGGAACCTTAGAATGAATTTTTAACGCCTTGTCAAATTTTTTAATTTTTGTTTGCTCCTGACGAGGACAAAAGATTTTTGTCGAAACGTCGAGATAATAAAAAGATTTACTGGCCGAAGTATCTTTATTTTCAACAACTATGAATGCCGGCCAGGCAGCCTCTCTCTTTATGATAAATTGATTTGTTTAGATCTTAATAAACTTGTGTATTAATTGTCACAATGTTTATTTGAAATTGTCACTTGGGACAGAACACCAATGTCTCTATGTAAGATTATCTAAGTTAATGCATTGTAGAATTGAAGATTTGAGAAATTGAAATCTCAAGCTTGTTGTGACTTCGTTAAGGTGATTCGATTAGCTGGAGTTAATTAAGATATTCAATGATAAGC
The DNA here is from genome assembly GCA_030710605.1 of Cordylochernes scorpioides. Classification (NCBI taxonomy): domain Eukaryota; kingdom Metazoa; phylum Arthropoda; class Arachnida; order Pseudoscorpiones; family Chernetidae; genus Cordylochernes; species Cordylochernes scorpioides. The sequence goes on from CP092882.1 coordinate 68,897,152, forward strand.
TTGGTATGATAATTAACACGCATATATGCTGAGAACCGTATATGCGATAGAATAAATCTATTCAAATTAAACAAACCTTTAGTTTATATGATTAGCAATTACACGCAGGTCTATACATTAACAGAATTATCATAATTAAACAATTATATACAATATATATGTTATGATGCATTAGCGCGCCATCTGTTATCAAAATTCTAAACTATTATAGATGCCTAAGATTCTTTTTTTAAATAAACAATTTCTACTGCCTTTACTGCAATGGAAAAATTAAAGGGAGGGCCTGGTTAATCAGTGGTGAACCCTCCCAACGGTTTCACCAGTTTAAAAAACCGCTGGGAGGGTTCACCACTGATGATCCAGGCCCTCCCTTTAATTTTTCCATTGCAGTGAGGGCAGTAGAAATTGTTTATTTTTAAAAAGAATCATACGTGTCAGGTATGTACTTTCTCAAATTATGTCTTCTATTTTTTATAATCACAATTAAAGCAAATTGTGATTTAAATTGGTGTTATTTTATTTTCTAGGAAGTTCACGACTGTAAATCATAATAATAATAAATCAGAGAAGCAAGTTACTATTTTCTCTTTCTGCACAAATAAACAATATTGTGGCGAATAAATAATTTATTATTTAATTTAATTTACGATGAAAATATTTGGAAACAGATTTATTATTTGCAAAATCATCATTTAGTTACCTAGATTGTTTGCTCAATATTCTCTAGCTGTAGATAGTTTGGTTGATTTGTCGACTAGTCGTACTGACGTCATCAATAAATACTTTGACATTTACAGATATACAAATACCTGATTTCTACGTTTCGATATAACACTTTTTTTTAATATACAAGTATTAGAGTCATAATCAACAATCAATCAATTCTGTCCCCGTTTGCTTTTGTGAATGGAATAAATACCCAAATATGGCCATTTCTTATAAGCATCGGTGGGTCAGTGGTAGAATGCTCGCCTACCACGCGGGCGGCCCCGGTTCGATTCCCGGCCGATGCATTTTTTTTTTTTTTACAATTTTTAAAACTCATTTATATATTATACAAGAATGACATCCACGGCGCCAATTTATAATTGTAACGAATAGTATTTGAAACTCGGGCGTTGCCCGGGTCATTCGGCTAGTATATAATAAGTATGTTTAGGAAGAAAAAGTTGAAAAGTCTAAAGTGATGACTATAGATGTTAATGATAATGATTGTATGGTAAACGTACTTTCGCTGTTGTTTTAGATTCTTTCGTAAAACGAGAATTTGTCTACGAATTATATATGTGGTAAGAAAAGTGGGTAAATGACCACACCACAAGTTGGAAGAGTAACCTAAGCAGCCAGAGAGAGAGAGAAGACTGGCACAGCCGGGAGGCCGTTCGTATCCCACACAATCCCCATTTGTCTTAACCAAAAGTCCCGAGATGTTAACTAACGTGTGGGTTGCCCCTTGGAATGTCGCTGGTTTTTCAATTGACCAGACTTTACCCGCTGTGTTGCATGTTGGTTGGTTTTATTCATTCCTGGAAGAATATATACAGTAGAACTACCTCCCTGATGTTTTGGCAAAATACAAGATAATTAAACAAGAAATAGGAAAATATCAAATATGGAAATAACCTGAGAGAAAAATGAGAAAAAAAACTATAACAAGACTCAGAAAAAAACACAAAAAAGGAATGACAATACATCCAGATGGCACAAGAACTTATAGGACATGTAACAACTGTCCTGGTGTGGAACTAACACCTACCCACATATTCTCATGACCAGCAATGGCCGCAGCCTTACAGATATTTGACATGGACCCAGAGCAGCAGCTTTACACACCTAAGATAGAGAACGACTACTGTGATAGAGATGCATGGAGACATCTGAGGCTCTTTATTGGACACGACAACAACAACCTCCCTGTAAAGGACAACACCTAATTGCAGAGCCAAAGTGTTCTTTAGGGAGAGGTGTCCTCTTACCAGAGTGTTGCAAAATAGTAAAAATGGTAATTTGTAAATGAAAACTGTCTTTTGTGGAGAAGTGTCCTCTTACCGGAGAGTTGCTAAATAATAAAAATGGTAATTTTGTAAATGAAAACTGTCCTTTGTGGAGAGGTGTCCTCTAGCGGGGTGTCCACTAAAGGGAGGTTCTGCTGTATGACATATATATGTAAAATTCCGTCCAGTGTTTTAGGTCCTCTCAATGTATTGATTAGAATAATATATATTAAGTTCGCTTATATTTTAAACTTCAATTAAAGGCTATTCGAAATGTGTTTTTTTTAAGAGCTATTGATTTTTTACGTACTCGGGGTTTAAAGCCCAAGTGTTTTCTGGTTTACTCGTCTATTAATGTATCTTGATTTATTTTGTAACGGAAAAATGCATTTTTACAGTCACGCATTATCAATTCTACAAATATCTATCATTATCTATTATTTGAACTTATCTCACGAGGGTTGTTTCCATCAACATAATTTGTCTCACGTGGTTAACTGTACGTGGTTACCTTTTCTTGTTCAATCAAGAATGGATATTTGACAAATTCTGGAAGAATTAAAAAATTAACGATTTTTTGATATTTATTCCAATAGATCGGTTCAAAATCACATTAATAGATACCGCTCAGCAAGAGCAACCTAGTTCATGATAATTGAAACAATAAATAATATGTGAAGGTTATTCACATATTAAACAAAATTTTAATGTGGGATTCAATCCCGGTTCATGACTGTCGGGAATCGAGGGTTTTACCCACTCGTCCTTGTTTTTGTTATTCCAATAGATGGCGTAACCCATCAGCAACTTTTATTTACACAATCAGGAGATTGGTTTCTTTTCTCTATGGAATTTCTAGACCTCTCACATAACTTCCAATATAATAAGTTGTCCCAAAAGTTCGTGTTTTTCTTATTACTTGGCGAATATTTTTTTTTGCTTATCCCTTGTACACGTGGTACAAGCCATAATAATCATGGTAGGTAGAAGAAGGCCACTGCTTTTACTGTAAGTGCACCACATGTCTACACATGTGAAAAGCAGTTCGACTTTGCACTTACAAATGTGCCCCGTTTGGTTACTTGCATTCGCTGGTGGGGTTGGACTTTTGTAGAATTGGGGGTGCATTGGAGCATTTTTTTTTAATCAGAAAAAAAGTGCCTAATGCGGGAATCGAACCCGGCTAATAATATTATTACGGGGAATACATAATAATACAATTACTTTATACATAATACAAAGACATTATACATAACGGCGAATGATATTGGTATTTCAATTTTTTTGCAAGTGTTTACGAACTTTGGGATAACCTTGTATCACAATTTGACAAAATATTCCATCCTAGAGTTCAGCCATGCACCTTATTCCCCTGATATGTCTCCTTGTGTCTCCATGAGTGTATTTAGAAGGGAATTAAAATTACTTTTTTATTTTTGTTTTAAAGTCAAAAATACTACAAAGCAATAACGCGCCATCTATACATATCGAAAGAAGACATTAAGACGCGAATGTTTCATTTCAGAAATAAATCAAACTTCTACTGTCCTTACTGCGATGAAAAATATATTTGGAGGGCTTGGCTCATCAGTCGTAAACCCTCACAGCGGTTTCGCCAATTTACTCTACCAGACCGCTTCATTAGAGCTCCATTTTTTTTTCTATCGCAGGAAGGACAGTTAAATTTTGATTTGAAACGAAGGCGATAAAAACGTGATGATTTTCTTTTAATGGTAAGACACAAGCTTTCAGGCAAGAATTTCATAGCATGTAAATTTCCCTTACTTTTTTTTCATAGCATGTAAATTTCTCTTACTTTTCCGCTTATAAAATTGGCACTTTTGTTTCCTGCCCAGTTGTAACCTGAGGAAGGGCATTCTTGACTGAAAGCTTGTGTTTTTACCATTAAAAGAAAATCACCACGTTTTTATCGCCTTCGTTTCAAATATTATTGCGTGGCTACGTCATGTATGATCCTAAATTTTGATTTATTTGGGAACAGTAAAATTTGCCTTGATAATTGTGAACATACTCTTGCATTTCAACGTATTTGAATTCTCTATTCTTGGATTTCTCTATGCTCTTTTATGTAAATATATCTACTCCCTTTTATGCAAATAAACGCCTATTCCATAATTTTAAAAAGTATATATAAAATGAAAGCCTCGCCTTCACGTATATTAAATTTAGCCTCTTTCTCAACTTTTTTTATTAAATTATTTTTTTAAGCACACAGGTGACGGTGGAGAATATAATTTGAAGAACTTCCCCATTTTGTATTCAACAAAAAAACCTATAAAATATTAAAATATACATATTAAAAAATATTTGTTTTTAGAAATTTCTGTTTAATATATTTTTAGTAAAATAATTCCCAAGTACAGTATATATGGCGATAAAATATTATATTTTTGTATCAAATGAACATATTTTTTATTGTGAAATGAATATTTTAAGCATTTTGATGTATAAAATAAGATATTGATGTTAATTTTTTAAATATCTTTTTGAATTGGCAAAATAATATTAATTAATTAGATGCAATAAAGAAATACAATTAATAATTTACGTTAAAAATAATGAAATTTTGGAAAGATAAAGGGTATTACAGGATTTTATATTGTGATAAGGCGCAGTGTGATGAAACAGCAGTAAAATCGAGAAATATTTAATGATTATTTAAAAGAAATTGGTAGAAAAATACCAATAAGGTAGTGAAGTAATGCATTATGAAAAAGAACATTGGAATCAAAGTTATTCTAAATCTTCAGGGTTTATATTGCCACGTGGAAAATTAGGGAAGACCAACTTCGAGATGAGACAATTTATTTCAGGCAAGAACAAACTATGAGTGATAAACAAAAGATAAGAAAAAGAGGTAAGAAGTGTACAGAGTATCAAAATATAAACATAAAAATAATACTCTGCTAATAAAATAAATACTTTGTTACATAGCTCCTTCCCTATGGGAGGTGTAACCCACAGCTAGCAATTATTGTAGTTACTGACATGGATCTGACGTGCTTCTGCCAAAGATTCTATCGAAGTCTTGGAACTTTGTCCCTAGTACCTTTGCGTCCTTTTTCCTGTGGCATGAAGAGCGGCTTTGTCGTCGTATCGTCTATAGGGACATCGTCATCTTGGAAGGAAGACTTGGCTTTGACACGTCGGTGGAATCCTGGAGACAGACTCCGAAAATGTAGATCACAGCACCCATGGCCTCTAGGTCTTCTCGGCGATCTTCAGTTTGTCTTCCCTAATTTACCCAGCATCTCCATCAAAATGCCACGTGGAAAATTAGGGAAGACCAACTTCGACAATAATTTAATTTCAGGCAAGAACAAACTATGAGTGTTAAATAAAAGAGGGAAGTGTACAGAGTATAGCAAAATATAAACATAAAAAATAATATTCCGTTAATAAAATAATAAATACTTTGTTACAATATAGTTAATTGAAGAACGTGGGTCGCTGAATATCTAGTTGATATCTGTGTCATCCATTCATCAAAAGATATCTTTTATACTAGCGGATGTGCCCGGCTTCGCCCGGGTTTTACCCGAGTGAATGTTTGTCTAACGAACATTTGTTAAAACAATTCTCTATAAACTTATAAAACGTACTCGGCTTCGCCCGGGGTTTTACCCGAGTAAAGGTTTGTCTAGCGAACATTTGTTAAAACAATTCTCTAAAAACTTATTTAAAAAAAAAAAAGATATATTTTGATAATTTGAAACTCGTAAATTTGAATCTCTCGATAAAGTGAACATTTTTTCCCGGTCCCTGTGTGCCGTGTCATCCTGAATTTTGTCTTTCCTAATTTTCTACATTAGAAAATCATAGTTTTATCTAGTGAACATTTTTTCCCGTGTCACATTGCCGTGTCACATTGCCTTTATTCTTCATTGTTGGCTTTTTATATTACATTTATTCTTTATTGTTGGCTTTTTATCTTACATTCATTCTTCATTGTTGGCTTTTTATATCATATTTACTCTTCATTGTTGGCTTTTTATATTATATTCTGACCAAAATCTATCTGTGAACTTCACACAGTGAACTTCACACAGACAGAATAAGGCAATTATATAAGTAGATTTACTCTTCTTTGTTGGCTTTTTATCTTACATTCATTCTTCATTGTTGGCTTTTTATATTACATTTACTATTCATTGTTGGCTTTTTATCTTACATTCACTCTTCATTGTTGGCTTTTTATCTTACATTCATTCTTCATTGTTGGCTTTTTATATTACATTCACTCTTCATTGTTGGATTTTTATCTTACATTCATTCTTCATTGTTGGCTTTTTATATTACATTTACTCTTCATTGTTGGCTTTTTATCTTACATTCACTCTTCATTGTTGGCTTTTTATATTATATTTTTAGATTGAGATTGAGATTATTAGCTAGTATGTAAAAATATTAACCCTGTTGAAATTTAATTTTGTATTTATATATAAATAAAATTAACTCTGTTGATTTTTTTGTATTTAATCGATAACAGCGAAGTTACGCATGTTAATGTTAGGGAAAAATATTTTGACGTTAAGCAAAACCTGTTCCATCTCGTTTTACATAAATGTTGAAAATTTAGTCGAAATTGATGCATTGTAACGAAAGTTTTTAGTGATGACCTCTTATGAACTTTGCATTTTATTAATATAGATTTTATTTGTGATTTAAAAATGAATCATGTTTTCAATAGTTTTTGCATAGCATATTCTATAAATTTTAATTCCGTTATAGGTAAATAAGTTTTAGGATATATATATTTAAACTATTTTAGAGAATTTCTTTTGCTAAACTTTTTTCAATATGTAAATACCTCTTACACCTCTATATATATGTGATAATTTGTATATAGCATTATGTAATCCCACCACAATCTATGCAATGTATCGTCAAAAGATTTAATAAAAGTTAGGCTTCGCGAAAAAGGGAACAACCATTAACAGGATTGCATCATCCAGGAAGTAAAGGTCACTGCCCAGGACCCATAAAACTAAAGTTCAAAGACCTTCTCCTTCCTGGAAGATTGCAATCATGGCGACAATGGAGGTGCTAAGCCAATCACAGTTAAGCATGACCAACTAATAGCGAACCAGAAGTAGCCACGTAGAATGTTCTCGACCAATGAGAAGCCGAGATAGTTAATGACGATTATCTCGGACAAGATGTTAGAGAGAAGGTAGGTGACCGGGCTAGAAGCAAGGCGTGCTCAACTTAGGCTCCGACCAAGGTAAAAATCCTCTCGATCATGTGAAAGGCAAGGTACCTCCTCTAGTCTCAATCACTCTCTCCCTTTCGCGAAGTCCAGGTTCTATCCCATCCTCGTTATTTCCCCTGTGGAAACCCACCATTCGACCAAGACTGCGCCATCAATCATCAATTCAACAGAATCCAACATAGGATTCACCACGATTCACCAATCCCACAGTAAGTTGACAGGAGTCAACAGGATCTTACACAGGTAACAACAGGATCCGACAGAGAGTCGACAGGACAACATCAAAATATTATATATATATATGCAATATAATTCCCACACTACTTGTAAATAGTCAACACATTTTTTATTTTATTATCCATATATTTTAATATCTATAATCAAAGAGTAAATAGCCAATGCTTGTATATAATTTTTTGACCAACGACCCGAGGGGTAAGAGGGAGAAGAGGAGAACAAAGGAGTTGGAAAATAAACAAAGAGAAAATGGCTGCGTTTCTTTTTGTCGCGTCTATTATTTCTTATATACAAATTTAGAATTTTAAATTTATAATTATTCAAAGACTTACCTTAATACGACAGTATTTAGCCGACACAGGATATAATAACCGGTACGTTTTTTCTTTTTTTAAAACTTTATTGGATTTATAGCCTTTAGCCTACACCCATTCGCCACAAAAATGCCAAAAAGGAAGTCAGATACCGACACTCATTTTTCTGACAGAAACGATAATATGGAATTTAAATTAATGAAAGAACAAATTAATTTACTAACACAAATTATACAACGACAGACGATCTCAAATAAAAATTATATAAGTAAATTCTCTGGCCTCAATCAAGATATAAATATTTTCTTTCGTAACATTGAGGATGCAACGAACGATGAACGAGACAGAAAAAATTTAGTTATTCTAAATTTAGAAGAAGAAGCTAAAATATATTTTATCGATTGGGCTTAGAACAAGAGACTTATTTAAATATCAAACAGAAACTGTCCACAATCTATATATCAAAGAAGAAGACAACGTTGGAAGAATTGTTCACTCGCCAATTGGAAAAGCCAGAAAAAATTAACGATTATTACCATTTTAAGGTTGTGGGTGCATTAGAGAACTCACTTCCAAACAAACAGATTGTTGAAGCACTTACGGCAGGTGTAACGTATGATTTAAAGAAAATGATATACACCAGGAACCCACAGACGCCTGAAGAATGGTTGGACTATGTGAACACCATCCAAAGGTGGCTAGTAACGAGTGCTCGGAGACAACCGACACCACAGCGTGACCTTGACAGTTGGTGACCCGAATCCACTCCCTCGCCTGGCCAAGGACATTACCGGCCACAATATGGGCAAGCAGCGTTTCGCCGACCTGGAGGTGAACGTTTTGCCTTTCGCAACTACGCGGATACCACGCTGCCCAAGGAACCCTGGGAACCAGCCACATCGAGAGAACATCAACCCAGATCACAAGGATGTGATCCCTCATCAAGGAAAGAACCAGCATAATGTAAGACTATTTGTTAGAGATTATTTTGTTTATTACTCTGTAAATGCTTTTTTTAATATTTGACCAGGAGTGCCTGGTCACGTGTGCGTGATTGATTGTATATATGGTGTGTTTGAAAATAAAGAGTGTGTTGAATTGGAGCCTTGTGAGACTCGTGCTTTCACGAAGTAGTTTAGATCGGAAGACCCGCTTCATTTAGAAAAGGACCTCGGCGCTTACTAGACCTCTAGGTAGAAGAGTAAAACAAAGGAGAACCAGCCAAAGAAAAGATTGCGAACACTATTCTTTAATTTATCTATTTTCACCTTCAATGTTAAATTTCTTGTGGATACTGGCTCTACCATTAACCTAATATCTTTTGATTATTTGCATAAAATTTTGCCATCAGATATATTTATATATAGATAACCATCAGATAACCATTTTGCGGATTTCTAGAGGCTCAACAATTGGAGGAACACCAGCATCGTGTACCTGAGAAATATCAATCACTCATCAATACTGATGGACTTGCGATTATTACTAAAAAGGGCGTACCCAGAGTAGTCGTACCTGATACACTAAGAAATAAGTTACTCCAGAAAGCACACGAATGGTATAACCATCCAGGAATCACACAACTCACTAGGTTAATCACTAGTCAGTATTATTGGGATGGTATGACCAAAGATATAAATAACTATGTCCGTAAATGCGAAATTTGCCAAATAGTAAAACCTCCGAAAGGACCCACATATGGAGAAATGGGTACCTTACCACTCGCGAAGGAACCTTATGAACTTATGTCAATGGATACAGTAGCCGGATTTAATAAGTATGGTGGTAACCGAGCTTATTTACATGTAATATGTGATCACATGAGTCGATACTGTTGGACTTTTCCTGGTAAATCTACCTCTACCCTGACCTATATTCAAACCCTAAAAAGGGTATTTCAGGAAGGTATTCCTAAAACCCTACTGACAGACCGAACTCCTGCATTTACATCCGCTCAATTTAGAAGGTTTTTAATCTCACAAGGTATAAAACCCTTGTATACCACAGCAAATCACCCACAGTCAAATGGTCTGAGCGAGAGATTGAATGCAACCATAACAGGGAAACTAAAGATACTCCATTTAGAACACCCCAAACAGACATGGACCAAACAGATAGAAAGGGTCACCAGAATCTACAATCTAACTCCACATACAGTGACGGGATTTCCTCCCATCTATTTATTAAAAGGGATAGTCCCTAACAATTTAAACAACCATGTTCAGACATTTCCCGAACTGTCAGAAGCAAGAAGAATAGTATTACAAAAGACTCAAGCAAGGCATAAGGCCGAAAAACTAATGTACGATCAAAAACATAAAAAGATTGATTTTATACCAGGGGATCTAGTATTGGTGAAAGTTTATAGACATCCGAATACTCCAAAGTTGGAACCTAACTATACAGGCCCATATGAGATCTTGGAAATACTATCACCTCAGGTAGTGCGCATTAATAGACCAAATAGACCTTTGCAGTTACAGACAGAAATTATAAATATAGAAAAACTTCGTAGATATGTAGAAAATATTCCCCATATCACACCTCCTACGGACCTTCCCGACTCTACTCCTAGACAAAACTATTTTCTATTTCCTTATAGGCACTTCACTACAGATATCTTGGGTGATCCGGGTTCCTCCAGACCAAGGAAATGGTTTCAACCGTTTAACCATTTGGACAACAGTATTTTCACGGATGAAAAATTTTATAAGCCTGATTTTCCAATAACATCCAAACCAACTTTTTCATCAATAGTAAAGCCCACTAAATCCAGTACATTGGTCTTAGACCCTAAAATCAGTCCATTCGATAATATGGTGGAAAGTAATTTGGGTACTACCAAAGAAAAATTACACAGTAAACTTAATCCAAATGCCGATGTCTTTATACCAACAACCTTGGCGACCAAAGAATTTTCACATATTAAATAAATTTAAATAAAGACTCGTTAATAAATAATGTTATCACACTGTGTACATTTTTGTATAAAACTGTTATATTTAGAATTTAAAAATTTCCATTGTTTTTAATTACCACAATAATATTTTGGATTCTTTATACTCATTTAGCATCTTGTATATACTGTTAGCACATTTTCTATGATGTTTCTTCTAGAAAGAACGAGCTGACTCAATTCGATTCAATTCGATTTATTTCACACAACAAAAAGAATTACACTACGATTTAATGCGATTTAGTTGTATTTAACACAAAAGAAAACAGAAGAAGAAAAAAAAACAACAAAAATAATGATGATAAGTAACAATAAAATTCTAAGAATATGAATTATAATTAATTAATAAAATACAATAATAATAATAATAAATAAAACCTAACATATAGATTACTATAATAATGATAATAAAAAAAAAACTAACATACTCCACCCCGGTGGACTAACTTAGTCCTCAGCAAAAGGTAATGGTACTATTTTAGAGACAGTTCTAGTAAGGTGTTCTTGGTGCTTGGTCTTCACCTCGACGACTCGAACTTTTCCGTCTGCTCCCGGAAAGACTTTGGTGATGCGACCAAGGCTCCAATACATTGCTGATGGTGATATGGTATCCTTGAGCAAGATGAGGTCACCTTCCTTAATGTTGGGTGAGGATTTTTACCATTTTAGGCGTTGTTGCAAATTGTTGAGGTATTCTCGATCCCAACGTTTCCAAAATACATCTTTAATTTTTTTATTTAGGCTCCAGGGGTCGAGGTAGTTTATCGGAACATCATCATCATAAGATTCTGGAAGGGCAGTTAAGGGTCTCCCGATTAAGAAGTGTCCTGGTGTAAGAGGATTAAAATCGTCTGAATCTGAACTTAGAGGACAAATAGGTCGTGAATTTAAACAAGCTTCTATTTGAGTTGTCAGAGTACTCAGCTCTTCAAATGTGAGTATCTGAGACTTTAAGCATCTGAGAAGATGAAATTTGAAGGATTTTATTCCAGCCTCCCAGATACCTCCGAAATTTGGGGCGGAAGGAGGTATAAAATGCCAGTTGATTCGTTCATTAGATATGAATTTTTGAATTGTTGAAGCTTTCAATATATCAAACTGCTCTCGGAGAATGTTGTTAGCTCCTCTAAAGTTGGTCCCGTTATCACTAAATATATCAGAAGGTTTTCCTCGACGAGAAATAAACCGCTTGAGAGCTGCGAGGAAAGCCGCTGAAGATAGGTCTGATACAATTTCTATATGAATTGCTTTTGTGCAGAAACATACAAATAAAGCAACATATGATTTTAATTTTACTTTAGATCTTTTGATGTTTGGTTTCATCAAAAACAGTCCTGCAAAGTCGATTCCAGTTTTAGTGAACGGATTTGATTTCACAATTCGGTGCATAGGCAGATCTCCCATGATTTGCTTGGTAACTTGGCGTTTAGCCCTGAAACACACCATGCATTGGTGGATTAGTTTCTTGACCAAACTTCTGCCTGCAGGAATCCAATATCGTAATCGTAGTGCTGACATGGTCAGTTGAAGACCAGAATGTAAATGATCCAGATGACACTGTCGCACTATTAATTCCGTGATAAAATGATCTCTTGGCAATATTATTGGATGCTTTTCATCAAATTGCAGATTTGAATGACGTAATCTTCCTCCAACCCGTAATAGTTCAGATTCATCAACGAAAGGATTCAAAGATAAAAGCCTTGAGTTAATTGGTAAAGATTTATTTTGTTTGCAACAGGTAATTTCTGATTGAAATTCAGAACTTTGGATGAAACGAATGATATTGTGAATTGAACTTGTTAATTCGCTTGAAGATAGATGTCCTTTATTTCTTTTATTGTAAGAACATTGGACATTGAATACAAATCTATAAATCCATGCTGTAATTCTAACAAGTTCGTTGATATTTGAGTATTTGAAAATGAAGTCTGGGAAAAGAAGATTAGTGGAATGAAAAACAGAGAATGTTTTTCGTCTTTCACCTGAAATTTCTTTCGGAAAATCATATTGAGTTTGATTTGGATCTTCAAAGTTCACATCCGAGAGCCAAGTTGGTCCTCGCCACCAAAGAGAGTGATCCACCAGCTCTGAAGGAGTTATACCTCTGGAAGCGCAGTCTGCAGGATTATTTTTCGAAATGACATAATGCCAGGAAGAATGTAAAGTCAATCTTTGAATTTCAGCAATTCTATTTCCGACAAATGGTTTCCAATGTCTAGATTCAGATTTAATCCAGCTGAGAATAATTTTGGAATCAGTCCATAAAAATACTCTATCAATTTGTAAGCATAAAGAATTGCGAATAGTATCATATAAAGTTGCGAGAAGAAGAGAAGCGCACAGCTCCAGCCGTGGTATTGAAATCATTTTCAGAGGAGCTACCCTCGACTTGGAAGCAATCAGAGAAACTCTCACTTGGCCCGATTTGAAATGAGATCTTATATAAAATACTGCCGCATATGCAACTTCTGAAGAGTCACAAAAACCATGAAGTTCAACAGAAAGTAAAGCTCCCCTGCACGAGAAGTATCTTGGAATTTGAATTTTATTTAATACGGATAATTCCTTTTCAATCTTCTTCCATTGAGAGCACAAAGTATCAGGCAAGGGATCATCCCAATTCAACTTCTGTTTCCAAAGTGATTGAAGCAAATTTTAAGACGAATAATAACTGGTGACAGCCAGCCTATAGGATCAAAGATTCTGGAGATGTGGGACAACAAATGTCTTTTAGAATTCGTTTGTTCTGGAATGTCATTAACAAGAATCTGAAAAATGTCCAAGGAAGGATTCCAACAAATACCAAGTATTTTGACACATGAATCACTCTCAAAATCCCGAAGATTATGCCTATCTTCAACCTGTTCTGACAAACCAGAAAGGACCTCCGGGACGTTTGATCTCCATTTCCTTAGAGAAAATCCGGCTGAAGAAAGAAGATTATTGACTTCACGAATATGACATGTAGCTTCTTCAATTGTGTCTGCACCAGAAAGCAAGTCATCAACATAAAAATCGGTTTGTATTATTTTTGAGGCCACTGGGAAAGTTGACACCTTGTCCCTTGCAAGTTGATGTAGGGTACGCATGGCGAAATATGGCGCACAAGACAATCCATATGTCACAGTCAGTAGTCTATAATCCAATAAAGGTTCTGATGGGTTTTTTCTCCATAAAATTCTCTGGAAATCACAATCCCTAGAATCGATTCTTACTTGGCGATACATTTTCTCTATATCTCCTGAAAAAGCTATTGGGCGTGTTCGAAATCTTATCAGAATGTTGAAGATATCCTGTTGTAGTTTTGGTCCTACATGAAGAAAGTCATTTAGAGATTTGCCATTGCTAGTTTTGCAAGATGCATCAAAAACAACTCTCAATTTAGTGGTAGTGCTTTGCTCCTTAAAAACACAATGATGAGGTATATAATAACATTGTCCTGAAGGTGTATCCAGCTCATCACTGGGAATAAGCTCCATATGATTGATTAAAAGATATTCGTCCATGAAATCACAATATTGTTTTAGGATACTTGGAGATTTTTGTAATTTTCTTTCAAGTGAAAGAAATCGTTTCAGAGCATTGATCCTAGATTCGCCAAGAGTTGGCAATGTTCTAAATGGCAGCCCAACAGAGTACCTTCCGTCTTCCAGAATTTTGAGGTTATTAATAAATATTTCTTCACACGAAATTTCTTCTCTGGTTAAAGATTTGGCAGAGGGTACCGACTCCAGCTCCCAGAATTTTTTTAGAAAATCATCTTGTTCCTCCAACGCGAACATAGTTATATCTTGAATGGAATTTTCACCTGACAGTAATATTTTACCTGTAAGTAACCATCCCAATTTGGATTCGCACGCAGTTGGTCCAGATAAATTTGGAATCTAACCTTCCCGTTAAATGAGCATGGAGCAAGCTCTGCTCCTATCACTAAATCAATCTGGCTAGATTTGTCAAAATTGGGGTCAGCCAGCAGAAGATTTTTCAAATAAGGCCAATTATCCTTTTCTATAAAGAAATTGGGCAATTCTGATGTGATCTTATCAATGACTATAGGATGTGCGTTGAATATTAGGTTTGAGAAATGTGGGCTAAATTGGAGAGAGACCTCACCCATTGATTGTTCTACAAGTTTTTTCCCAAACCAAAAACTGTAGTTTTACATTCAGCAAGAGGAAGATTTAATTTCTTTCGACAACTATTTGTTATAAGACACCTTTGAGAGCCTGTATCTATAAGGGCTCTACATGTTTGAAGAACCCCGTTTTCCGATTTGACCTTTATTAAAGCCGTAGAGAGTAATATCCGATCATGACTTTTGTTGTCTGCAAAACATGAGACACTGGCATGGGTCAATGGAGATATGTCCGCAACCGGACTTAACATTTCCGGTTTGAACTGATGCAAAAGAGTATGATGTCTCTTATTACATGATTTGCAATTTTGCGTGAAGACGTATGACGATACTCTATGGTTATATCTTAGACAGTTGTAATATAGACGATTATCTTTTACAAATGTCCATCTTTCAGGTAACATCATACCATTAAACTTAGGACATTTTAACAAAAAATGTTCATCTTTGCATAAGACGCATGACTTGACTCTGCTATCTATACTAGAGCCAGAGGCAAATGTTGCTGAATGAGAATGAGTGGATTTATTCATTTTGTAGAATTGTTTTGAATTTTCTTTATTCTGAAAACTCCCGAGACTTCCAGCATATCTTTCCAGGAAAGAAATCATCTTTTCATACGATGGATATTCTTTCTCATGCAAACTCATCTCCCATTCCTTTCTTATTGAACGATCAAGTTTTGATTGAATTATATGAATTAAAATCATATATGAGAAATTATTACGTTCCAATCCGAGGATAGAGAGATTCTGAATGCTTTCGTTACAAGTGTCCAGGAGATCAAGTAAATCTTTAGTCGATTCTTGTTTTACATTTTTTAGATCATACAAATTTTGAATTTGTTTAAAATCCATTTCACTTTTTTTGTCGAATCTATTGACCAAGGTTTGCCAGGCAATAGAAAATTTTCATCAGAAATATTGAATGCCCTAATAAGTCTAGCGGCATTTCCTTTTAGTGCAGAATTTAAATATTGAAGTTTTTGAAAATTTCCCAGTATTGGATTTTGATCAATCGATCTAATAAAAATTTCCTTAAAACTCAGCCAATCTGAAATATCACCACTAAAGGTGGGCAATTGAAATTTAGGAAGTTCTAAATTGGTTTCACCAGAAAATGTATTTTTATTTAAATTTCCCAGCGATCTATTTATTTTTATCAAAAAATAATTGATTTTAGACTTTGCTTCAAGGGATACCTTAAATTTTTCTTCAGCATCGATGCCTTTATATTTTACTAATTTCACATATTGATTATCAAAGCTAGCTTTTAAATTTAACAAGTCTTCTTTATTTTGCATAAGTGCGTATTTATCATTGCCTTCAAAATTATATTCTACATCTGCTTTTATCAATTCTAAACTTTTAATCAGAGATTCAAAAATTAAGATTTCTGTTTCCATATTTTAAAGATTAGTATTCAAAACCTTACCTTTCTTTATTTCTATGGCTACTAAAAGCTTTATATTTCTTCTACTTCTTTCCCGGGTTTCGGCACCAAAAAATGTTAGCACGTTTTCTATGATGTTTCTTCTAGAAAGAACGAGCTGACTCAATTCGATTCAATTCGATTTATTTCACACAACAAAAAGAATTACACTACGATTTAATGCGATTTAGTTGTATTTAACACAAAAGAAAACAGAAGAAGAAAAAAACAAAACAAAAATAATGATGATAAGTAACAATAAAATTCTATGAATATTAATTATAATTAATAAATAAAATACAATATTAATAATAAAAAATAAAACCTAACATATACACTGCGTGACATTGAAAATGGAACACCAAGAAATAGTGGCCAGAAAGTGATGAAACTCGGCAGACAGAGAGAGACAGGAACGAACAATAAGTGATCTTTATTTCAAAATGATAGTCATAATACAGAGCGAGAACGGCGTCGGCTTAGTAGCAAGTAGGACCACCGCGGACGGCGATGCACGCAGCAACACGTCTAGGTAGAGAGTCAATCAGAGTACGGATGGCGTCCTGAGGGATGGCTCTCCATTCCCTCTCAACCATTTGCCACAGTTCGTCTTCTGAACGCGGCTGTAGCAAGGCATGCAAACGGCGTCCAATTATGTCCCAGACGTGCTCGATTGGTGAGAGATCAGGAGAGTACGGTGGCCAGGGAAGCATCTGTACATCTTGCAGAGCTTGTTGGCTAATGCGAGCAGTGTGCGGTCGGGCGTTATCCTGCTGATAAAGGGCATTGGGTACCCCCTGAAGATAGGGGAGTGTCACCGGTCGCAGCACATCATCAACGTATCGTTGGGCCGTCATAGTGCCCTGAATACGAAGTAAAGGTGACCTGGAATCATACGCGATTGCGCCCCAAACCATGATTCCACGTTGTCGCACGGTGGGGCGTTCCACAATTGCTGCCGGATTGGACCTTTCTCCACGTCGACGCCACACGCGTACACGGCGACTATCACTGGACAAGCAGAAACGCGACTCATCTGAGAACACGACCCTGTGCCATTCCGTCATCCACGTCGATCTAGCCCGGCACCATTCCAAACGTTGGCGCCTATTCGGTGGGGTCAACGGCAGTCTTCTTAGCGGACGGCATGAGTGCAAGCCATTAGCAACCAATCTACGGGAAATGGTTCTGGTCGAGATGGAATGATCTAGGGTGTCTTGCACATGTTGCAGGATGGTGGTACAAGTGGCTTGTGGGGCCGCCACTGCTTGTCGAAGGATACGCCGATCCACACGTGCTGACGTCACTCTGGTTGCACCGAAATTCGTATAAATTGCCACATTTCCTTGTTCCAACCATCTTCTCCACAGTCGGTGCACCGTGGACGCACCAAGGTGTGTACCAGCTGCGATTTAACGTATGGACCAACCTGCCCTTTTCAGTCCGATCACCATGCCCCTCGTAAAAGCGTCTGTCTGCTTGAACTGCCTCCGTTTACGATGACCTGGCATTCTCTGTTATTACACGTGTCTTTTGACACAAGAACAAAATTTCTACAATGATTTTCCTTGAATAAATAACGACACGAATACTGTCCTTTCTGCAAGTTCCTTCCCTTATATCTTACTCCATGTGCGCACGAGAGCTGCGCATTTTACATCATTTGCATAACTCGGTTAGGCGCGTCTACCCTGAAATTTGCATAATTTTCTGGCCACAATTTCTTGGTGTTCCATTTTCAATGTCACGCAGTGTAGATTACTATAATAATGATAATAATAAAAAACTAACAATACCTTCTTTCTTTTTTGTTTTATATCTTGCCTCTACTCATACAAACAAACCTACATATCTCTTATAAAATATTCTTGATAAAATGGACCGTTAGAATAGTGGAATATATAAATTTGTATATAAATGTAATGTTGGACTATATGAGGCGATATGATAACTTTAATCAAGCTATAAACTCAAATGATATATGACCTTGAAGACTTGAATATATTACTTTAAAATTTGAACATAAAAACACTTAATGCGTGTGTGGGTTTAAATAGCCATAAATATCTTTAGCCACCTCACAATATGCAGAGGCTAGCGCTTATCGTTAGTCGGGTATAACAACCCCGCATACCTCCGTTCGTTTTGTCTGGTGTAGGACAGACAAGATGTAAAGGCCTACAGATATATTTAGGACAATAATAATAAGTTAATTTACGTATATATATATATATATAGCAATACGATAGAACAACTATAGGATTAGTATAAGCGTTTTTATAGGATAAACTATCGAGGGTTAAAAGAAAAAATAAAATTTTGGATTTTTAAACACATCATCCTCTAAGATATGGTATAACCCCATCGGTTAGTTTCGAAAATCGATGTTCGGTAAAACCTATCCTAAGATGAGCACTTCAAAATGTTAGTTCGAATTAGAGATCATCCTTTTAAAAAAAAAAAAGAAGAAATTTTTGGCTGTAGTGCTTTGACCTATGTACTTCCATTGAGTGAGTCGTAAACTCAATGTACGAGTATATCATAGGAAAAAGTACACAGACAACGTTATCCAGACTTCCAGGTTGGAACATAGGTCTAGCCAACTTGTGGCCAACGATAGGAAGAATAGGGATCGTAGGATGAAGAAAGATATGAACATTTTCAAAGTGAGCAATCGTGGCCGAGAGATCTACCATCCGTAGTCTTAGCTTTTTAACCCCGCACTGTTCGAATCCTATCGACTTATTAGAGAATAAAGATGCAATAAATAACAGTTTAAAATATCAATAGTATATCATAACCTCGTTAGGATATTTTCAATTCAGAGAAAATTAAAAATTTTATCTAGACTGTGCAGCTACGGATTTCATCTTGCGCACACCCACACAGGTTCACTGCAATATAATTCCCACACTACTTGTAAATAGTCAACACATTTTTTTTATTTTATTATCCATATATTTTAATATCTATAATCAAAGAGTAAATAGCCAATGCTTGTTTATAATTTTTTGACCAACGACCCGAGGGGTAAGAGGGAGAAGAGGAGAACAAAGGAAGTTGGAAAATAAACAAAGAGAAAATGGCTGCGTTTCTTTTTGTCGTGTCTATTATTTCTTATATACAAATTTAGAGTTTTAAATTTATAATTATTCAAAGACTTACCTTAATACGACATATATATATATACTAAGAAAAAGACATCTCCTGATAGTGCAACGAAAGGTTGCTGATGACTTCGCCATATATTTGAATTAATATCAACTAATCGTTGATTTTTGTAAAATTAATCCAGAATACAATTTGACCATGTACTACTTTTTCATATATAATTAAGTAGCCTTTGTATAATATATCTTAATTATCCGTTGCATATACATAAATTACAATTATGGATATTATACGGTTCTAAATCATGTCTTTTTGTTCCAGGAATGATGGGTCCCAGAGGTCGTAAAGGAAGTCCAGGTCAAGCTGGAACACCAGGTAAGCTCCTTATAAACGAAGCGCTCAATCTATAATTTAATACATTAAAAATAAATCGTAGAGAAACTTTGAAAATAAATGAGCTAACAAATCAATTAAAAACATTTCGCCCTGTACAACCACCGATTATTTGTTTTTAATTAAGGCTTCGCTTGTTTCTAGTAACTCTGTTTACCGCTATCGATCGTTTGGTCTTAAAAACCATGTTTCCCGCCTAAATAAAAGTTAGGTAAATATTGATAAAATTCGATAACTTATTAAATAAATTATTAAGAGAGAAATTTCTTTTTTTTTTCTTTTCTCTCTCCCTCTACAATGTTTTTTTTTTTTACAAATTTTAAAAACAAAGTTTTTTTTTTTTAGATTTAAAAAAAAATTTTACTTTAATAAAAATATTATCTAAATTTAATATAAATATATATATATTAAAACTCGATTATGGGAAATATTTTGGTTATTTATTATAAAATTATTTGTGGTTATTTATATATATTTATTTATTTTTTGTTATTTTTATATATAAATTTTATTTTTTCAGAAATAATTAAAATTGCTTTGGCAAATATTTATGGTGCATGCTTCGTTTAATGTTAAGCCTAATTATAGGATTTGGGCGGGAAAACAATGTTTTGTTCTCGTACGCGGATAAATCTGCTGCACAAAAAATGTTTTTTTTTTTTTTTTGGCTGGGGGAGTTTGCTTATTCAGAGGCCTCAGGGTAATTTTCAGTTTTTTTAGAAAAAGCTTTAGAGATAACATATATGGCTTTCACTTTTTTTGTTAAAAATTATATCTATTATATTTGAATGTTCTATTTTGTCGTGTGTTTTTCTTTTTATTATTTTTCACTAATGATGCATTGTTTGATCAAGTTCGATATAACACCTTTTTTTATTTATTTTATTTATTTAGAAATCAACAAGGCGCGATTTTGAAGTATTTGCGCTTATTACAGAGGAAACAAACAAACAACAAACAAATTAAAACTTAGAATTAAATATTAACAAATTTACATGTATTATTCGACAGAGTTCATAAAATTTATATAGACAAAGTGGCTGATGTAAGAGAGTTAAATGATTTAGATCTGGGAACAAAAGATGTCTCACTTCTGTAAAGTTCAGACAGTCGTAGATAAGGTGAAGAGCAGTTTGTTCAGTTTCTCCGCAGGAACAATTTGGTGTTTCTGATAGACTTCGTTTATGTAACCTTTCTAATACACAGGTAAATTAGAGGTACTGTATGTTTTTTAATGAGGTGGAAGTATTTTTAGGAATTTTTGGAAAATATATATTCCTCAAATCTCAACTTCAATCGCCAATATTCGACTACAGTATCGTTACACTGACTTGCTGACATAACAGCCGAAGTTCTGTCAGAGCAAATTCTCGACAAGGGCAGAAATCCCAACATGGGAGGGAGGGGGGTCAAAACCAACAAATTAAAAAAATTCTAAACAAGTTTCAGCATTTGAATAAATCTATTTACTGAGAGTTAGGGAAGGATATTTAGAAATTATTATAATTTTACATTAGAAATATTAAATTCTTTATTTTTATCTCGTTTAATTTGTCGGGATTTTGACCCTGTCGATATTTTCGTCTGTTGGAATTTTGACTCTCAGGATTTAGGTCTGTCGGGATATTGGTGTGTCGGGATTTTGGGTTGTCGGGATTTTAGTCTGTCTATTTTTGTTTTTCGGGATTTTAGTCTTTTGAGATTTTGGTTTTTCGGGATTTGGGTTGTCGGGATTTTTGACTGTCGGGATTTTGGGTTGTTGGGATTTTGGTCTATTGGGATTTTGGTCTGTCGGAATTTTGGTCTGTCGGAATTTTGGTCTGTCGGGATTCTGGGTTGTCGGGATTTTGGTCTGTCAGGATTTTGGTCTGTCGGGATCTTGGTCTGTCGGGATTTTGGGTTTTCGGGATTTGGGTTGTCGGGATTTTGGTCTTTCGGGATTTTGGGTTTTCGGGATTTGGGTTTGTTAGGATTTTGGTCTGTCGGGATTTTGGTCTGTCAGGATATTGGTCTGTCGGGATTTGGTCTGTCGGGATTTTGATCTGTCGGGAATTTGGTCTGTCGGGATATTGGTCTGTCGGGATTTTGGACTGTCGGGATCTTGGTCTGTTGGGATTTTGGTCTGTCGGATTTTGAATTGTCGGGATCTTGGTATGTTGGGATTTTGGTCTGTCAGGATTTTGGTCTGTCGGGATTTTGGTCTGTCGGGATCTTGGTCTGTCGGGATTTTGGTCTGTCAGGATTTTTGTCTGTCGGGATTTTGGTCTGTCGAGTTTTGGTCTGTTGGGATCTTGGTCTGTTGGGATTTTGGTCTGTCGGGATTTTGGACTGTCGGGATTTTGAGTTGTTGGAATTTTGGGTTGTCGGGATTTGGGTTTTTCGGGATTTTGGTCTGTCGAGATTTTGACCCGGACCCCGCTTCGTTAAAGAATGAAAGAAAGGTTTGTTAAGCCTTAATATATACAGACAGCATCTTTTTCCTATCCTATAAATTTCACGTTTGTAGCTTATATATGGCCTTCTTGGTGTAGCAATTTAAATGGCCATTACTGTATTTTATATGAACGAAAAACTCTATACACTTCCACTCTATTTACACTCATGGACAAAACTTAAGGAAGTTGTATCTTTTAGCATGTATATCGGGACAATAACTCTGAAAGATATTACAGCGACCTTTATTGAAGACTACACTCATGGACAAAACTTAAGGAAGTTGTGCCTTTCAGCATGTATATCGGGATTGAGACAATAACTCTGAAAGATATTACAGTGACCTTTATTGAAGACACACGAGATAACCAATATATACTCATGGACAAAACTTAAGGAAGTTGTATCTTTTAGCATGTATATCGGGATTCAGACAATAACTCTGAAAGATATTACAGTGACCTTTATTGAAGACACACGAGATAACCAATATACACTCATGGACAAAACTTAAGTAAGTTGTACCTTTCAACATGTATATCGGGATTCAGACAATAACTCTGAAAGATATTACTGTGACCTTTATTGAAGACACACGAGATAACCAATATACACTCATGGACAAAACTTAAATAAGTTGTACCTTTTAGCATGTATATCGGGATTCAGACAATAACTCTGAAAGATATTACAGTGACCTTTATTGAAGACACACGAGATAACCAAGTGTGAACACAATTGCCTCTGTCTCCTTAAAAAAAAAAGCAGATGACCATCAAAGAAATTCCACTTTCTTAAGTTTTTATGCAAGAGTGTGTAGTGTGACTTTAATAATTGATAGTAAAAATTAGATTCAGAGCTCAAATTTTTAAAAGAAACATGAATAAAATTGTGGTATTAGGTGTCTTATAAGTTTTAAAAAACAACATGCTATAATCAGGTTACTTACGCCGAGGCGTTGAAAATTAAGGTATTTACATATTTTCACAAATATTTGTACCGGCTAAAAGAAATAACAATGTGGAGCCAACTAGATTCCTCGCCCTGGTAACCTTATTTATACTTTATTTTAAATCTAAAACCCAATTTATTTATTTGTCTTATATATATGTGTTATGAATATAATGTTTTGTTAAAAAGATAGAGAATTGAAGGTGCAGTCGTGAAAATAGGAAAGATAATTATTTACTTATCAAGTAGTTTTTATTTTGAATTACTTGAAGCAAATTATACATTAAATATTTATCACGGTAATATAGAATTTATAAAATTAATTCTATATTAATGAAATTTTAAAAATAGGTAGATTAACTATACATATTTACAACAATATTCAAAGTGGTATGTTCTAAATCTATGGTCAAAAATGTAGAATAGTAAATGAATGGAAATAAAATATATGTTTTTTTTTAATAAAATATTTGAATTTTAGATTATATGATATATAATCTTGTCTTTATAGTTTGCTGAAGAGCATTGCTCGAAGCAAATATTTGAATGTAATTCTACTGTCCCATAAGCTTCTGTCCATAGTTTACTTGAAAATCATTTCTAAGATTCCATCCTTCAGGGTAGCATATAAAAGCAGAATGATCCAATACAGTATTAGAGCTCTGAGAAGCGGTCTGGTGGATTAAATTGGCGAAACCGCTGGAAGGGTTCACCACTGATGAGCGAAACCCTCCCAATATATTTTTTCATCCCAGTAAGGACAGTAGAAGTTCGTTTTATGTATAAAAGAAACATTCGCGCTTTTAAATCCTTTTATTTTATATAATATATATATATTTTTTATTTTTATTAAAAAGGCATATATTGGATCAAGATATAATTTATTTAATCAATATTTCAGTTGACTGAATGCCAACCTTTATCAAAGTATTATAACATTTTAATGTGTGTCAACAACAAACTCAGCGCCACATCTGTTGTTGACCCACTTTAAAATGTTATAACACCTTGATAAAGGTTGGCGTTCAGTCAACTGAAATATTGGTAAAATAAATGATATTTTGATCCAATATATGCCTTTTTAATTAAAGATATATTTATGGATTGCTCTTTTTTCAATATATATATATATATATATATATTAACTTTTATCTGTTAATCTAATTTTTACTATCAGTTTTTTTTTTAACAAATTTAAACTAATAGTGAAACACTGCCTAGAGGTATCGCTATATATCCGAAATATTATTAACTGACGCGCCAATTTTGTTTTGAATTATTTCGTTTTCCAAATAGTCATTACTACATTATAATTGGAACTCTCCAATACTGAAACGGTCTGGTAGATTTTTTTTCTATTATTCCATTGTATAATTATACAAGGTCATGGAGACTATGAGGCACTAGCGCGCCATCTGTTATCAAAATTCGAAACTATTTTAAAGGCGTAAGATTCTTTTTGAAAATAAACAATTTCTAATGCCCTTACTGCAATGGAAAAATCCAAAAAATGCCATATAACAGCGGTATGGTAGATTAAACTGGCGAAACCGCTGGGAGGGTTCACCACTGATGGCCAGGACTAGGACCTCCAATCCCGGGATCCCGTTTCCCGGGATCCCGGAGCCAAATAATGATCCCGAAATCCCGGGATTCTGCTCGAAAAATCCCGGGATTACTGGTTTGTGCATGAAAACCAGCGCAAAAATATATTTTTCTTATCTAGCATTTTGGTAATCAAACAGATGATGAGATAGCACACTTTTGACGTTTTGTTTATGCAGCTGCATTTCGGGTCTTTTTTTTTTTTTTTCTGAGAGATTTGAAATAATTTTGTTGACATGCAAATAGTGGCTTCTTAGATAGTAGCGGCATCCCGTTTTTTTTTTTTTTTTTTTTTGTGGCGGACCTGCGTGTAACATGGACCCGCCACTAACCTCTTATCTGGGCTCCAAATTGTTTTATATATATTTTTTTAAAATTATGTTTATACTCTCCATCCTGTACTCTGTATGCATGGGTCATCATGAGCGCACTGCTCTGCTGTTCATTTTGTGAAACCCTCGCTAGCTTTTTGTCATTTAATTTAAATTAAATTTATTTAATGTCATTTCATTAAATGCTTCGTCACTATCAAGCATCAGCCTAAAGTAGTTTTCAACTTATACGAACATAAAACAAAGTCTCTAAAACAATATTATCGGACCTTGCTATTCCTCAATAGAAAACGCGTCGGACATTTTTGGTAAGCTTATCACTTCTTGATTGTGATGGCGAAGTTTATTCCTTTTAAATCAGAAGGAATCTGGTGCTATTACCTACGAGACGGATCTGGCCAAAATGCACAGTGTATAGCGTGCAAAAGGATTTTGAAATGCGTCTGTGGGTCAACAAAAGGGCTGCATGTACACCAGAAGGCGGTCCACGGAATCGAAACTTCGAAGAGAAAAGTTGAAGACGAAGTTGATACACAGACCCCTGCAAAAAAGACCCCCAATATATCAATTCTCGATCATTTTTCGTCTGTTTCCATCGATCGATCGACTGATGCTGTGCTAGCTAGAATGATAGCTCTCGACGGATTGCTATTCTCCGTTTTTGTCACATCTAAGGATCTACACAAGTGCCTCAATGCTCTAGGACATGAAATTCCTCTCATCGCAGAGACCATTAAGATTAAAGTGTGTCGTTATGCGGACACATTTCGCGAGTAGGTCGTTCGAGAGCTTCAGATGGAGAAAGAAAAGGGGCAACTTTTCAGCCTTACGTTGGATGAATGGACGTCAATCAGAAGCAAGCGTTACCTGAACATTAATATTCATAGCCGTACCAAGATGTGGAATCTTGGCTTGACTCGAATATCTGGAGTATTTTCCTCTGAACAATGCAAATATGTCATTGGTGCTAAGCTCTTGGAGTTTGGAATCGACTTCGAAACTGATATTGTGTGTGTTACAACTGGTGGGTGCGCAATGATGGTAAAATTGGGTCACATTATTGATCCACTGCAACAGCTCTGCTACGCGTATGGTCTCCATCTGGCTGTGATGGATGTACTTTATGCTAAGAAAAAAGTGAGGGTTGTTCCTGAATTCGTTTCCGCAACAGTAAATGAAGCAGAATCTGACCTTTCCGAGGATGACAATGAGGACACTTCTCCATTTAACGTTAGCCTAGAGGTAGTACATCCTTCATTCCTTGAAGCAATTTATCCACAAGCTTCAGTATTTTCAAAGAAAAATTTAAATGAAGTGACGAAAAAAGCTCGTGTGGTTGTGAAATTGTTCAAACGATCGCTGCTGAAGAACGAGATCTTACTGAACTACATGCGGCAAGATAATCGCATTTCCACCAGTATGTGTCTCATTCTCGACTGCAGAACGCGCTGGGATAGTTTATTGAACATGTTGGAGAGACTTCTCAGTGTGAAGTCAGCGATTCAGAATGCGCTAATAGATGTGAATGCAAATGTCCGTCTAACTGATGAAGATTTTGATATCATGACGCAAGTAATTTCCGCACTGAAGCCATTTCGGGCAGCTGTGGCGGCTATCTGTAGAAGCGACGATACGCTTTTGACTGCAGAAGCAACAGTAGAGTTTCTTCTAGAGGAGCTGCAAGCACAATCCCATTCTCTCAGCAAAGATCTGCAAAAATATTTTCAAAAGAGAATTTTAGAAGAGCGATGCAATAAAACATCTTTAGTCCTCCAATATCTGCACAATCCGCAAGCACAGTTAGAAAAAAAGAAGATTGTCAAAGACTTTAGCGTGATATTGCTTTTGCGTCTTAAACCGTTACAGGAACAAATGGCCGAAGTAAGAAAAAATTCAGGCTGATAATTCGCAACTTCCTCGGAGTTTACAAGAACGCCATGAGCCATCACAATCGAATGACCATCTTACAATTGAGCGCCGATTGCAAGAAGCTATTGAGGCTGCCTCTTCAAATTCAATTGCAATACCTACACAAAGTAATACATTGCAAAGTAATCGTAATTACAAGGTAATGTATTACTTTGAATGGATTACTGCCCAACACTGCATTAAGACTCTTAATTTAAGTGATGTGGTCTAAGAGTTCCAAGAACAGTAATTTTTTTCCAGATGTGTGTACAGTAATTGACAGATAATTTCAAACTGTAACCCAAAAGCAATGATTTAGTTCATAAGCAGGCGCAAAATATATAGCTTTCAGGTTGTTTTCATCGAAGTAAGTGCCATGTCATTGGCACTATATAAAAGAAAAAAATAAAAATATAACGAACGAAACGATATACCTCTTGGCGTAGAAAGACGAAAATGTTTTTCAATCCCGGGATATCCCGGGATCCCGGGATTGAGAAAAAAGCAATCCCGAATCCCGGGATTGAAAATATGTACCGGGATTGGAAGCCCTAGCCAGGACCTCCCATTAATTTTTCCATTGCAGTAAGGGCAGTAGAAATTGTTTATTTTCAAAAAGAATCTTACGCCTTTAAAATAGTTTTGAATTTTAATGGAGACTATATTCATTGATAAAATTCACAATCTTGGGAGGGTTGGAATATAAGTCCTGTCTTGAGTTTTCCATACATTCCAAGAGGTGGTCTGGTGAGGTCTCTCTGGTCCTACAGATGATGTATTGTGGGAAGATCTTTACACCATCCTGGAAGAAGAGTGGTCTTGTATGGCTAGAGTCTGGTAGATTAAATTGGCAAATCCGCTGGGAGAGTTTACCAATGATGTGTGAGCAAAGTTCTCCTAATATATTTTCCATCGCAGTAAGGATAGTAGAAGTTTGTTTTATGTGTAAAATAAACATTCATGCTGTTTAATGCTCTCATTTATTGTGTGTAGATGGCGCGTTATTGCTTTATAATAGCCAAATATATACGTTGAAAGTTTTTAAGCACATTGAACAATTTTAGATTGATATTCGAGAAAACGATATTTTATCATATTATTATCATTCAATATATATAGAGATATTTATAACCCAGGCAGCACAGAACGCCAACTACCCGGGGAGTCCAGCTTACTAAGTATGGACTTATGTTGAGCGCTTTTACTCGCGTCCTGTTTTGATTGCTGAGTTGACCAGTTGACCAGGAAGTTCCATGCTGAGTCTGGCCATAGATGTAGGATTGAGGTGGATCAGTCCAAGCAGGATAGATGTTTGTATTCTTCAATATAAATATAGAATAAAAATAATATAATATCGCGAAACTAACATCTGATATTTAGAAAATAATTTTCATTTTCACAATATTCTATACAAACATGAATCTAAATAATCAGTTATCCACAATCGTAAATATGTCAATATAAGTGTTTTATAAGAAAATGCATTTACATTTATATTGAACTTTATATATAAAAATAAGTTCGGACTTTATTTGTAACAATGAGGTGTATAATCGATTCTATATATATGAAATTAAATTATTTTTTATTTCATTCATATGATCTCTCACAACTATAAATATATCTCTTTCCATAAAATATATATTTCGAATAATTTCAAATGTTGTGAAAACATATGTATTTTGAAATAATTCAATTAGAGAAAATGATAATTGATATTTTGATTTTTGTAATGATTATTCTCAATCCTATTTAGTTGAAAACAAACAAACTCAATAATAAATGATATTTAATATTATTTTGTTTAAATTTGACTTTATATGAAAGATATAATTTCTATCAACAAATTTGATCGCAAGAATGATAATCATTATTAATTAAAAAAGCTGAATCAAATTTTCTAATGAAATAATTCTGATTAGAATATTTGATATGTTAGAGGTTAGAAGAAGACCTCAAGAGATTTACTAAAGTTCAATACATCCAATGTTATTCAGAATGTATTCGTTCAAATTTGGAAAAAATAAAGAAAGAAACGCATTACTTAAATAAATAATTCTATTTGAATGTAATTATATGAAATATTTGGAAGAAATAAGGTAAGGATATTTATAAATAAACGTTTTTATCTGATTTATAATATTATAAAATAAATAAAGCTTCCAGGGTTAAGTTTCTTGTTCAACTTTTTATTTTCAAGCTTTCGGACTTGTCAGTCCTTCAACAGGATTATCACGTTAACAACTTAATAATAAATACTATTTTTATATACACATTATTATATACATATTTTAAATACTTATTATATATTGAGAAAAATATATATATTACATTCTCTCAATATATAATAAGTATTTAAAATATGTATATAATAATGTGTATATAAAAATTGTATTTATTATTAAGTTTTTAATGTGATAATCCTGTTGAAGGACTGACAAGTCCGATAGCTTGAAAATAAAAAGTTACACAAGAAACTTAACCCTGGAAGCTTTAATTATTTTATAAAGGATATTTATGCTCATTCACAGACATACGCACGCCCCTGTAAGCAAAACCTTGACTATAACCCAAAGATATACATATATATAGATCTTATATCAAACACAGATGTCAAACTGGTGTCGCCACGCGCTTTAAGCCTTTCAACTGAGTATTGTCACAATCTACTTGTCAATTAGACAAACACTAAACTGACGTTGATTCTCCTTCTTTATTACAATGGTCATATACTGAAGTATCTGGCTTGTAGTTAGGTCATATTAAATATTGTGGACTGGACTAACAAGTTGGTTGGATTGCCAGATATCCACATTAACCCAGTTTAGCGTCATAATCCAAGAAACCTGTATTCAACATATGGCTTGGCAGAAACAGAAAACCCTATATATGTTGTGATAGTGACCATTATCAAGTGAGAGTAAAGGCTATAGCCGAACTATAGCGTATTTATAAAAGGCAGACTATTTCTAAACAAGATTTTACTATATATATATATATATATATATATATATATAGATACCTGCCCTTATATATCATGAAGTAATTTTGAAGAGGAATGTAGAATATACTTTACACTCTTGATAATCAAATTTTAAAGCGTAAACATGAATATATATGTTATATAAAAATGAATAGGGATTTTTCCTGCTTGAATTTAGATCATGTTGAGGATTATAGTATGGTAATGTAGTCGTGGTTGAAATCTTTAAAATAAAATAATAAAAATAGTAAAGATTAGAAATTGCTTTAATTGAGCTTATATAAGATATATAAAAACATAATTTGATAAAAGTACTGCCTGGCTTAAGGCGTAAGAATAAAAAATAAAAGCTTATTTAAATAATGTACAAAGGTTTTGAGCCGGCCATTGGAATAAAACAACAACGAGTTTTTATAGGGTAAGAGTGAACTCTGGCGGTCGATATAACAGAGTATTTGAATCTATGAAATATAATTTTAAATAGAATAATATTTTTATATAACATATATATTATGTAATAAAAAGATTTTCTGATGCTATATATTTTGATTATCTCAAGGATTATGCTATGGAATTATTTGCTGGTTTTTATTCTCTCGGAAAGTCCTGACATCTGATGGTAGATATATACAGAATATTTGAATCTATGAAATATAATTTTAAATATAATAATATTTTCATATAACATATATTTATATGGGTATTTAGGTAAGGAAAGATAAACGATAATGTAAAAAATGATGTTAAAACCTGATATTTAGAAATATGTGAAAAATAGAGTTTAGAGTTACTATTATTTTTATATAAAGCGATATAAAAGCAATTTGTGTATGTTTATAGTGGTACATTCAACAGTATAGATATATTAGATGTCTTGTCCATTCGTAAAGATATCAGAATGAATCCGCGGTTTCGTTGATGCCACTCATTAGAGATCTGGAATCTGTGTTTCGACTACGTTGGCAAAGTTCCGAGAAATACACAGATTGATATTAAAACTACTTTATTACAACGTTCATATAAGATTATATAATGATAAATATGTGAATGAATGGATATAAATAAATATAATTGATATTTATACATATATATATATATAAATTATATGCAAGGTCTTCATTGGTTGCGTCCACCGCGGGAAAGACTCCGCCACCGATGGACTGCGAGAGTTCTTTCCCACAGAGTGGACAGGTCGAAAAGATGGCTAGCATTACCCAACTCAAGAACAATAAATATACAGAAGGGTTGATTAGCATAAGCAAGAGACGACATACATAGGTAAAAGGTGTTAGCAGGACAACATCAATTTGTAAGGAGATGGACATATTTTTCCAAGATAAATCACAGTAGAAGATGTGTTCAGTAATAAAATAGAATCCATCAAAATGAAATCTTCACTCTATGTACGTTATTGTATACATCCTTCTTGCCACCCAGGTACCAATCAATATAAATTCTTTCCATAAAAAATGTATTCGATATAAAAAAAAACACCCCCTCCTCTCTTCCCATGATTCTTTTTAGCGGGAACACAAAGATAATAGCAATTTTTGTGGGAAGGAGATAGATGAGCTTGCTGTAAATTTGGTGCCGCTGGCAGTATTGATTGGTTGGGCTTGTTGGTAGCTCGCTGGACAATTACCTCGCAGGTACGGCGGTGGGCTTGTTGTTGGTAGCTCGGCCTGGCTGGACAATTACCTCGCAGATACGGCGGTGGGGTTGTTGGTAGCTCGGCCTGGCTGGACAATTACCTCGCAGGTACGGCGGTGGGCTTGTTGTTGGTAGCTCGCTGGACAATTACCTCGCAGGTACGGCGGTGGGGTTGTTGGTAGCTCGCTGGACAATTACCTCGCAGGTACGGCGGTGGGTTGTTGGTAGCTCGGCCTGGCTGGACAATTACCTCGCAGGTACGGCGGTGGGGTTGTTGGTAGGTCGCTGGACAAATACCTCGCAGGTACGGCGGTGGGTTGTTGGTAGGTCGCTGGACAATTACCTCGCAGGTACGGCGGTGGGTTGTTGGTAGGTCGCTGGACAATTACCTCGCAGGTACGGCGGTGGGTTGTTGGTAGGTCGCTGGACAATTACCTCGCAGGTACGGCGGTGGGGTTGTTGGTAGCTCGGCCTGACTGGACAATTACCTCGCAGGTACGGCGGTGGGTTGTTGGTAGCTCGGCCTGGCTGGAAAATTACCTCGCAGGTACGGCGGTGGGTTGTTGGTAGCTCGGCCTGGCTGGAAAATTACCTCGCAGGTACGGCGGTGGGCTTGTTGGTAGCTCGGCTTCGCTGGACAATTACCTCGCAGGTACGGCGGTGGGGTTGTTGGTAGCTCGGCCTGGCTGGACAATTACCTCGCAGGTACGGCGGTGGGCTTGTGGTAGCTCGGCCTGGCTGGACAATTACCTCGCAGGTACGGCGGTGGGCTTGTTGGTAGCTTGGCCTCGCTGGATAATTACCTCGCAGGTACGGCGGTGGGGTTGTTGGTAGGTCGCTGGACAATTACCTCGCAGGTACGGCGGTGGGCTTGTTGGTAGCTCGGCCTGGCTGGATAATTACCTCGCAGGTACGGCGGTGGGGTTGTTGGTAGGTCGCTGGACAATTACCTCGCAGGTACGGCGGTGGGCTTGTTGGTAGCTCGGCTTCGCTGGACAATTACCTCGCAGGTACGGCGGTGGGCTTGTTGGTAGCTCGCTGGACAATTACCTCGCAGGTACGGCGGTGGGGTTGTTGGTAGCTCGGCCTTGCTGGACAATTACCTCGCAGGTACGGCGGTGGGCTTGTTGGTAGCTCGCTGGACAATTACCTCGCAGGTACGGCGGTGGGGTTGTTGGTAGCTCGGCCTGGCTGGACAATTACCTCGCAGGTACGGCGGTGGGCTTGTTGGTAGCTCGCTGGACAATTACCTCGCAGGTACGGCGGTGGGGTTGTTGGTAGCTCGGCCTTGCTGGACAATTACCTCGCAGGTACGGCGGTGGGCTTGTTGGTAGCTCGGCCTGGCTGGACAATTACCTCGCAGGTACGGCGGTGGGCTTGTTGTTGGTAGCTCGCTGGACAATTACCTCGCAGGTACGGCGGTGGGGTTGTTGGTAGCTCGCTGGACAATTACCTCGCAGGTACGGCGGTGGGTTGTTGGTAGCTCGCTGGACAATTACCTCGCAGGTACGGCGGTGGGGTTGTTGGTAGCTCGGCCTGGCTGGACAATTACCTCGCAGGTACGGCGGTGGGGTTGTTGGTAGCTCGGTGGACAATTACCTCGCAGGTACGGCGGTGGGCTTGTTGGTAGCTCGGCCTGGCTGGACAATTACCTCGCAGGTACGGCGGTGGGCTTGTGGTAGCTCGGCCTGGCTGGACAATTACCTCGCAGGTACGGCGGTGGGCTTGTTGGTAGCTCGGCCTGGCTGGACAATTACCTCGCAGGTACGGCGGTGGGCTTGTTGGTAGCTCGGCCTGGCTGGACAATTACCTCGCAGGTACGGCGGTGGGCTTGTGGTAGCTCGGCCTGGCTGGACAATTACCTCGCAGGTACGGCGGTGGGCTTGTTGGTAGGTCGCTGGACAATTACCTCGCAGGTACGGCGGTGGGCTTGTTGGTAGCTCGCTGGACAATTACCTCGCAGGTACGGCGGTGGGGTTGTTGGTAGCTCGGCCTGGCTGGACAATTACCTCGCAGGTACGGCGGTGGGGTTGTTGTTGGTAGCTCGGCCTCGCTGGACAATTACCTCGCAGGTACGGCGGTGGGCTTGTTGGTAGCTCGGCCTGGCTGGACAATTACCTCGCAGGTACGGCGATGGGGTTGTTGGAAGCTCTCTGGACAATTACCTCGCAGGTACAGCTCTGAAGCATCTATGGTAAGCAAGGTCTTCCATTTAATTGTTATAACGATAACATTTTTCTTAGAAATGCCGTTAAATGTGCATTTTTTAAAATTAAACTCTTAAAAATTCGATTCCGAAACATTTCTAAAGAACAAACTTTCAGCAACGAACTTTATATCATCTTTTTGATATACCAATGGTTTTGTATTTATTTTTCAGTAACCTAGATATATTTTAATATCAATTCACACATTATATTTTCATACCAAAATTTAACTCTCCTAAAATGTGCGTCTATTTGAATTATTAGTGTTGTTTTTATTGCAATATATATGTTACATTTTTAAAATATTTAATAAAGTAAGCTTCCATGGAATATGAAGTGTAAATATTCACTTGCTAATTTGATAAGGGATTAGAGTATGTTCCACGGGATAATTGCTGCAACATTCTAGTTCCATGTCCTGCTGATAATCACTATACCAAACCCTTTCAATCACAGCTGTCATATAACTGTAAAGTTGGCATTCTGTTTCATTTATTATTTTGTATTGCGTAAAATAAGTATTAACTATAAATTCATTGACGTATTTAGTGATAGAGATATATATCAGGTATTGGTGAATTATTAGTTTCATCAGGGTAGCCTTTCTGGTGTTGTGAACACTTTTAAGGAAGCAAATAGGTTTCAATTCGGTTGGAGACCAGAAGAAGTCTGGCAAGAAGATACAGTTAAGCTCTGCCTAACAATTTAGATAAGGCCAGACATATCCAGGATGTGGGAAGCTTTCCGAGCTTTGTAAGTGAGGCAGTGATCGTATCTGAAACATATTCGCCTCATAAAAAAAAACATTTCGATATTTTGTTCTATTCAATTTTCTAAATGATGGTTGATGATACCATGCTTCAAGCGTTCTGACGTCACCTTAAACGACCTTACGTCATCAATTGAAGGTTCAGTACATTTGACACGTGTGTTATGTGCAGGACATCCTGGGGTAAGGGCTTGGAGTGTCAACGGAAGCACAGAAAGCGGCAAACTTCTGGGTTAGTAGATTAACACCATTCATCTATCTTAGCTGCAGAATCTTTCCTGTATTGTACAATTTCTGATCGAGTGTTTTCTCATTTACTCTCATGGACAAAACTCAAGGAAAGACTTTGATGTGGCCTGTCGTTCTATATCTATATATATATATATATATATAATGAATGTATGTTTGTCTGTCTGTCCTTTATGCCTGACCAAACCACTCATTGGAACGCCATGAAACTTTGGGAAGTTATTAGTATAGTACTGGGAAGGTTTCTAGCAAATAAAATTTTTGAAATAACTTTTCGCCTAAAAATAATCAAGACAAATATTCTAATTTATCTGTTATATTTCAACAATCTGCTCTAAATATTATCATGATTACGATGATTTTGTAATGTAGAAAATTAGGAAAGACAAAATTCAGGATGACACGGCAATTTATCTGAGACAAGAATAATGATACAATTCCAAGACAAGATACTATTCCTTTAACTTCCAATTACCAAGGGAACCAATTAATATTGATTTTATTCAACTTATCGAGTATTTTTCAAGGGACCGGCAAAAAATGTTCACTTTATCGAGAGATTCGTTAGACAAACCTTTACTCGGGTAAAACCCGGGCGAAGACGGGTACATCCGCTAATATATATATAATAAAATATTTTCTGCTGATTTTGATTATCTTGAAGATTATGCTATGGCAATGTAGTTGTGGTTAAAATCTTGAAAGTATAATAAAATAGTGAAGATTAGAAATAGCTTTAATTAAGCTTATGGAATATAGAAAACATAATTTGAGAAAGGTATGCCTGACTTATGGCGTAAAAATAAAAAGAAATAAAAACTTATTCACATAAATCACAAAAATATTTGACCCGGCCATCAGGAAACAACAACAATAGGTTATATAAAGGGAAAACGCGACCTCTGGCGGTCGATTCAACAGAATAATTCAATATATAAAATTATAATTAAAAAGAATATATATTGGAAAGGCTTGGCTTCAGTGGTGAACCTTCCCAGCAATTTCGTCAATTTAATCTACCAGTCACCGCTCCTATAGAACTCTAATACTGTATTGGATCATTCTGCTATTATATGCTACACTGAAGGGTGGAATCTTAGAAATGGTATTATTGTGTCAGAACAATAAGTTCCATGAACTTGTACCGAGAGGTGTATGTAAATAGGGAAGGGGAATTTTTCGATATGTATCATTTTATTCTCTCGCTGATACTGATCTACTGATATCTTGTTCTGGTGTGTTCGGATATGATGATTATATTGAATCTATTGAGAAAAAGGACATTTCCTGATCGTGCGAATAAAAGTTGCTGATGGTTTGCGCCATCTATCGGAATAAATATCAACTATTCTCGTTGATTTTTTAAAATTATTCCTTAATTGGCAAAATATATAATCAACGATTAGTTTATATTTATTCCGATAGATGGCGCAAGCAATCAGCAACTTTTATTTGCATAATCAGGAAATGTTATTTTTCTCAATTTATCCACTTAATCCAAATACAAATTAATTTTTGTACTATTTTTCACTTTAATTTGTTGGGAGAGACACGCCATATCCACAATTAGGATAATTGCGTGTATATTTTAAATTATATACAATTAATATACAATTGAACATTGGGAATCATGAAAATTAAACGTTCGATGTCAAATTTTACATATAGTAATTAGAAATTGTAGTTTGAAATATGTACAGTCAACACTTTCGCCTCAAAATATACATCCTGCAGAATCTATTAAACTTAATGTATTGGTCTTTATTGCAAGCAACTTGTTTTGTATTAGTCAGGTAAAGTTGGTTTTCTTCCCTTAGATCAGAAGTTAATGGACAGTTTATCAGAAGGTGTTCAGGGGTTTGTTGTTTGTTATATATTATGTAATTTTTTACATGATGTTCACATGATGTGTGTGTGAGGCAGTGCCCCCTTCTATAGTGGACGCCGGAGAACTCGAGGTGTCCCGTGTGATGGTAACGGAAGGGGAGCGGGTGAGACTGGTCTGTGCAGCCTCAGGTCAGCCTCAGCCCAGACTGGCCTGGACCCATGCGGAGAATGGGACTGTACAGAACGGCTCCTGGCAACGTGAGTGACAGCAGTCTTCCAACCAGGAGAGATGTACTCTTTTTTGTTTTGTTTCAATACCCACAGATTTATAGATGGATATTTTGCCGAGGGAATATACAGTTAACCTGTCTATAACCTCCCCCTCTTGGGACTCACCAAAATAGGGTGCTATAGAGGGGGGTGCTATAGACAGGTCACTTTTAATATACAGTTAAACCTTGTCTATAACGCCCTTCTTGGGACTCACCAAAATGGGATGCTATAGAGAGAGGGTGCTATATACTGGTCACTTTTAATGTAAATCGCATCGTACTACGTATTTAAAATCGGGCGCTATAGAGAGGGAGGCGCTATTTAGAGGGGACGCCATAGACAGGTTTAACTTATGGGATGTGGTTGCGTGATGAGTTGGTGTGGCTTGTGGAAAGGCCGCTGATAAAATTATAATTAAAATTAATTTATTTAAAGCCAGAAATATATAAAGAGAAAAGAAGTAACGGCGGCCATTGGGAGCAGGCCTTTTTGTTTACCGCGCCAGTGGCTAGAAAGTTCCGGATGACGCCCACGCATGCGTAGTGACGTGTTCTCCCAGCACGTGCTTGCCGAGGCATAGTGGGGCCGCCACTTTATTGCCCGTAGTATGTGTATTGAAACTTTGTCCCAGTTCGCGCTCGCTGAAGCAAAGTGTGGTCGCCACAAACTGTATATCTACAAAAATAAAGATCAACTCTCCCGTCAAAATAGACTTCAAAGCTAGACGCAATCTACGGTCAATAGATGACGTCTATTTTGACGGGAGAGGTGACCTTAATATTTTTAGATCAAAATCCTCCCGGCAAAATTCCATCTACATTTTGGCCATATATTTGGCATAGCCACGTTATCAGCTAAACACCTATTCGGCGGATTGTGAAGATATCATTAGATCCCGTGTGGATCTCATGGAATAAAGTCCGCCCTAGACTGACGAGGGCTATTAGCCTGAAACCATGGTCTCTAGTTGGACGCTTTTCAGTTTACCAAAGATAGTGTTGTGGCTTTGTCACCGACCTGAGGCTGCTTGTTTACAGCGACGGTCAATAGATTTGACGTCTAGCTTTGACATCTGTTTTGACGGGAGAGGCGACCGTTGTCTTTATTGCCGAACCAAAGTGCCGCTTACTTAATAGTATATACTATTAATTAGTATACTATTATAATATACTATTAAATATTAATACTATTATTTAAAACCCTTATGTTATAATAAAATTAAACTGGTACGGAATGATTTGGAGGGTTAATAATGTTGACCTCTATAGACATTCCTAATATTTTTATAGCAGTAGGAATATCGGAAATTGTGTTGTTTTGTTTGGTGAAAGAGAAAGAAGCGTCAACTATTTAAATTTTTGAGTATTATTGTGAAAATATTATAATAGCTATACAGTAATGTATATTGATATATATATATGCTGTACACATAATACAGTAAACTCTCCTATAACGCGATTAATGTGTTCCGTGTTGTATCAAATCGCGTTATAGGAATTCACTTTGTACGAAATAAAACTTGTATAACGCGAATGTTGTTAGGGTAAATTGTTAGTGAAAAATATCATGTAAAAATGTATTATATAAAATGATGTATATAGGAAAAATAATTATATACTGAAACTAAATGTTATATTATTTTATATGCAAATGTATTGTACAGTTGTCAATAAGGAAATTTCCGCATTTTATTTTATAACGAGTCATACGAAAATTCGCGTTGTATAAATAAATTTGTCGCAATTTTTTTATCGCGTAGTACGAAATCGCGTTGTAAAAACTCGCGTTATAGGAGAGTCTACTGTATATAATGTAATATAAAGAGAAATATACTCCACCATATATGAGCAGAACTATGTTTATTTTCCAAATAAATTCACATAATCGCTGTCTGCCCCAGGATGGCACCATTGAATTCCCCACAAAAGATGCTTCCCATTTCTCGGCTGAAACCAAATTTGCATTCGACAAATTCCATTTAAATATATTTGTATGGTTGGAGGTAGATTGGAAATTTGGTTTAAATGGAAATGTGGCATTTCATTTGCTCTGTCGAATGATCATTTATTGAAATTAAAGTGCAATTTCTCTCGCCCTTTTGAACGCACACACAATGTTTATTAAATTTTAACGTCTAGAATCATTTATTGGCATTACTCTATGATTTATCATGATGAAGAACTAAGTGAAGTCGGTTTATACAACTTTCGACTCTTATTGCAACACTCTACCTAGATCTATGATGAATAACTTATATATAGACCTACTAAGTGAAGTATTTAAGTCTGTATATGCAAATCATGGCGGAATTTCAAGAAAATATCAATCTCTAAGAACATCAACTTTTTTATTTGTGAGTTAAAATGCGATCCGTTGAATAATAGCTATTTGTATATAGAACTCTAGGATAAAGTCTACTGTTCAAATCATGGTGAAGTTTCGAAAAAAAATCTATCTCACCAAGAGCTTCAACATTTTTATTTTTGAGTTAAAATGCGATACATTGAATAATACATATTTGTATGTGGAACTCTAGGACAAAGTCAACTGTTCAAATCATAGTGAAATATCGAGAATAAATATCTACCTCACCAAGAGCTTCAACATTTTCTATGAATTAAAATGCGATAAATTGAATAATACATATTTGTATGTGGAACTCTAGGAAAAGTCAACTGTTCAAATCATGGTGGAATTTCTAGAAAAAATATCTCTCACCACAAGAGCTTCAACATTTTTTATTTTTGAGTTAAAATGCAATACATTGAATAATACCTATTTTTGTATATAGAACTCGAAGACAAAGTCAACTGTTCAAATCATAGTAAAATTCCGAGAAAAATATATTTCACCACAAGAACTTCAACATTTTTTATTACTTTATTGAGTTTAAATACGATCCGTTGAATAATACCTATTTGTATATGGAACTCTAGGACAAAGTCAACTGTTTAAATCATAGTGAAATATCGAGAATAAATATCTACTTCACCAAGGGATTCAACATTTTATGAGTTAAAATGCGATACGTTGAATAAAATCCATATTAATATGGTGTAAATATTATATACTATAATTTATATTATGCTGATTGTACATATTGCCAGACACTTCTTTCTTTTGTACACAGTTCTTTTTTTCTCGTTTTTCCCCCCTTCTCTCTTTCTCATTGTTAACATCATATGACTATTCTATTCACGGCCTAAAATTATTATATATATATATAGACAAATGTAAAGACATACATGTATGACAGCGCAAGTGTCCCTAGGGGGACATAGCGCTTTAAATTGAAATTAAAATGGCGTAACTAGATATGTGAAAGAAAAAAAAAATTTCGAAATATTTCGATACTTTCTTTTTTCAAATCAATTTTTGTACAAACTTTAAAAATTTTAGCGCAGTATATTGATAAAAAGTAGAGAAATGATCTCTCGAATTATATATTTTTTGATGATTTCGTTTCTACAGTTCCAGAGAGACATGTATTTTTATATAATGCATCTTTTTTATGTTGCGCTGTCACATTATTATGATTATCGGGTTAAACAATTCATAATAATGGAATGGTTTTCTTTGCAAACTCTTACGAACATTATCGTGAAATTTTCTCTTTGATTTTCAGAATTAGAACTATATATATGTGGGCATTCTCTGTAAACGGGAATTGGTAGCCGAACAATATAAGCTGATTATGAAAAAGGCATCTACTTATCGTTCAACTGAAAGTTTTTAATGGCTTGCGCCATCTATCAAGCCATCAGAAACTTTCAGTTGCACGATAAGGAGAAGCCTTTTTCACAATTTATGCACCTTACCCCAGTACAATATCATATTTGTACATTTTTTTCACAATATAAGATGAATTAATCACATAATAAAGTATTTCTGCTTTCGGTTGCGAAGTCGTCTGTATTCCATAACTACTAATTCCCACACAGTAAAAGAATTAGGCTTATATATATTACATATCGTAAGGATCAAATAAAACGAAATTATTAGAGGTTAATATACGGAAATATGTAAATTAGAATATATCTAGAAAGATATTGTCATCTTTACAAAAACTTTGAAATCGACGGAAAAAGGTTGTGTTCTGAATTGTGAGAAGAAAGAATGTAGCGTTAAATATGAGTTA
The DNA here is from genome assembly GCA_030710605.1 of Cordylochernes scorpioides. Taxonomy (NCBI): domain Eukaryota; kingdom Metazoa; phylum Arthropoda; class Arachnida; order Pseudoscorpiones; family Chernetidae; genus Cordylochernes; species Cordylochernes scorpioides. The sequence continues at coordinate 68,938,284 of CP092882.1, forward strand.
TGTGGAGAGATGAAATTCAAGATACATTCTCCCATATAATTCGTCATTGTTTACCTCTCCACAGGAAGAAAAACAAAATTTGACCATTTCTCAAACCCAGAAACGTTACAAGTCAGAATATTTTCTCTGGTTTATTGAACGCTGAAAGTTACGTGTCAACATGTATACTACCTGCTCTATGGTTCGGAAGAAAAGCTGAATATTAGAGTTAAACGATGTAAAAGAAGATGTCTACACCACAAGACTATATATAGATAATTACTTATTTACTTATTGATACTTTTTATCATACACACGCAGCTTTTTAAGATCATCGGTCTTATACAGTTTCACCACAGGAAGGAAGCATAGAGCTTTTATACTCCAGGCAGCGCAGAACCCAACGACAGCCTTCAGGTCTGACGCATGTCCAGTGGCCCTTTATCATTTGCGTAGTAAATTGCATGGAATAGTAAATTCACGTTCTTTTCACTTAGCTTTTTTAAAGACACTTTGAGATTGAATCATTTTTATACTTTATTTTGTGGAATTCGATAAAATTATGTTAGTAAACGGAATATTCCTAATTGTAACATTTATTTGCATAACCCTACCGTACGCTAAGGATACTACTACACTCATGGACAAAACTTAAGTACGTTGTACCTTTTACCATGTATATCGGGATTGAGACAATAACTCTGAAAGATACACTCATGGACAAAACTTAAGGACGTTGTACCTTTAGCATGTATATCGGGATACAGACAATAACTCTGAAAGATACAATCATGGACAAATCTTAAGAAAGTTGTACCTTTTAGCATGTATATCGGGATTCTGACAATAACTCTGATAGATACACTCATGGACAAAACTTAAGGACGTTGTACCTTTTAGCATGTATATCGGGATTCAGACAATAACTCTGAAAGATACACTCATGGACAAAACTTAAGGACGTTGTACCTTTTAGCATGTATATCGGGATTCAGACAATAACTCTGAAAGATACACTCATGGACAAAACTTTAAAAAGTTGTAGCTTTTATCGTGTATATTGGGATTCAGACAATAACTCTGAAAGATATTACAGTGACCTTTATTGAAGACACACGAGATAACCAAGTGTGAACAAAATTACCTCTAAAACAACTATAAACTTCCTATTCACTGTAGAACAATAAACACAGGTCGGGGAGAAGAGTTTCTTCATTTAAAGAAAGCTTCCTTCAATCAAGTAAAGAAATTAACTTTTATCATTGCAGTAAAAGGTCTATAGAGGTAATATTTTTATGATATTTTATTAAAAAGAAACCCATTGCCAAATATAATTGTTAAAAATTTAACGATAGATGGCAATTAAATTGATAAAGAAAAATATTTGGGACGGCGTCTTATGAATTGTTTGTAATTAGTCGATATCCTGAGATAATGTATTCCGGTATCTTGAACCATTCTCTATGTATTGTTATTATACCATGGTTGGTGACAGGTATCCTATGGGTGTGACAGTGTCCTTATTGGACGGTGGACAGCTGGATATAGCCATGGTACGACGGGAGAACATGGGAGTGTACGCCTGTACAGCATCGAACGGTGTGCCACCCAATGCTGTGAGGAAATACAGACTTGAAGTTATATGTAAGTACCCGGTCTTTTACCTCTACGTTACTTACCACCATGATAGATACACCACATCATTGACTGTCATAAAGATAGAGGCTGGGCCTGACCATCATTCTTAGTTGTTCAAATTAAAGATACTTCGGCCAGTAAATATTTTTATTACCTCGACGTTTCGACAAAAATATCCTTTGTCCTCGTCAGGAGCAAACAAAAATTGAAACATTTTGGCAAGGTGTTAAAAATTATTTTCTTGCTCCTGACAAGGACAAAATATTTTTGTCGAAACGTCGAGGTGATAAAAATATTTATTGTCCAAAGTATTTTCAATTTTGAGAATTATTGACTCATCCATTGATGAGCTCTACCTATCCCCAGCAGACACCATATCAAGTTCTACAGACTTGATACCTTAATATGTTTGTTGAGTGGAGATAAGAAAGTAGAAGAAGAAAATGATAGATTCCAAGTCGCTAATTACTACCATCACAAACCTACAAACTCATGCGGCGCTGAGTTTGTGTATACAAAAATGTAATGCCTTGATAAAGGTTGGCGTTCAGCCAGCCGAAATATTGGCAAATAAATCTTTTATTCAATCCAATATATGTCTTTTTACTATCTAATATATATATATGAAGAAATAAAATTAAATAGAAAAACCAGATTCTGATATTGAAAATAAAAGACTCGTATTCTGACCTCTCACATAATTATTTTAGATGATAGAACGCCATCTAGTGAAACAAAAATAAACTAAACGTTTAAAGATATATAGCATTAAAATTTTTCATTGTTTAATATTAATCGCACACACATACAAAAACCTTTATTAAGGATCAAGCCCCATACAGGATTCTCCCAGTATAACACACACACACACAATTGTTTTAATTGAACATAAATCAACTAATATACAATTCAACATGAGCTCAAAAAAAAGGAAAACTATTTACACATGTTTCTCATCCTTCTCGCCTTCTCACAAAATTTGTATAAATATATTTGTCTACTTTTCACCGTTTCTGACAGCAGAGTGATAAATGATTAGCACTTGTATTATTAAAAATTAATTTCTTCATACAGATGATTGCAGGTAAAGTGAGTTAGTTCTGACTCAAAATTATCCCTTCACAATACACATATGAGATTTTAAATATTAATCATAAATGAAGTAATCTCCTATATCTATTTAAAATATGATATGTACCTTTGATTAATCTACCATGCCATTATGACCTATGTCCCCGTGTATATTGCCTGTTCTCCAATTTTGTTTAACGCCCTACTTCCCATTAAAGTCTGTTGATGATCCTTAATTCTGGCCTCTAACATACGGCCGATTTATTCTCTAGCAATTTCAGCGTGCATTTAGCTGCGCATTTGATTTCATATATTAAATTATACTATTTACCTATATATATCCTTTATTTGTATTATTGTTTCTATTTTAAAATATTCCCTTCTGTTATGTATATTCATAAATTTATTATAAATATTCTTAATTTAATTATGTAAATAAACAGAGTAATATTATCAAATTACGAAACTATTTTAGACGCGTAATATTCTTTTTAAAATAAAACAATTTCTACTGACCTTACTGCAATGGAAAAATTAAATACGCGTCTAAAATAGTTTCATAATTTGATAACAGATGGCGCGCTAGTGCAGAGTAATATTATCACTGATTATAGTATTCGATCTATCATCATTTATATGTATATAGGAGAGTATAAAAAAGACTATGCAAATTGATATGTATAATAATGCGCGAGAGCGCGCCGTTATCCCTCTGGAGGTACTTTTTCTCACGTGGTCTAGTGGCTAGGATGTCTGGCTTTCACCCAGAAGGCTCGGGTTCGATTCCCGGCGTTATTATTATTATTTTTTATTTATTTTGAAATCAAGAGTAAATAAAGGTGATTTGAATCTATTTACTAATCACATTGCTTTACGCGGCCAGTGGGGCTCAATAATCATTCATTCTGATTAGCAGCCCCGTGAATAAAGGTATTTCCGATATGTATAATAATAAAATTAAATCTTTAATATAGAACCAACGAGCAAATAATTCCTTCTCTTCACATAAAAAACTTAACATCTTTCAGTCCCAATACTATACCAAATATTAATTGCCATGATGCCCTTTCTTCCGAATTTTTTTTAAATTCCTGTAAGAATCTATAGAGTTAATTATCTTTATCACAAGTTCAAACTTTTTTAATTTAATCCCATGTTAGAAATCTTCATTTTTATACTATTTACTTCAATTGTGAATATTTTCTGGATCTTTTATAATTATTTTTTTCATTATTGACGTTAATTATCTATACAAAATTTTCAATATCGTTTTATTGTTAAGCTTAACAATAATGGTATAGGTATGCGTGTAAGACCTAATTATAAAATTAAACTATACATATGTAGAACAACATTTGAAAATATCCCGCATGTGTTTCTTTTTAACGAAAAAAATCGAAATTCATTTTAAGGAGAAATAAAGATTATTTCTAACCTTAGGGATGAATGAAGTATGAAAGGATGAATTGTGAAGAGTAATGATGAACTGAAAAATAAAAGTGTCCAGGTATGGGAACTTTTATTTTCCGTTCATCATTACTCTTCACAATTCATTCTTTCATACCTCGTTCATCCCTTAGGTTAGAAATAATCGTTATTTCTCCTTTAAATAAATTTAGATTTTTCGTTCAAAAGAAACACATGCGGGATATTTTCAAATGCCGTTCTACAATCATAGGCCGCATCATATTGTATAAAAAACTATACATATGTTGTAGGTGAGAGTGTGGTGGTGGTAGTGCTTATCTCCATGGTTAAACCAATTCCTGAAGTCCACTCCTCTCCAATTTTGCCATGGTAGTTATAGACCTGGAAAATAGGTCCTCTATTCAATGAAAGAGAGTAACACCTAATTCACAGGTGACATCTGTATTGTGATATTGAATTATATACTGAGTGAAGAGGTGAAACCAAATTTACAGGCGTCGTCTAAATTGTTACATAGAAAGTTAGGAAAGAAAAACTTCAGAATGTAACACAGCAATTTATTTAAGGCAAGCACAGATCAACATATATAAAAAATATCAGAGAGGCAATGAGTGAAGATAACAGAGTTTTTAGAATTTTATTTAAATTGATATCAAATTGATAATCTGCTCATATAAAATGAATATTTTCTTAAAATATTGTAAAAGTGAAATGTGTATATGTTATATTAAAATATTATTCTATTTAAAATTATATTTCATAGATCCAAATACTCTGTTAAATCGACCGCCAGAGGTCATGCCTCCCCTATAAAAACTCATTGTTGTTGTTTCCCGATGGCCGGCTCAAATCTTTTGTACATCATGTAAATAAGCTTTCCATTTTTTAATTCATACGCCTTAAGCCAAGCAGTACTTTTATCAAATTATGTCTTTTATACATTCCTTAGCTCAATTAAAGCAACCTCTGATCAAAACCATTTTTATTATATTTCCCACGACTGCACCATAATCCTCAACATGATCTAAATTCAAGCAGAAAATCTCACTTTTTTATCTATATAATATATATATATTGAATGTAGTAGTGTGAAACCTAATTTACAGGCGTAATCTGTATTAAAACATCGTCATCTATATTTCAAAATTAAAATACAGTTAAACCTGTCTATAGCGCCTCCTCTTGGGACTCACCAAAATAGGGTTAAATAGAGAGGGGGTGCTATAGACAGGTAACTTTTGATGTAAATCGCATCGTACTACCTATTTAAAATCGGGCGCTATAAAGAGGGAAACGCTATTTAGAGGGGGCGCTATAGACAGGTTTAACTGTATATACACTGAGCAAGATATGAAATCTAATTTACAGGCGTCATATCCATTGTCTATTGTGGCAGGGAGATATAGAGGAAAATCCAATTGGCAGGTCAATAGAAATAAAGGTTGCCTAGAAACACCCCACTTTTGATTCGTTTCATGTTTCTATTTTGGTAACTAAATCTATTGAGGTGAAGCATCATTTACAGCCGTCATGTTTTGAATATTTTTGACAGAGTTATATATGATGCACTAGCGCGCCATCTGTTATCAAAATTCGAAACTATTTTAAAGGCGTAAGATTCTTTTTTATATTAAACAATTTCTACTGCCCTTACTGCAATGGAAAAATTAATGGGAGGGCCTGGCTCATCAGTAGTGAACCCTCCCAGCGGTTTCGCCAGTTTAATCTACCATACCGCTGTTATATTACATTTTTAGAACTTCCTTTTACAGTGATACTGTTGATACACTCTTGGAATGGGTATTTTAGAAGAACTATGGACATAAGCTTTGAAGACAGTAGAATTACATACATTTATAAGTATATAAATTTATATAAATATATAATTAAGGTTGAATTTACAGACGTCATATAGTACCTATTATGTTAACAAGTGAATAGAAAGGCACAAGAAAATAAATAATTTCATTATATGATACCTTATCACGCCATCTGTTAAGAGAATTCGAAACTATTATAGACGCGTATGAATCTTTTAAAAATTAAACAATTTTATACTGCCCTTACTGCAATGAAAAATTATTGGGAGGGCTTGACTCATCGCTGGTTAACCCTCCCAGCAGTTTCATCGGTTTAATTTATAAAAGATTCATATGAGTCTATAATGGTTTCAAATTCAAATAATTTTATTACGATTTTTATTTATAACTATAAAAGCTTCCTACTATCCTTATTGTGTGATATATATATTGAAACATTTTAACTCAATAGTGGTGAAAGTTTTCCAACAATTTCTTCAATTTAATCCACCAGGCCGCTGTGATATTGCCCCATGCCTGTATCTAATATGATATTGGGATATTCTGATTTTTACATACGGTACTAGAAAAGAATTCTTTTAAAGGTGCACCAATACCTCGCTTTGCGTCATTTCGTTTTGCCCTTTTTTCGAAGTTGCGTCGCTGCTTAATTTTTACTGATTTTCACTGTGCATCGTTAGATTTTCGAAGTTGCGTTGTTTTGGATTCGAGTCTTTAATTTTTTTTCCTAAAATATGGCAACACTTTGTTTTTGATTGCGCCTTCACATATTTTCACTTTGCGTCGTTTCAATTTGCGTCGTGTTTTTTTGGAACGTAACCCCGACGCAAAGCGAAGTATGGGTGTATTTAATCAATCTATGGACATATATCTAGTTTTATCGGTGGCTGCTTATGCTTCAGAGTTTTGGACTATAATATCATCGTTTGAGAAGAAATCCGATGTGTTCGAGATGTATTGTTGGTGAAGAATGCTTCGTATATCTTGGACAGCGACATTGATACTATCACAACTATCGATTTCGGAAGATGACCGACTTCTGTACAACGGAATTGTTTGAGATTCTTCAGTCACATCGCGCGACACAGGAGAATGGAGTACACCATACTGACCAGAAAGATGTCTGGGAGACACATACCTGGACGTTCACCGACACACTTCGTGGACCAATTAAAGGAACTCACTGGTTTAACGGTCACCGAGATGGTACATCGAGCTCAAGACAGAGATGACTGGTGTCGCATGGTGTTTGGGATGTAATACGTAGACTGTACCACAAATCATTTATGCATGGACATATATGCTTAGAGGATAGCAGAAATACAGTATATAAATCCTAGTAAAGATATTGAAATATTAGGGTGAAAACATCAGGCTTTCAGGCAAAGGTTTCTTTTTAAAATTTTGAATTCACAAATCTCTAGATTTTGGGAACGAGGCTCCTTCTACAATTGTATCGTGTTTTTACTGAAGAATACGAGAGAGAGAGATTTGTGAATTTAAAATACCAAAAAGTAATTTTTACCTGGAAGCCTGATGTTTTCACATAAATATTAATAAAATAGATTATTTTATTGAATTGTGGACTCATATTAATATATGATTTTTTATATTAATAATATAATTCTTGCAAAAAAATTGGTGGCATGTAATATACATAAATGTCGTTCTTTTGCCAACTGTCCACTCTTTCTCTAAGCTTTCCCGTGGTGGGCGCCACCAATGACGACTTGTATATATTTATATATATATGTATTAAGAAAAAGGCATCTACTTATCGTGCAACTGAAAGTTGCTGATGGCTTGCGCCATCTATCGGAATAAATATCAACTATTCTCGTTGATTTTTAATTATTCCAGAATTGGCCAAATACTGATGAGGACCAACAGCCCGAAACGCGTCCGTGGTTAGCTTTTCTTGATTAATCAAGAATGGGTATTTGGCCAATTCTGGAATAATTAAAAATCAACGAGAATAGTTGATATTTATTCCGATAGATGGCGCAAGCCATCAGCAACTTTCAGTTGCACGATAAGTAGATGCCTTTTTCTTAATTTATGCACCTTATCCCAGTACAATATTACATTTGTATTACTTTTTCATATATATGTCTATTTATCAATTATTTTATCTATTTATATATATTTATTCATATGTTTATCATTATATAATCATATTTATTTATATTCATATTTATTTTGTATTTAACCTTATATAATCTTATATATACTTTGAAATAAAGTAGTTTCAACCTCTCTAAGCTTATATCTATTGCTTGATTGAATACCTTAACCAAGAAATGCCGTTTACAAAATCAGCCTAACGCATTATCATGCAAAATATTGTAACGTATAAAATTAGGAAAGACAAACTTTAAGATGAGACGGCAATTTATTCAAGTCACAAGTACCAACTAAAATTGATAAAATACAAAAGAAGCAATGAGGGAAGTTTACGCAGATTAATAAAATATATAAACATTAAAATAGTATGTTAATTAATATTTGAGGAAGAGCGATTGCTCGAAGCATATTATATATTTATAATTACAAGGTATGTCCCATAAGTTCCCGGACTGGGTCCATAAAAAAAAAAGGTAAGATTTTTTTAAAATTTTTTTATTAAAACTTTTCAAAGTAATCCCCCCTTGCTTCAACGCACCAGCGCCATCGTTTCTCCCAATTGTCGAAACACTTTTTATAAGCCTCTTTTGGAATGCTCTTCAATGCTAACGGCGATTTTTCTATTATGTCATCCCTGGTGTCAAATTTTTTCCTTTTAGAACTGCTTTAAGTTTGGGGAACATGAAAAAGTCATTTGGTGCGATGTCTGGGAAATAGGGTGGTTGAAGTAGGATTTGTGTCCCGTTTTTCGCCAAAAAGCTAGTCATCAAGTGCGCTGTGTGAGGGCGAGCATTGTCATGGTGTAGGATCCAGCCACCATTAGTCCATTTTTCTGGCCTTTTTTTTTCGAATCGCTTCCCTTAGACGGCGAAGAATGCCCAAATACATTTCCTTAATAACTGTTTGGCCTGCAGGAAGATGCTCGTGATGAACAATGCCCTTGTTATCCGAAAAAGCGACCAGCAACACCTTGTTTCTGGATTTTTTGGGTCTAGGCTCACCCTAACCTCTCCACTCGGCAGATTGAGGTTTGGTTTCAGGGTCATAGCCATAGACCCATGTCTCGTCGCCTGTGATTATCTTGTCTTTCCATTCTGGATCCGTTCTTGTCATTTCCATCATGTCCTCACAGGTTGCAAGCCGACACAGTTTTTGCTCATTGGTGAGGAATCTTGGGATGAATTTTGCAGAAGTCTTTTTGAGCTTCAAATCTTCGGTTACGATCCTTCCAATCGTTGTTTTAGAGATGCCTGTGTCTTGCTCTAGCTCCAGCAAAGTGGTTCGAGGATTTTCTTTTATCAAATCGGTGATTTTTTGCACATTTTCATCAGTCCTTTGAAATTTTGGGCGTCCTTGACGAGGATCATCTTCAATGGAAATTCTGCCAGCTTTAAATCTAGAATGCCATTCAAAAACAGTTGTTCTCTTTGGGGCGTCATTGGGGAATACTTTATTAAGCATTTCAAAAGTTTCGGTTGCTGATATTTGAAGTTTCACACAAAATTCTTTGTAAATCCTCTGCTTCAATTTTTGTTCCATCGTAAAATCGCCGCAGCGCTAGGTGTGACCTTTAAATAAATTAGAATAACCTTGGCGCGCGCGCAAGTACCGCCTCGATATTGGTACCACCGTGTAGCCAGATATTTTTTTTATAATAAACAGTCAAATTCATTTACATTTTTCATTTATTTATTTTTTTATGGACCCAGTCCGGGAACTTATGGGACATACCTTGTATATGTAATTCTACTGTCCTCAAAGCTTATGTCCATAGTTCATCTAAAATACCCATTACAAGAGTCTAGCAACAGTATCACTATAAAAGGAAGTTCAAAAAATGCAATATAACAGCGGTATGGTAGATTAAACTGGTGAAACCGCTTGGAGGGTTCACCACTGATGAGCCAGGCCCTCCTATTAATTTTTCCATTGCAGTAGGGCAGTGGAAATTGTTTAATATCAAAAAGAATCTTACGCCTTTAAAATAGTTTCGAATTTAAATAACAGATGGCGCGCTAGTGCATCATGTTAATTAATACGTTGCTACAACATATTCCTGAAATAGCATAGCGGTCTGTTGGATTAAATTAACTAACCCCTGAGAGAAAGTGAACCACTATGAGCCAGGCCCCTCCCTTTATATTTATCATCAGAGTGAAGAAAGTAGAAGGATATTTTATTTATAAAAGACATAGTCGCGCTAAAAATGATGTCATTCCTTGTACATAGATGGCTGACTATTGCCTTAATGTTGAAATAGAAAGTTAAAACTCCATTTACAGGCGTCATGTATTGTCCATTAGGATAACTGTTGTGGGTCGATGTTGCAAAAAGAACAGCCAAATAAGTGATTTTATAAATATATGATTATTATTAGATATAAGGATACATATGTTGACAAAACAACCGCACACAGCAGTATAACAAAGACAGTCTTTTTGGTTTATACAAGGAAGAAGACTGACAGTTTGAGGTAGGCCGTTCCCATTGGTCAGTTATCTTCATGCAGCGCCTCCAAGCGGCGCCCGTGTCCACGCTTCCCTCATCAATAATAAATAAATAAGAAACATTTCGGCCAGTAGAGATTTCATTTTTTTAGACTTTTCGATAAAAATATATTTCTCTTAGTGTTAGCATTTTTATAAGTTGTTTTTCATAGATTAATATATTTATATTTTGACCAGATGACCGGACGACTTTACATGTATATATTTGGTTTTAAATGATGTAAATTAATTAGTTAGTTATGAAAGGAAATTCAAAGTATTAATTTCTTAGAGGTGTTGGTGATTACTCTGCTCGATTGTAGAATAGGAAAGTATTAGCTCCTAACACTTAGTTTCCTTGCCATCTTGAATACTTTGAAATCAAAATGGGTCTTGTTTATCTTGAAGGAAAAAATATTTTGACAAAACGTCGAGAGAATACGATTTTTGTTAAAACATTGAGAAATAAACCCTTTTTCTGATCGAATTGTCTTTTATTTCAATAACAATGAAGGTTTGCCAGGCAACCTCTTTCTTCAATATAACAAATAAATAGTTTCTTGAAAATAAAGATACTTCGGCTTGTAAATCTTTTTTTTTTATAAATAAGAGACAAGCCAGTAGAGATTTTTCTTTTCGACTTTTTGACAAAAATATATTTTGTCTTCAGTTTCCTTGCCATCTTGAATAACTCGGAACCAAAATGGGTCTTAATTATCTTGAAAGATAAAAGATATTTGTCAAAGATTTACAGGCCGAAGTATCTTTATTTTCAAGAAATATGAATGCCAGCCAGACAGCCTCTATCTTTACCAAAATGTATAGTTAACTATAAAATAAAAGGATTTAAAAGCACAAATGTTTCTTTTATACATAATACAAACTTCTACTGTCCTTACTTCCATGAAAGATATATATTGGGAGGGCTTGGTTCATCAGTGGTGAACCCTCCTAGCGGTTTCACCAATTTAATCCACCAGACCGTTTCTCATAGCTCTAATAAGGTATTGGACAATTCTGCTTATATATGCAGTACTGAAGGGTGAAATCTCAGAAATGGTTTTCAAGAAAATTATGGACATAAGATTATAGGACAGTAGAATTACATATAAATATATAAAGTAAATATTCGTGCTCAAATCATTTATTATATACACAAGTAATTTATACATAAAAGCATAGGTCGCCTCACCCGTCAGAATGAACGTCAAAAACTGACGCCATCTATTGACCGTCGCCGCAACTAGCGGCTTCGGGTCGGTGACAAAGCCACAACACCAGCTTTGGTAAACTGAGAAGCGTCCACCTAGAGACCATGGTTTCGGGCTAATGGCCCTCGTCAGTCTAGGGCGGACTTTATTCCATGAGAACCACACGGGATCTAATGGAATCTTCACAATCTACTAAAGAGGTGTTTTGCTGGCAAGGTGGCTGGAACAAATCAGTTTGCCAAAGCTGGTGTTGTGGCTTTGTCACCGACCCGAGGCCACTAGTTGCGGCGACGGTCAATAGATGGCGTCAGTGTTTCACGTTTATTCTGACGGGAGAGGCCACCTATGCTTCTATGGATAAATTTCCTCCCGGCAAATTTTCTATCTATACAAGTATATTAGGTAATAATAAATCATATAGATGCCGCGTTATTGATTTGTGTTAATTATAGTTTTGTTAAAAACCTTATTTACAGGCGTCATGTTTTAATATACGATATTTCCACGAAACTCTATATAGATGTGAAATATCTCATTCAGAAACTATGTAAATATAAGTTCCATATACGCTATTACCAAAGCACACATGGATTCAACGGAATTTACCCAAACAGTAAACACAAGGAACATATATAACTAATACAAAGTACACAAATACAGAGACCAAATAGAATACAAACAATTAATATATATGAACACAGATTTCAGTTAAAAGTTCAGAAATTATGGATAATGTTTCTATGAAAAATAGACACTTCGGCCAGTTAGAGTTTTTTTATTTTCTCAACGTTTCGACAAAAATCTTTTGTCTTCGTCAGGAGAAGTAAATAAAAATAAACCATTTGGCAAGGCGTTAAAAATTGTTCTATAGAAAAAAAAAGAATTTTGTCGAAATGTTGAGAAAATAAAAAACTCTAACTGGCCGAAGTGTCTATTTTTCATATAAATATGAATACCGGCCAGACATCCTCTATCTATGGATAATATATAACTAATATCTATATATATAAACTAAAGATATGCATATATAAGCTAGGCCACAATACATAAGTTTATATGAAAAAATGCAAGAAAAAAAATAAAAGATAAGAAGATCAGGTGTTGAAATCAATATTAAAAATGGCATATCCTGACCAGGAGCACATGTACTTTACAGAAGGCAGAGCGCCATCTGGTGGAACAGAAATCAACTAAACATTGATTTAGCCTGTTCCCTGATATTTGACCAACCCAATTTCTTGATAAATCAAGAAAAGCCATCCACGAACGCGTTTCGCGCTTTTGGCGCTCGTCAGCGTGAAGTAGGCTGTACCACTGCGACCAAAAAGAATTTTTGTTCCCAGAGGCTTCTTGAAAAACCAAGAAATGAGTATTTAAGGCAACACTTACGTAAATATTCTTAACACATGAAAAAATGAAAGAAAAAATAAAAGATAAAAAGATCAGGTGTTGAAATCAAAATTAAAAATGACATATCCTGGCCAGGAGCACATGTGCTTTATATGTTTTATAAGTTTATATGTATAAATTACATTTTATTGTATAAAATACCTTTTTTGTAAAATTCAACTGAAACCTATTTAACATCAAACTTTACGAACGTGCTCTAAATTCTAATAAAACATCAGTTGCTTCACTACATCTCCACACAATTATACCATATTTTATCTTATTTTATCAATAATCAATTCTACACATGTATTCTTTATTCATATATATATATTTTAATAAATCGTGTTTTTTTCTTGTGGAGATATAAAATACATACATGTATGATGCACTGTCCTCAAAGCTTATGTCTATAGTTCTTCTAAAATACCCATTCAAAGAGTCTATCAACAGTATCACTATAAAAGGAAGTTCCAAAAATGCAATATAACAGCGATATGGTAGATTAAACTGGCGAAACCGCTGGGAGGGTTGACCACTGATGAACCAGGCCCGCCCATAAATTTTTCCATTGCAGTAAGGGCAGTAGAAATAGTTTTATTTTAAAAAAGAATCATAAGCGTCTATAATAGTTTCGTATTTTGATAAAAAAGAAACATATCACCAGAAATATTTTATATTCTTTAATAAATGTCCAGGAGATTTAAATCAATTCATCGAATCAATATGTTTGGAATCAGAAATTCAATAGGATCATCTTACATTAGAATATTGAAATGAGAAACTCACATTATCCAAGGATACGTGATAGTTCCCGTCAACTATGTTCGTAAAGCATATGCCCATAATATCGTTAAATACCTTCACACCAAGAATATATTAATCCCAACTACCGTATACATTAATACAATTTCCAAAGACAATATACACACACACACACAAAAGCCTTTATTAAGGTCTTGCCCCATAAAGATTCTCCTAATTGGGTAAGGTAATAATCATCTTGTGTTATTTACATAGAAATTGAACTGGCTTTACTCTTCGTCTCAAAGTCATTCACTTGTTGACTGGTCCTTACATAATGATGATCTAAAAATTGTATAATAAGCTATTGCCTTAGATTTGTTTGCTGATATTTTTGAAAGCAATGTTGGTATATTTAATTTGTTGATATAGGGCCTTCCTCTCTGCACAAGGGCCAAAGACAATATTAGAGTGGAATTGTAGAGCAACCTTATAAACTTCTGCAAGAATTCGCCAATGATTTTCCAGACCCTCTCAATATTTTTCCATCATATAAGGTTATCCCAAAAGTTCGTAAACATATTATGATTTATATTTTGCAAGTGTTCACGAACCTTTGGGACAATCTTGGTAATATTGGTAATTTTGATAATATTATAACAGAATTCTTATAGAATAATGATCTAATCTCTGATGTTTTATATCAAGGGTGGCCAATCATCAGGTGGGCCAAGTTTCAGAATTATAAGGTTGTCCAAAAAATTCGTAAACATATTATTATTATTATTTATAATTTGAAAGTGTTTACGAACTTCTGTGACAACCTTGTAATTCTGAAACTTGGCTCATCTGCTGATTGGCCACCCTTGATATAGAACAACATAGATTAAATAATTCTTCTATAAGAATTCTGTTATAATTTTACCAATATTACCAAGGTTGTCCCAAAGGTTCGTAAACACTTGCAAAATATAAATCATCATAATAGGTTTACGAAGCTTTGGGACAACCTTATCTTTAGTACATTAGGAAATTGTTTAATTACCAAAAGGAATATATCGTGAGAGAGATTTTTTAATAAATAGATTTTTTATTACATACATGATGTCACTTATTTAACCCATACTCGTGGAAAATACTTGAAGGAGTTTTTAACCTTTTAGCATGTACGTATATCGGGATCCAGACTATAACTCTGAAAGATATTACAGTGACCTTTATTGAAGACGCACGAGATAACCAATATATACTCATGGACAGAACTTAAGGAAGTTGTACCTTTTAGCATGTATATCGGGATCCAGACAATAACTCTGAAAGATATTACAGTGACCTTTATTGAAGACGCACGAGATAACCAATATATACTCATGGACAGAACTTAAGGAAGTTGTACCTTTTAGCATGTATATCGGGATCCAGACAATAACTCTGAAAGATATTACAGTGACCTTTATTGAAGACGCACGAGATAACCAATATATACTCATGGACAGAACTTAAGGAAGTTGTACATTTTAGCATGTATATCGGGATCCAGACAATAACTCTGAAAGATATTACAGTGACCTTTATTGAAGACGCACGAGATAACCAATATATACTCATGGACAGAACTTAAGGAAGTTGTACCTTTTAGCATGTATATCGGGATCCAGACAATAACTCTGAAAGATATTACAGTGACCTTTATTGAAGACACACGAGATAACCAATATATACTCATAAACAAAACTTAAGGAAGTTGTACATTTTAGCATGTATATCGGGATCCAGACAATAACTCTGAAAGATATTACAATGACCTTTATTGGAGACACACGAGATAAACAATATACACTCATAGACAAAACTTAAGGAAGTTGTACCTTTTAGCATGTATATCGGGATCCAGACAATAACTTGAAAGATATTTGATACACAGTGACTTTTTTAAAAACTAAATTAGCATATCCTGACGGCTCACGTGAACATTTAATGATGACAAAGCGCCATCTAACCAAAATTCAACTAAACGTTGATATAACTTCTTTAATAATATTTGGAGAACTCAATTTCTTGATAAATTAATAAAATCAATGCACCAGATAACTAAGTGTGAACAAAATTACCTTTAATACTAAGCAATAACACACCATCTATACATATAAAATGAAAGGATTTAAAAGCACGAATGTTTCTTTTATACATAATACAAACTTTATTGTCATTTGAATGTAATTCTACTGTCCTATAAGTTTATGTCCATAGTTTTCTTGAAAACCATTTCTGATATTCCGTCCTTCATGCTGCGTATATAAATCGTCCAATACAGTATTAGAGCTCTGAGAAGCGGTCTGGTGGATTAAATTGGCGAAACCGCTGGGAGGGTTCACCACTGATTTGCCAAGCCTTCCCAATATATTTTTTTCATCGCAGTAAGTACAGTAGAAGTTTGTATTGTGTATAAAAGAAACATTTGTGCTTTTAAATTATTTCATTTTAAAATTACCTTAAATCCTTTAAAAAATAGGCAACCGGGCTCGAACACGTTCAACTTCCATAAGTTTTATCCATGAGTGTATATGCACTAACAGCCTGTGAGTGAGATCAATCCTCCAATAAATGATTGGAAAGAGTCCCTCTCTATTGTGAGATGCCATGTTAACAAAAGGTTTAGCGATAGATAAATAGGGATATTTTTTTCTTCGCCCTAATCGGATGTGTTTGGGATTCCCATGTTAACGCGATAGAAACAAAAGAGAAGAAACAAAACAAGACGCAGCAGATTGAATTGACCAATTAAACCACGTGATTAGACGTGTTGTGATAACGACATTGGTCGCCAGGGATTCTATTTGATCAGGTCGATAGCACGTGACCTGCCTGCCGCCTCGCCCGGTGGTGGCAAAGATTGGAGGTTTATCTTTGCACTGAACATAATTCAAAGGTTTCAGAGTGTTCGCTTTGTGTAGATGTTATTTAGAAAGAATAGCTCTACGTGTTGGAAATTGGCATCTTGTAACTACGTCTTCAGCTCTCAATCCCAGCCTTTGCGGGGAATACTCTGTGAGAAAGTTTTACATATTCTAAAAAATCAAAATTCGAAACTATTATAGACGCGTATGATTCTTTTTTTTTTATTATTAAACAATTTCTACTGCCCTTACTGCAATAAAAAAAATGGGAGAGCCTGGCCCATCAGTGGTAAACCCTCCCAGCGGTTTCGTCAATTTAATGATGTGCCAGGGGCCCTCCCATTAATTTTAACATTGCAGTAAGGGAAGTAGAAATTGTTTATTTTTAAAAAAGAATCATACGCGTCTATAATAGTTTCCAATTTTGATAACAGATGGCGCGCTAATGCATCATAATATTCTAAAATTGTTGGTTTTTTAATATATATATATATCTACAAATATGAATAAGTAAGAAGTAAACAGATAAAATGTTTATTATTTATTTAATTAACCCAGGTTCCTGGAGCCATGTACAGAAGTCGCCAACTACCCGGGATGTCCTTCTGACCTAAGTCTTCTTGGATTTATATACAATGCCAGTGGAAGTCCAATTAATGAGGTGTCGCCAGGCAGATTTCAGATAAAATGTTGTTCTAAACTTTATTACGTTATTTTAATCATGTGCGCACGCTCATCGACTGTGGAACCTAACCTTTATTTATTTAAACTTTATTTATATTGGTATATATTTAAAGAGACAAGGGTCGCCTCTCCCGTCAAACTAGACGTCTAAAACCAGACGCCAACTATTGACCGTCACCGCAACTAGCGGCCTCGGGTCGGTGACAAAGCCACAACACCAGCTTTGGTAAACTGAAAAGCGTCCATGGTCTCTAGGTGGACGCTTTTCAGTTTGCCAAAGTTGGTGTTGTGGCTTTGTCACCGACCCGAGGCCGCTAGTTGCGGTGACGGTCAATAGATGGCGTCTGGCTTTAGACGTCTAGTTTGACGGGAGAGGCGACCCTTGTCTCTTTAGATCAATTTCCTCCCGGCAAAATTTCCATCTATATTGGTATATATATTTAAATAATTTGATTTTATATTTGGCCTCCTCTTTGGGAACGAACTTTTGATACAGCTTGGTATATACTTAATAATAGAAAATCTCTCTCCTCAAAAGATACGTCTGTCTCTACCTTTCAATACTCTCATCATTAAGTCATCCTTGTTTGTTAGCGGTATTCTGATATTGTTTCTACTGAGAAGTCAAAATCAGGCTCCGCGTGCGCCTGTAGAGCTGAAACCAGAAGGGAAAAGTTGCCATTTTTATTGTTCCTCTGTGGCACTCTATCTTCACGAGATAGACTTTATAGAGCGAGTTATTTGTTGAAGATGATTTGCTATTATAATAGGATGGACTTTTCTAAGTTCCCAAGTTCCAAAATAACTTTATTAGGTGCCACTCAAAGAGAGCAACTTAGATCATCATATTTACAATGAGATATGTGGTTATATACAAGGGTTTATTTACAATTATATTTTATATTGATGTCTTTGGGTCTTCAGGTTTTTCGGTATCTTGTTCTTTGGGAAGGTTATTTCTGGCTTGTTTAATATTCAAGGTGGGTTTATTTTTCCTCCATTCGTCATTCGGGCTTAGTTGATTAAGAATATTTTTTCGGTTTTAGATTTCTTTTTTTTTTCCTTGTTCCGCATTTGTAGTTTGTGGCTTCCTTGAAAGGGAAGTTTTCAAATTTTTCAGATTTTTCGTAGAACTAAAATGATTTTTTAATGATGTAGTCATTGATTTTTTCAATATTGAGATTGTTCCTGAGGATTGTTTCCAACGAACCAGGGTAAGAACGTGTGATTTTCCTGATCATTTTATTTTCAAAAACTTCTAATTCTTTTAAGAATGCTCTTATAAGCTGTCATAAAAATTAGTTGGGACTTTTCTAAATTTGCTCTTGTTCCAAAATCACTTTATTAGGTACCGCTCAACAAGAGCAACCTAGTTCATGATAATTGAAACAATGAATAATATATGAAGGTTATTCACATATTAAACAATGTGTCCAATACGGGATACAATCCCGGTTAATGGCTGTCAGGAATCGAGGGTGTTATCCACTCGTTCACCGACTCTACTTTTCTAAAATATTATCGTTTAATTGTTCACATTTTTGCGATCTATATAAATAGAATGCAAGGAGGGCGTCGATCATTGGTTCTAAAAATTGGAAATTTTTCCTGAATCCATTCAAACACCAGTTAGCTCCAGCTGTTGCCTCTTATATCACAGATGGCGGCTTACTGAATACAGCCTCTTGTGTTGCCTTTGTTAAATAAACTAGGTTTGTGATTTTTTATCTTCTTATATAAAACACATGTGCTCCGGGTCAGGATATCCCTTCTTTATTATTATTTATTTATTTTTATATCAACACCTCACCTTTTTATTTTTCTATTGTTTTTTTCATGTGTTAAGCGTATTTACGCAAATTTGACCTTAAATACCCATTTCTTGGTTTCTCAAGAAGCCTCTGGTACCAAAAATATGTTTGGTCGCAGTGGTACAGCCTACTCCACACTGACGAGTGCCAACAGCGCGAAACGCGTTCGTGGATGGCTTTTCTTGATTTATCAAGAAAATGGGTTGGCTAAATATCAAGGAACAGGTTAAATCAATGTTTAGTTGATTTCTGTTCCACTAAATGTCGCTCTGTCATTTAAAAAGCACATGTGCTTTTGGTCAGGATATGCCTTCTTTATTTTAAATATATATATATATATATATATATTAAGAAAAAGGCATCTCCTTATCGTGCAACTGAAAGTTGCTGATGGCTTGCGCCATCTATCGGAATAAATATCAACTATTCTCGTTGATTTTAAATTATTCCAGAATTGGCCAAATACCCATTCTTGATTAATCAAGAAAAGCTAACCACGGACGCGTTTCGGACTATTGGCCCTCATCAGCGTGGTGCAAGCTGTACCTCAACGACCAAAAAATTGGTCATTAAGGCATCCTGAAAAATCGATATTGCACTATAAGGAGATGCCTTTTTCTTAATTTATGCACCTTATCCCAGTACAATGTTGCATTTGTACTATTTTTTCATATATATATATATATATCTTTTTACATAGCCACACAACAATATTTGTAATTTAACAAACAAGCAATCATCAATTATAGCTTTTTATATAAACAGAAAAATAAGAACTTTTATTGCATAATCGAACGATATAATAAAACATTAATAAATTAAGAGTAGTATTCCTTTCTTGAATGGTAGCTCACCTTTTGTTACTCTGTGATTACAATGCATATTCCGAAAGCTTTCAGCTCTTCGATTATGCAAATTATCTTTAACGAGATTTTCTACTAAATGTCAACCATTTCACACCCTAATAGGTAATCTGTTGCAGAACCATTATCTTTTAAATTAGTTCATTTATTTGCCCCAATGTTTTAGGGTCTCCTATTACATTATAATAATGATCTTTCATTACCTTTAAGTTTTATAAAGGTAAAAACATGTAATTTCAAAGGATTCCTTGATACTTCGAGAATTCCTAACTATTTTCAACCCAACTTCTATAACGTTCAATTTTTTACTGGACATAGTGACTTCAACACATATTTGTTTAGAATTGTCAAAATTGGTTCACCTGCATGCACTTGTGGAAACGAATAACAAACCCCTGAACACCTTCTGATAAACTGTCCATTAACTTCTGATCTAAGGGAAGAAAACCAACTTTACCTGACTAATACAAAACAAGTTGCTTGCAATAAAGACCAATACATTAAGTTTAATAGATTCTGCAGGATGTATATTTTGAGGCGAAAGTGTTGACTCTACATATTTCAAGCTACTATTTATAATTACTATATGTAAAATTTGACATCGAACGTTTAATTTTCATTATTCCTAATGTTCAATTGTATATTAATTGTATATAATTTAAAATAAACACGCAATTATCCAAATTGTGGATATGGCGTGTCTCTCCCAACTGTTAAATAAAAAATAAATTTAGTTTTGTAGACATTAATACAGTGAGACTTCTTGGTTTATGAGAACCTGCAAGATAGATTTGAATGGTCAGATTGTTCTTGTTAAATATCAGTTCTTTTAAAGAGTTTTTATAAACCTTAGGCTGGGTGGTAGCATTGTGTAACCCTTAGTCGCTTGGAAGGATACCCATGCGTTGGGGAAGACTCACCGTCTGAAAATTCAATTAAGAAAAAAATTGTGAATATTTCTTCATTTTTCAATTTTATTATCATATAAGGCGCGGAATAGCTCATTTTCAAAAGCGTTAGACTTGAAGATCTAAACGTCCCATGTTCAAACTCACGTTTCCTTATCTTTTTTATTATTATTATTCTAATGGGGGGTCGGTCGAAGGGTGATCTAAACCGTTGGTTTTCGACCGCTACGACCCGGGTTCGATTCCCGCATTGGGCACTTTTTTCTGATTTAAAAAAATGCTCCAATGACCCCGACTCTTGTAAAAGTCCAACCCCACCAGCGAGTGCAAGTAATCAAACGGGGCTTTGGCACATTTGTAAGTGCAAAGTCGAACTGCTTTTCACTTGTGTAGACATGTGGTGCACTTACAGTAAAAGCAGTCGCCTACTTCTACCCACCATGATTATCATGGCCTGTACCACGTGTACTAGGGATAAGCAAAAAATCTTCCAGTTCAATAATTCAGTTGTTCGCGATAAAAATCAAATGGAAAATGAACATAAGTTTTTCAGTGGTAGTTATGTCTAACAACTAAGACGGTTTGTATTTGATTACCTATTTATTTATCAAAACGTTTTCCATTTCTTATTTTGATTAGATTTGGACTTCGAGACGATCAATATGATTATCATGGCCTGTACCACGTGTACTAGGGATAAGCAAAAAAAATATTCTAA
Source organism: Cordylochernes scorpioides (assembly GCA_030710605.1). Taxonomy (NCBI): domain Eukaryota; kingdom Metazoa; phylum Arthropoda; class Arachnida; order Pseudoscorpiones; family Chernetidae; genus Cordylochernes; species Cordylochernes scorpioides. The sequence continues at coordinate 68,960,055 of CP092882.1, forward strand.
TTATTGTTTTGTGATCTCATCTTGAAAATGGTAAATAATAACTGAGGTGTCAATAAATTTGATTTAATTGTCAATTGTGGCACACACAGACACTCCACACCATACACTAGCTCATCCACATACACACTTACTCAACACCATACATACTCACTTACTCAACACCATACATACTCACTTAACACAACATTCGCCCACAGCCTTCATTTAGACCCTTTATTCTCACAAAGAAATATAATTAATACATCACGACAAAATCTCATATTTTAAGAAAAAGGACATCTCCTTATCGTGCAACTGAAAGTTGCTGATGGCTTGCGCCATCTATCGGAATAAATATCAACTATTCTCGTTGATTTTTAATTATTCCAGAATTGGCCAAATACCCATTCTTGATTAATCAAGAAAAGCTAACCACGGATAAGGAGATCTTGGCTAATTCTGGAATAATTAAAAATCAACGAGAATAGTTGATATTTATTCCGCTAGATGGCGCAAACCATCAGCAACTTTCAGTTTCACGATAAGGAGATGCCTTTTTCTTAATTTATGCACCTTATCCCAGTACAATATTACATTTGTACTATTTTTTCACAAAATCTCATATTTCACCAACAAGTAGTTCCAACAAGAGCAGAAAATAGATTCGACCTGTAAAAGCCAGAGCCAGGGATGATATAGACTCCAAGGTCCTTGTATCCCGGTTACCTCCTTCGGTCGCCCAGCCAGAGGAATGAAGTATTTTCTGTTGAAATATTACAAAGAGTAACAATGGCTATAGATGAGCTCGTGTTTGAAAAGGAACTTGTATATATATAATGTTTATTGTTGTTGTTTTCATATAAAAGCATATACCAAGATTTGTTTTGTATAATTACTATTAATAATAAATAATATGCAAAGTTAAATTGGTTACGTCCTTCTTACTTACTTTAATTACGTAACATTCTCCATGCACTGAGCGTCAAGGCAGACATATCGGCGGTGGCGCGAGAGTCAGCTTCTCCCCGCCCCAACAAGAGCAGTTCATGTCTACCACTGTAGTTACTCTAATCTACGATTATTCCCAACAAGAACAGATCATATCTACGACTGTACTGTAGTTACTCTAATCTACGATTATTCCCAACAAGAACAGATCATATCTACGAATGTACTGTAGTTACTCTAATCTACGATTATTCCCAACAAGAACAGATCATATCTACGACTGTACTGTAGTTACTCTAATCTACGATTATTCCCAACAAGAACAGATCATATCTACGACTATACTGTAGTTACTCTAATCTACGATTATTCCCAACAAGAACAGCTCATATCTACGACTGTACTGTAGTTACTCTAATCTACGATTATTCCCAACAAGAACAGATCATATCTACGACTGTACTGTAGTTACTCTAATCTACGATTATTTCCAACAAGAACAGATCATATCTACGACTGTACTGTAGTTACTCTAATCTACGATTATTCCCAACAAGAACAGATCATATCTACGAATGTACTGTAGTTACTCTAATCTACGATTATTCCCAACAAGAACAGATCATATCTACGACTGTACTGTAGTTACTCTAATCTACGATTATTCCCAACAAGAACAGCTCATATCTACGACTATACTGTAGTTACTCTAATCTACGATTATTCCCAACAAGAACAGCTCATATCTACGACTGTACTGTAGTTACTCTAATCTACGATTATTCCCAACAAGAACAGATCATATCTACGACTGTACTGTAGTTACTCTAATCTACGATTATTCCCAACAAGAACAGATCATATCTACGAATGTACTGTAGTTACTCTAATCTACGATTATTCCCAAAAAGAACAGATCATATCTACGACTGTACTGTAGTTACTCTAATCTACGATTATTCCCAACAAGAACAGCTCATATCTACGACTATACTGTAGTTACTCTAATCTACGATTATTCCCAACAAGAACAGCTCATATCTACGACTGTACTGTAGTTACTCTAATCTACGATTATTCCCAACAAGAACAGATCATATCTACGACTGTGTACTGTAGTTACTCTAATATACGATTATTCCCAACAAGAACAGATCATATCTACGACTGTACTGTAGTTACTCTAATCTACGATTATTCCCAACAAGAACAGATCATATCTACGACTGTACTGTAGTTACTCTAATCTACGATTATTCCCAACAAGAACAGATCATATCTACGAATGTACTGTAGTTACTCTAATCTACGATTATTCCCAACAAGAACAGCTCATATCTACGACTGCACTGTAGTTACTCTAATCTACGATTATTCCCAACAAGAACAGCTCATATCTACGACTGTACTGTAGTTACTCTAATCTACGATTATTCCCAACAAGAACAGATCATATCTACGACTGTAGTTTCTCTAATCTACGATTATTCCCAACAAGAACAGCTCATATCTACGACTGTACTGTAGTTACTCTAATCTACGATTATTCCCAACAAGAACAGATCATATCTACGAATGTGTACTGTAGTTACTCTAATATACGATTATTCCCAACAAGAACAGATCATATCTACGACTGTAGTTTCTCTAATCTACGATTATTCCCAACAAGAACAGATCATATCTACGAATGTACTGTAGTTACTCTAATCTACGATTATTCCCAACAAGAACAGCTCATATCTACGACTGTACTGTAGTTACTCTAATCTACGATTATTCCCAACAAGAACAGCTCATATCTACGACTGTACTGTAGTTACTCTAATCTACGATTATTCCCAACAAGAACAGCTCATATCTACGACTGTACTGTAGTTACTCTAATCTACGATTATTCCCAACAAGAACAGATCATATCTACGACTATACTGTAGTTACTCTAATCTACGATTATTCCCAACAGGAACAGCTCATATCAACGACTGCACTGTAGTTACTCTAATCTACGATTATTCCCAACAAGAACAGCTCATATCTACGACTGTACTGTAGTTACTCTAATCTACGATTATTCCCAACAAGAACAGCTCATATCAACGACTGCACTGTAGTTACTCTAATCTACGATTATTCCCAACAAGAACAGATCATATCTACGACTGTACTGTAGTTACTCTAATCTACGACTAGTCCCAACAAGAACAGCTCATATCAACGACTGCACTGTAGTTACTCTAATCTACGATTATTCCCAACAAGAACAGATCATATCTACGACTGTACTGTAGTTACTCTAATCTACGACTAGTCCCAACAAGAACAGCTCATATCAACGACTGTACTGTAGTTACTCTAATCTACGATTATTCCCAACAAGAACAGCTCATATCTACGACTGTACTGTAGTTACTCTAATCTACGATTATTCCCAACAAGAACAGATCATATCTACGACTGTAGTTTCTCTAATCTACGATTATTCCCAACAAGAACAGATCATATCTACGAATGTACTGTAGTTACTCTAATCTACGATTATTCCCAACAAGAACAGATCATATCTACGACTGTACTGTAGTTACTCTAATCTACGATTATTCCCAACAAGAACAGATCATATCTACGACTGTACTGTAGTTACTCTAATCTACGATTATTCCCAACAAGAACAGATCATATCTACGACTGTACTGTAGTTACTCTAATCTACGATTATTCCCAACAAGAACAGATCATATCTACGACTGTACTGTAGTTACTCTAATCTACGATTATTCCCAACAAGAACAGCTCATATCTACGACTGTACTGTAGTTACTCTAATCTACGACTAGTCCCAACAAGAACAGCTCATATCTACGACTGTACTGTAGTTACTCTAATCTACGATTATTCCCAACAAGAACAGCTCATATCTACGACTGTACTGTAGTTACTCTAATCTACGATTATTTCCAACAAGAACAGCTCATATCTACGACTGTACTCTAGTTACTCTAATCTACGATTATTCCCAACAAGAACAGATCATATCTACGACTGTACTGTAGTTACTCTAATCTACGATTATTCCCAACAAGAACAGATCATATCTACGACTGTACTGTAGTTACTCTAATCTACGATTATTCCCAACAAGAACAGCTCATATCTACGACTGTACTGTAGTTACTCTAATCTACGATTATTCCCAACAAGAACAGCTCATATCTACGACTGTACTGTAGTTACTCTAATCTACGACTAGTCCCAACAAGAACAGCTCATATCTACGACTGTACTGTAGTTACTCTAATCTACGATTATTCCCAACAAGAACAGCTCATATCAACGACTGCACTGTAGTTACTCTAATCTACGATTATTCCCAACAAGAACAGCTCATATCTACGACTGTACTGTAGTTACTCTAATCTACGATTATTCCCAACAAGAACAGATCATATCTACGAATGTACTGTAGTTACTCTAATCTACGATTATTCCCAACAAGAACAGCTCATATCTACGACTGTACTGTAGTTACTCTAATCTACGATTATTCCCAACAAGAACAGATCATATCTACGACTGTACTGTAGTTACTCTAATCTACGATTATTCCCAACAAGAACAGATCATATCTACGACTGTACTGTAGTTACTCTAATCTACGATTATTCCCAACAAGAACAGCTCATATCTACGACTGTACTGTAGTTACTCTAATCTACGATTATTCCCAACAAGAACAGCTCATATCAACGACTGTACTGTAGTTACTCTAATCTACGATTATTCCCAACAAGAACAGATCATATCAACGACTGTACTGTAGTTACTCAAATCTACGATTATTCCCAACAAGAACAGATCATATCTACGACTGTACTGTAGTTACTCTAATCTACGATTATTTCCAACAAGAACAGCTCATATCTACGACTGTACTGTAGTTACTCTAATCTACGATTATTCCCAACAAGAACAGCTCATATCAACGACTGCACTGTAGTTACTCTAATCTACGATTATTCCCAACAAGAACAGATCATATCTACGAATGTACTCTAGTTACTCTAATCTACGATTATTCCCAACAAGAACAGATCATATCTACGACTGTACTGTAGTTACTCTAATCTACGATTATTCCCAACAAGAACAGATCATATCTACGACTGTACTGTAGTTACTCTAATCTACGATATTTCCAACAAGAACAGCTCATATCTACGACTGTACTGTAGTTACTCTAATCTACGACTAGTCCCAACAAGAACAGCTCATATCTACGACTGTACTGTAGTTACTCTAATCTACGACTAGTCCCAACAAGAACAGCTCATATCTACGACTGTACTGTAGTTACTCTAATCTACGATTATTCCCAACAAGAACAGCTCATATCTACGACTGTACTGTAGTTACTCTAATCTACGATTATTCCCAACAAGAACAGCTCATATCTACGACTGTACTGTAGTTACTCTAATCTACGATTATTCCCAACAAGAACAGATCATATCTACGACTGTACTGTAGTTACTCTAATCTACGATTATTCCCAACAAGAACAGCTCATATCTCGACTGTACTGTAGTTACTCCTAATCTACGATTATTCCCAACAAGAACAGCTCATATCTACGACTGTACTGTAGTTACTCTAATCTACGACTAGTCCCAACAAGAACAGCTCATATCAACGACTGCACTGTAGTTACTCTAATCTACGACTAGTCCCAACAAGAACAGCTCATATCTACGACTGTACTGTAGTTACTCTAATCTACGATTATTCCCAACAAGAACAGCTCATATCTACGACTGTACTGTAGTTACTCTAATCTACGATTATTCCCAACAAGAACAGCTCATATCTACGACTGTACTGTAGTTACTCTAATCTACGATTATTCCCAACAAGAACAGCTCATATCTACGACTGTACTGTAGTTACTCTAATCTACGATTATTCCAACAAGAACAGATCATATCTACGACTGTACTGTAGTTACTCTAATCTACGATTATTCCCAACAAGAACAGATCATATCTACGACTGTACTGTAGTTACTCTAATCTACGATTATTCCCAACAAGAACAGCTCATATCTACGACTGTACTGTAGTTACTCTAATCTACGATTATTCCCAACAAGAACAGCTCATATCTACGACTGTACTGTAGTTACTCTAATCTACGATTATTCCCAACAAGAACAGCTCATATCAACGACTGCACTGTAGTTACTCTAATCTACGATTATTCCCAACAAGAACAGCTCATATCTACGACTGTACTGTAGTTACTCTAATCTACGATTATTCCCAACAAGAACAGCTCATATCTACGACTGCTACTGTAGTTACTCTAATCTACGATTATTCCCAACAAGAACAGCTCATATCTACGACTGTACTGTAGTTACTCTAATCTACGATTATTCCCAACAAGAACAGCTCATATCTACGACTGTACTGTAGTTACTCTAATCTACGATTATTCCCAACAAGAACAGCTCATATCTACGACTGTACTGTAGTTACTCTAATCTACGATTATTTCCCAACAAGAACAGCTCATATCTACGACTGTACTGTAGTTACTCTAATCTACGACTAGTCCCAACAAGAACAGCTCATATCTACGACTGTACTGTAGTTACTCTAATCTACGATTATTCCCAACAAGAACAGCTCATATCTACGACTGTACTGTAGTTACTCTAATCTACGATTATTCCCAACAAGAACAGCTCATATCTACGACTGTACTGTAGTTACTCTAATCTACGATTATTCCCAACAAGAACAGCTCATATCTACGACTGTACTGTAGTTACTCTAATCTACGATTATTCCCAACAAGAACAGATCATATCTACGACTGTACTGTAGTTACTCTAATCTACGACTAGTCCCAACAAGAACAGCTCATATCTACGACTGTACTGTAGTTACTCTAATCTACGATTATTCCCAACAAGAACAGATCATATCTACGAATGTACTGTAGTTACTCTAATCTACGATTATTCCCAACAAGAACAGCTCATATCTACGACTGTACTGTAGTTACTCTAATCTACGATTATTCCCAACAAGAACAGATCATATCTACGAATGTACTGTAGTTACTCTAATCTACGATTATTCCCAACAAGAACAGATCATATCTACGACTGTACTGTAGTTACTCTAATCTACGATTATTCCCAACAAGAACAGATCATATCTACGACTGTACTGTAGTTACTCTAATCTACGATTATTCCCAACAAGAACAGCTCATATCAACGACTGCACTGTAGTTACTCTAATCTACGACTAGTCCCAACAAGAACAGATCATATCTACGACTGTACTGTAGTTACTCTAATCTACGATTATTTCCAACAAGAACAGCTCATATCTACGACTGTACTGTAGTTACTCTAATCTACGATTATTCCCAACAAGAACAGCTCATATCTACGACTGTACTGTAGTTACTCTAATCTACGATTATTCCCAACAAGAACAGCTCATATCAACGACTGCACTGTAGTTACTCTAATCTACGATTATTTCCAACAAGAACAGCTCATATCTACGACTGTACTGTAGTTACTCTAATCTACGATTATTCCCAACAAGAACAGATCATATCTACGACTGTACTGTAGTTACTCTAATCTACGACTAGTCCCAACAAGAACAGCTCATATCTACGACTGTACTGTAGTTACTCTAATCTACGATTATTCCCAACAAGAACAGCTCATATCTACGACTGTACTGTAGTTACTCTAATATACGATTATTCCCAACAAGAACAGCTCATATCAACGACTGCACTGTAGTTACTCTAATCTACGATTATTCCCAACAAGAACAGCTCATATCTACGACTGTACTGTAGTTACTCTAATATACGATTATTCCCAACAAGAACAGCTCATATCAACGACTGCACTGTAGTTACTCTAATCTACGATTATTCCCAACAAGAACAGATCATATCTACGACTGTAGTTTCTCTAATCTACGATTATTCCCAACAAGAACAGCTCATATCTACGACTGTACTGTAGTTACTCTAATCTACGATTATTTCCAACAAGAACAGCTCATATCAACGACTGCACTGTAGTTACTCTAATCTACGATTATTCCCAACAAGAACAGCTCATATCTACGACTGTACTGTAGTTACTCTAATATACGATTATTCCCAACAAGAACAGCTCATATCTACGACTGTACTGTAGTTACTCTAATATACGATTATTCCCAACAAGAACAGCTCATATCAACGACTGCACTGTAGTTACTCTAATCTACGATTATTCCCAACAAGAACAGATCATATCTACGACTGTACTGTAGTTACTCTAATCTACGACTAGTCCCAACAAGAACAGCTCATATCTACGACTGTACTGTAGTTACTCTAATCTACGATTATTCCCAACAAGAACAGCTCATATCTACGACTGTACTGTAGTTACTCTAATCTACGATTATTCCCAACAAGAACAGCTCATATCTACGACTGTACTGTAGTTACTCTAATCTACGATTATTTCCAACAAGAACAGCTCATATCTACGACTGTACTGTAGTTACTCTAATCTACGATTATTCCCAACAAGAACAGCTCATATCAACGACTGCACTGTAGTTACTCTAATCTACGATTATTCCCAACAAGAACAGATCATATCTACGACTGTACTGTAGTTACTCTAATCTACGATTATTCCCAACAAGAACAGCTCATATCTACGACTGTACTGTAGTTACTCTAATCTACGATTATTCCCAACAAGAACAGCTCATATCAACGACTGCACTGTAGTTACTCTAATCTACGACTATTCCCAACAAGAACAGATCATATCTACGACTGTACTGTAGTTACTCTAATCTACGATTATTCCCAACAAGAACAGCTCATATCTACGACTGTACTGTAGTTACTCTAATCTACGATTATTCCCAACAAGAACAGCTCATATCTACGACTGTACTGTAGTTACTCTAATCTACGATTATTCCCAACAAGAACAGCTCATATCTACGACTGTACTGTAGTTACTCTAATCTACGATTATTCCCAACAAGAACAGCTCATATCTACGACTGTACTGTAGTTACTCTAATCTACGATTATTCCCAACAAGAACAGCTCATATCTACGACTGTACTGTAGTTACTCTAATCTACGATTATTCCCAACAAGAACAGCTCATATCTACGAATGTACTGTAGTTACTCTAATCTACGATTATTTCCAACAAGAACAGATCATATCTACGACTGTACTGTAGTTACTCTAATCTACGATTATTCCCAACAAGAACAGCTCATATCTACGACTGTACTGTAGTTACTCTAATCTACGATTATTCCCAACAAGAACAGCTCATATCAACGACTGCACTGTAGTTACTCTAATCTACGATTATTCCCAACAAGAACAGCTCATATCTACGACTGTACTGTAGTTACTCTAATCTACGATTATTCCCAACAAGAACAGCTCATATCTACGACTGTACTGTAGTTACTCTAATCTACGATTATTTCCAACAAGAACAGATCATATCTACGACTGTACTGTAGTTACTCTAATCTACGATTATTCCCAACAAGAACAGCTCATATCTACGACTGTACTGTAGTTACTCTAATCTACGATTATTCCCAACAAGAACAGCTCATATCAACGACTGCACTGTAGTTACTCTAATCTACGATTATTCCCAACAAGAACAGCTCATATCTACGACTGTACTGTAGTTACTCTAATCTACGATTATTCCCAACAAGAACAGCTCATATCTACGACTGTACTGTAGTTACTCTAATCTACGATTATTTCCAACAAGAACAGATCATATCTACGACTGTACTGTAGTTACTCTAATCTACGATTATTCCCAACAAGAACAGCTCATATCTACGACTGTACTGTAGTTACTCTAATCTACGATTATTCCCAACAAGAACAGCTCATATCAACGACTGCACTGTAGTTACTCTAATCTACGATTATTCCCAACAAGAACAGCTCATATCTACGACTGTACTGTAGTTACTCTAATCTACGATTATTCCCAACAAGAACAGCTCATATCTACGACTGTACTGTAGTTACTCTAATCTACGATTATTCCCAACAAGAACAGCTCATATCTACGACTGTACTGTAGTTACTCTAATCTACGATTATTCCCAACAAGAACAGCTCATATCTACGACTGTACTGTAGTTACTCTAATCTACGATTATTTCCAACAAGAACAGATCATATCTACGACTGTACTGTAGTTACTCTAATCTACGATTATTCCCAACAAGAACAGCTCATATCTACGACTGTACTGTAGTTACTCTAATCTACGATTATTCCCAACAAGAACAGCTCATATCAACGACTGCACTGTAGTTACTCTAATCTACGATTATTCCCAACAAGAACAGCTCATATCTACGACTGTACTGTAGTTACTCTAATCTACGATTATTCCCAACAAGAACAGCTCATATCTACGACTGTACTGTAGTTACTCTAATCTACGACTAGTCCCAACAAGAACAGCTCATATCTACGACTGTACTGTAGTTACTCTAATCTACGATTATTCCCAACAAGAACAGATCATATCTACGACTGTACTGTAGTTACTCTAATCTACGATTATTCCCAACAAGAACAGATCATATCTACGACTGTACTGTAGTTACTCTAATCTACGATTATTCCCAACAAGAACAGCTCATATCTACGACTGTACTGTAGTTACTCTAATCTACGACTAGTCCCAACAAGAACAGCTCATATCTACGACTGTACTGTAGTTACTCTAATCTACGATTATTCCCAACAAGAACAGATCATATCTACGACTGTACTGTAGTTACTCTAATCTACGATTATTCCCAACAAGAACAGCTCATATCTACGACTGTACTGTAGTTACTCTAATCTACGACTAGTCCCAACAAGAACAGATCATATCTACGACTGTACTGTAGTTACTCTAATCTACGATTATTCCCAACAAGAACAGCTCATATCTACGACTGTACTGTAGTTACTCTAATCTACGATTATTCCCAACAAGAACAGATCATATCTACGACTGTACTGTAGTTACTCTAATCTACGATTATTCCCAACAAGAACAGCTCATATCTACGACTGTACTGTAGTTACTCTAATCTACGATTATTCCCAACAAGAACAGATCATATCTACGACTGTACTGTAGTTACTCTAATCTACGATTATTCCCAACAAGAACAGCTCATATCTACGACTGTACTGTAGTTACTCTAATCTACGATTATTCCCAACAAGAACAGATCATATCTACGACTGTACTGTAGTTACTCTAATCTACGATTATTCCCAACAAGAACAGCTCATATCAACGACTGCACTGTAGTTACTCTAATCTACGATTATTCCCAACAAGAACAGATCATATCTACGACTGTACTGTAGTTACTCTAATCTACGATTATTCCCAACAAGAACAGCTCATATCTACGACTGTACTGTAGTTACTCTAATCTACGACTAGTCCCAACAAGAACAGCTCATATCTACGACTGTACTGTAGTTACTCTAATCTACGATTATTCCCAACAAGAACAGCTCATATCTACGACTGTACTGTAGTTACTCTAATCTACGATTATTTCCAACAAGAACAGCTCATATCTACGACTGTACTGTAGTTACTTTAATATACGATTATTCCCAACAAGAACAGCTCATATCAACGACTGCACTGTAGTTACTCTAATCTACGATTATTCCCAACAAGAACAGCTCATATCTACGACTGTACTGTAGTTACTCTAATCTACGATTATTCCCAACAAGAACAGCTCATATCTACGACTGTACTGTAGTTACTCTAATCTACGATTATTCCCAACAAGAACAGATCATATCTACGACTGTACTGTAGTTACTCTAATCTACGATTATTCCCAACAAGAACAGCTCATATCTACGACTGTACTGTAGTTACTCTAATCTACGATTATTCCCAACAAGAACAGCTCATATCAACGACTGCACTGTAGTTACTCTAATCTACGATTATTCCCAACAAGAACAGCTCATATCAACGACTGCACTGTAGTTACTCTAATCTACGATTATTCCCAACAAGAACAGATCATATCTACGACTGTACTGTAGTTACTCTAATCTACGACTAGTCCCAACAAGAACAGCTCATATCTACGACTGTACTGTAGTTACTCTAATCTACGATTATTCCCAACAAGAACAGATCATATCTACGACTGTACTGTAGTTACTCTAATCTACGACTAGTCCCAACAAGAACAGCTCATATCTACGACTGTACTGTAGTTACTCTAATCTACGATTATTCCCAACAAGAACAGCTCATATCTACGACTGTACTGTAGTTACTCTAATCTACGATTATTCCCAACAAGAACAGCTCATATCTACGACTGTACTGTAGTTACTCTAATCTACGATTATTCCCAACAAGAACAGCTCATATCTACGACTGTACTGTAGTTACTCTAATATACGATTATTCCCAACAAGAACAGATCATATCTACGACTGTACTGTAGTTACTCTAATCTACGATTATTCCCAACAAGAACAGATCATATCTACGACTGTACTGTAGTTACTCTAATCTACGATTATTCCCAACAAGAACAGCTCATATCAACGACTGCACTGTAGTTACTCTAATCTACGATTATTCCCAACAAGAACAGCTCATATCTACGACTGTACTGTAGTTACTCTAATCTACGATTATTCCCAACAAGAACAGCTCATATCAACGACTGTACTGTAGTTACTCTAATCTACGATTATTCCCAACAAGAACAGATCATATCTACGACTGTACTGTAGTTACTCTAATCTACGATTATTCCCAACAAGAACAGCTCATATCAACGACTGTACTGTAGTTACTCTAATCTACGATTATTCCCAACAAGAACAGATCATATCTACGACTGTACTGTAGTTACTCTAATCTACGATTATTCCCAACAAGAACAGCTCATATCAACGACTGCACTGTAGTTACTCTAATCTACGATTATTCCCAACAAGAACAGCTCATATCTACGACTGTACTGTAGTTACTCTAATCTACGATTATTCCCAACAAGAACAGCTCATATCTACGACTGTACTGTAGTTACTCTAATCTACGATTATTCCCAACAAGAACAGATCATATCTACGACTGTACTGTAGTTACTCTAATCTACGATTATTCCCAACAAGAACAGCTCATATCTACGACTGTACTGTAGTTACTCTAATCTACGATTATTCCCAACAAGAACAGATCATATCTACGACTGTAGTTTCTCTAATCTACGATTATTCCCAACAAGAACAGATCATATCTACGACTGTACTGTAGTTACTCTAATCTACGATTATTCCCAACAAGAACAGCTCATATCTACGACTGTACTGTAGTTACTCTAATCTACGACTAGTCCCAACAAGAACAGCTCATATCTACGACTCTACTGTAGTTACTCTAATCTACAACTGTACTGTAGATTCCCTCTATCTAATTAATTCAGATTTGTGTTGACCCGGCCTTCACCCAACTCTAATTGCGCAATAAGTTACCTGGTCAAATGACTCCAATTTACAGGAAGGCAACTCTGTGAATTATTTAATTAAATTGGCTTGCTGGGGTGTAATGGAACCTTTTTAGAACAACTTCTCTGATGGCCTCGTGTAACTCACCGGTGTTTGTTTAAATGGTCAGATTTACTGCTGACGTGTTATTGCACAGTTGGAGATTCTGTTAGATTCCGTTGCAAATTGCAAACTAAATTAACAGAGAGTATTTCTAGAATCATTCCTATCCATAAAATATAACAGTATACACAGAAAAATAGACATCCCTGATATATACCACTAGCGAATGTACCCGAATTCGCCCGGTTTTTACCCTAGTAAATGTTTGCCTAACGAACATTTGTTAAAACGATTTTAGAAAATTTTCACGGTGAATGGATGTATGGTTTATGAATCTATCTAGTACAGACAGACACACATTTATATATATAATATAAATAAGTTTTAAAAATTGTAAAAAAAAAAATGCATCGGCCGGGAATCGCCCGCGTGGCAGGCGAGCATTCTACCACTCAACCACTGATGCTTATAAGAAATGGCCATATTTGGGTATTTATTCCATTCACAAAAGCAAACGATGACAGAATTGATTGTTGATGACTCTGATACTTGTATATTTTAATTCCTTCTATAAATAGTCACACACAGTCCATTTCTTTCTAACAATTTTTATATTATTTATAGGTTCATAATCATTGTTTATTTGCCATTACCTTTATCGTATTGAAGTCCTAATAGTAAAAAAGGTTTTAATTTCACAAATTTAACATCCTTAGAACAAATTTTTGCATATCAATTCTGTACATACGAAATTTACGTTTTCACTTTTCTATTTCTTTATTTTTTTATAAATACTATATTTTTTTCTCTCGTATGCAAAAATATCTTATTAAAACTCATCTCGTTTTTTTGTTTAGTTATCGTAAAAAAGCCTGTAGAAGGACGTCCGAAAGCTTGCTAATAAAATTCGCACAATATACTCCTCTTCAATCTCCGTTTTATTTTGCTAAAATAAATATATCAAAATTGACTTGAATCTCCTGGACATCATTCAAACAAATGCTAAAGGTTTCTGGATAAGATATTCTTTTATCTTTATAAAACGTAATCTGAAGCTTTCAGGCATTTCGGCCCTTCTACAGGAGTACATGGAAACATATAAACGCCGTTAAGATACTAACTGGTTTATATATATTTACTAGCCGAATGACCCGTGCAACGCCCGGGGTTCACCCGATTAAATGACATTTATGTAGATGTGACATATATATATCCCTAATGATAATAGTACTTACATATGTACATAAGTATGTGTATATATATACACCTTAATAGTACAAAAGCTACATACCTATACTTTCGATATTTGCGGACCTATAATGAGGTATTGTTAACAATAGATTATTTAAGGAGCGACCCGCTCCAACACAATAGTTACAAAAACAACAAAGCGAGTGGGGGGGGGGGCAAAAATGGCGTGATCGTAGCCAACCAATAGGCCATTCCAAAAAAAAAAAAGCAAACGGTGACAGAGATGAAAACTGACTGATTGATTAGGAGATGAGGAATGACGCTCGTAACTGTATATAGAATTGTATATATTGTGACGGTGTTTTGACTCACCGCCAATTTTGAACAGCCCTTTCAACCGCCACCACCTCGGCAGGCTGGGTAAGCTAAGTCGGCGCATGCGCGGCGGTGGTGGTGACGTGGTAAGCACGTGGGAGGATACCATTGTTTTAACGGCCACCACGAGCCAACATCCATTTTCATCAAACTTTTTTCAACTCTTCTTTACTATATTTTAATTTGTAACAATAATAAATAACATTGATATTTATTTTTATATTTTATTTGTAATAATTAAAATATACCTTGGAATGAATAATTGAATCATTTCTTCAAAACCAGACGAACCACCACAATATAAATCAGTTTTAGTATCTTAACGGCGTTTATATGTTTCCATGTACTTCTATTGAAGAGCAGAAATGTCTGAAAGCGAGATTACGTTTAAAAAAGATAAAAGAAACTCATATCCAGAAACCTGTAGCATTTGTTTGAAAATAAATATATATTTTTAATATCCGAATATGTGTATTTATAATATGAAAACTGATCGTGCAACTGTCGTTGCTGATGGGCATGCACCATCTATCGGAAAAATATCAACTAAACTTTGAGAGAATTTTGTATTTTTTCAGATTATCATATTGTAACAAAGTATTTATTATTTTTCTTAACAGAGTGGTCATTTTTATGTTTGTATTTTGCTATTCTGTAAGTTTCCCTCGTGACTTATCTTTTGTTTATCATTCATAGTTTGTCCTTGCCTGAAATAAATTGCTGTCTCATCCTGAAGTTTTTGTCTTCCCTTATTTTCCACGTGGCAATATAAATGAAATCTTTAGAATTTGCCTGGCGAATGGCTAAGTCAATTTCTGAGATGATCAATAAATGGTTAATAGATTTTGCGTCTTGTTAAAGGTAGTCTTTCTTTTTTGTAAGATCAATTCCCTTCCGCGTCGAAATTTCCATTCTTTATTTGTTTATTGCTGTTTCTAATTTGGGCTTTAAATTTTGAAAGACAAAAAATATAAGTTACAAAGATTAATATAAAAAGGCATATCCTGACCAGGAGCACATTTGCTTTTCAGAAGGCAGAGCGCCATCTGGTGGAACAGAAATCAACTAAACATTGATTTAGCCTGTTCCCTGATTGGCCAACCCAATTTCTTGATAAATCAAGAAAAGCCATCCACGAACGCGTTTCGCGCTGTTGGCGCTCGTCAACGTAGAGTAGGCTGTACCACTGCGACCAAAAAGATTTTTGGTCCCAGAGGCTTCTTGAGAAACCAAGAAATGGGTATTAAAAGGCCAAACTTGCGTATATACGTAAATGGCGCTCTGATTTCTGAAAAGCACATGTACTCTTGGGTCAGGATATGCCTTTCTTTTTTTTAATATCAACACCTGACCTTTTTATTTATTTTTTTTCTATTGTTTTTTTAACAAAGAGTAATAAATAAAACAGATTTTTATATAAGGTATTCTGGAAACTTCTTGGGCCCAATTCTTTGTGGTTGAGGTACAACCTGCACCACGATAACGAGGCAAACGCGTTTCCTTTATACGGTCAGCTTTTCCTAATTTATTGATAAAATAGGTTATCTAAATATTATGAAATAACCTAAATCAACGCTTAGTTGATTTTTATTCCCCTAGATGGCGCTCTACTATCTAAAATTATCGTGTAAGAGGTCAGGATGTGCCTTTTTTTATTTTTAATATAAAAAAACTGATTTTTTTGTATATTTTTTCTTACTTCTTTCCAGATATCTTTGAATATATATAGTGGGAAAGACACGTGTCCTCTATTCACACCTAGCTCTTCTCAATAGAAGACAATCCTTGGTAACCAAACAAGATCCTAGATGGTCAATTCATCCCTTTGATATGCAACTAATGAGTTCCCTCATTTATGAATATTTGTGGGGGGGTCGGTGGAAGGATGGTCTAAACCGTTGGTTTCCGAACGCTACGACCCGGTTTCGATTCCCGCATTGGGCACTTTTTTTTCTGATTTAAAAAAGAAAAATGCGCCAATGGCCCCCGAATCTTACAAAAGTCTAACCCCACCAACGAATGCAAGTAACCAAACGGGGCTTTGGCTCATTTGTTAGTGCAAAGTCGAACTGCTTTTCACATGTGTAGATATGTGGTGCACTTTACAATAAAAGCAATCGCCTACTTCTACCCACCATAATTATCATGGCCTATATCACGTGTACTTGGGATAAGCAAATAAAATGAATATTTAAATACAAGGTAATAAGACCAAATCCAAATAAATAAATAAATAAATAGTGTGTTAAAAATGGTGTCAAGCAGATTTCGTCTGTGACCTTTGATATCTGAAATTTACCATTTAATTCCAATGCTCAACTGACCGGCAATCACAGATTTTAAGAGTCAAGGGCCCATTTTCCACCAGGTTCACCTGGTTCCTAGAATGGTACACTTCTGGTAAAGCGGTGACATTGATTAGAATAGAGGGCCATTTTACTAGCCTTTCATCAACGCGCATTGCACACTATTTATTTATTTGGATTTGGTCTTATTACCTTGTGTTTATAATCTATAATCCGAATTGTACCTTATCAAAATGAATATTTGTTTTCGTTTGATTGAAAGCAAACGTTTGATTGCTGTTAGAATTATGTAGTGTCTGCCAAGAGTGCTATAGATGAGCTGATTGACTGGAGAACGTGTCAAGCAAGAGCTTCTGTTTCTGATCCAATTTAAAGACACCAAAAAAGTGACGCTAAGAGGATTGTCTTCATCTTCCCCAATTATGACCGCTCACCTCTAAGCCAATTACTTTGCGTTCCTATGGTTAACCAAGATCTTAATTTACAAAGGATGGATTCCTTAATGTCTTGTGCATATTCTCAAAGATGTATTAGCTGTACACGTACAACATTTAAACTCGTTGGATATTCTCTTTGTTGTATTAGCCACTTCTGTAACACATTCAACATGGATCTATTCTCCTTTTCTCATCTATTAGTGGTTAAAACTTCTGGTTCCCTGTTGAGATAGATGGATAATTATAATTCTATTGATGAATTTCAAACTGATTTCATAGATAAATAATATTATTCAATATTTTGTGTGCAAAAATATGTTTTATCAAACAATAAATTTAGGTTGAATTAGGCTTTTACATATTCCAAGGAGTTTGATTTCCTAGAAGAAGATAGGCGAACAATCTTGTAGAAATATTGAATTTTATTTTAATAAATATATTTGATCCAAAATATGCTCTTATTTAATTGATCAAATTGAATTATTCGATATTCAACAATAAATTTTAATGTGAATTTCAAAATTAATTTTGAGCATTTTTTAATGACAAGACGCCATCTATCGGAATAAATAGAAACTATACCTTGATTTGCTTTTATTATAACTTATTTGTCAATAGATTTTAGTGATAAATCAAGAAAATCCATCTTGATATGCATATCAGGCTGTTGGCCTCTTTGTGGTGTTTCTGTACCTCAACGATCAAAGAATGCGCTTGGCCAGCTGAAATTCCCAATTGGATGACCCAAGGCATATATATACTTTTGCGTCTAATGTTCACAAAAATATCAATATATAAAGCATAATGCAAAAACACCATATATATATAATATTGTACCATATATATATATATTATGTACCACATATATAATAATTGAAACTATTAATCAGGAACTTTTCTTTTTCTAATAAAAAACGCGAATTATTCATAGTCCTTACTAATATGAATGAGTATTTACAAGCAATTCTACTGTCTTCAAAAAGATTTTGTCCATTATTTTCTCTAATACCATACTCAAGATTTCTTCTACATGTCGGATATTTAAATATAAAGAGATAACATGACATCTATACATAAGAAATGGAAGCCTAATAAATCACATGTTTCTTTTATCAGACACAAAGCAATCTCTTCTACTGTCCTTACTGCGATGAAAGATACTCCAATACAGTATTGGATCAAATAGAAGACCATTCTCTAATGGCCAATTAGTCGAGTAAAGAGATAGAACAGTATTGGAGCTCTAAGAGAAGCAGTCTGGTAGATTAAATTGGCGAAACCGCTGGGAGGGTTCACCGCTGATGAGCCAAGCCCTCATAATATATTTTTTCATCGCAGTAAGGACAGTAGAAGAGTTTGTTTTATGTTTGTAAAAAGAAACATTCGTGGTTTATAATGCTAACATTTCTTAAGTTTCGGATATACACACTCATGGACAAAACTTAAGGAAGTTATACCTTTTATCATGTATATCGGGATTGAGACAATAACTCTGAAAGATATTACAGTGACCTTTATTGAAGACACACGAGATAACCAATATACACTCATGGACAGAACTTAAGGAAGCTGTACCTTTTATCATGTATATCGGGATTGTGACAATAACTCTGAAAGATATTACAGTGACCTTTATTGAAGACACACGAGATAAACAATATACACTCATGGACAAGATCTTAAGGAAGTTGTACCTTTTAACATGTATATCAGGATTCAGATAATAACTCTGAAAGATATTACAGTGACCTTTATTGAAGATACACAAGATAACCAAGTGTGTATACACTCATGGACAGAACTTAAGGAAGTTGTACCTTTTAGCATGTATATCGGGATTCAAATAATAACTCTGAAAGATATTACAGTGACCTTTATTGAAGATACACAAGATAACCAATATACACTCATGGACAAAACTTAAGGAAGTTGTACCTTTTAGCATGTATATCGGGATTCAGACAATAACTCTGAAAGATATTACAGTGACCTTTATTGAAGATACACAAGATAACCAAGTGTGAACAACCTCTGTCTCCTTCAAAATAACAGATGACCGGCAGCATAAAGGACTTTCTACTTCCTAGTTACACCAAGCTGCGGTTTGGCAGATTCTTCAGTCTTGATTCTCTCCTCAGACGCGTCTTGCATCTTTCCAGAACGTGTCTCAACCATTCTACAAGGTTAAACCAGTCAATAATAAGACAACTATATATTTAGGTAACACCTAGAATCTCTCTTTATTTATCACATCAAAGTTTAAAGCAGGTTGGATAGTCAGTGTATCAAAATACAAATTATTTTATAGCACATAATATTTCATAATAGTATTCTGTTTTATAAAAATAAATACATATAAAATTTATATTTGAAAAATATGAAAAATAATATTATAAATAATTTTAAAAATAGGCACATTAATCAAGATGCAACAATATATATATTCGGTCCAGACGATGTAAACTGAGGAGGATCTGAATCAAGCAGCCCATTAAAGAAAACCTTAATTAACAGAGATTGTTTCTAGTTCAGAAAACCAAATGTCATTTCTCTTTACACAGAAATAAAGTCGTTCCGCATATCAAAAATTACCTTTCAGACAAATACAGAAATTCTTTATTGTTTTATCTTTAAATTTTGTGATCTAAAACAATTTTTTTCCCAAATTTTTATATCTATAAAAAGAGGCACAATTCATGCTTAGTTTCAAATTTCTATTTAAAGCTTCAAATATATATCTCTAACAAAACCCAGTGTAATAAATATAATATATTAATATAAACAATATGAATGATTGTGTGTGATCGCAAGTACTTTTAAAATATGGTGTTTATTGTGAGCTTTCGGTTCCTGTTCTTTCTTAAAATCCGAGAGATAGAAGGATATATAGAGACTTAGTTCCAATTTGTATCTAATCTGATAATGGCGTTCTGTGGTGAGACAGGAAATCCTGACTGCGGTGGATAGATTGTAAGGCTCGATCAGATGTGCGACCGCTTCCTTGTTTTACAATCACAGCCGGTTTGCTGGTGGTGAACGAGAGGTTCGTATAAATCGTTGATTTCCGACACCTAAGATCGAATCCCTCATTGGGAACCTTTTTTTCTGAATTAAAAATACCCTCTATCGCCCCCGATTCTTGCAAAATTCCAACCCTGAAAGGGAATACAAGTAACCGAACAAAGTATTCTATCATATTTGTTAAATGCAAAAGTCAAACTACTTTCTCAATATGTGTTGGTAATGAATCTTCTTGGAAGTAGTATATTAATATTTTAAATTTTCCAATTTGCAGTAATTTCATGCACTTTTAGAAGTTCTTGTTCAATTTTTCGAAGAATTAGAAGTATTCGAAAATATGTCAGATCTTGATTGTTATTCTTTGAATCCTATTTTCGATGGCAATATCAAACAAAAAACAACCTGATCTCTGAATCTAAAAATGTGTAGACATGTGGTGCACTTACTGTAAAATCAGTCGCCAATTACTACCCACCATCATTATCATGGTCCGTATCACGTGTGCTTAGAGATAATAAAAGAACGAACAATCAGAGCTGTGGAAACTAGTAAAGCATCTCAAATCAAAATTTAACTTTTTATTGAAACATATATATTATATTTTTACAAAATCTTTTATTCTTTTCGATTTATTTGTATTTATAGTTTATCTTTACTTTCGAACATAGGGTACAAGGAACACGCTAAAACTTCAAAAGAATCTTAAAGAGCAATTGACAAAATGGAATCTATCTAGAGAGATTTTCCACAGTATCTACCAAAACTGTATTTTTGTTCCTCTCTTTCTCTTGTATTTATTTGTCATTGGGTGTCATGTCCCTTAGCGGGACATCGACCAGATTAATCTATCAGATCTAAGCTACAACTATTGTAGGTTCTTAATGACAAAGGCATTCTACTTCACCCAGTCATGATGGTTGTCAAACAGACCCCATCAAGGGTCACAACTTGATACCCTGATATGATTGAGTGGAGATAAGAAAGAAGAAGAGAAGAAGACTATTGTATGTTTATTCTGTTTATATAGTATATCTGACCTCATCCGTACCATCAAAACCCAATGCCTTCAGGAATGGAATTCTAATTCTGCACATGAATGGTTCAGAGCAGGAGGGACAAGCACCAGTTCTGTCCTCCCAAGAGAACAACAGTCTTTGATTTCCAGACTTAGGTCTGGTCATCTACGGACAATGACTTTCCAGAATGGTTGCCAGGTTTTCCCACTGTATACTAAGTGCAATTCTCAACCTGAAACCCCAAAACACATTATTGACTATATTGACTCATCCATTGATGAGCTCTACTCATCCCCGGCAGACACCATCAACAAGCTCTACAAGCTTGATACCCTAATATGATTGAGTGGGGATAAGAAAGAAGAAGATATAGTATATCTGTGTGGTAAGGACAAAATACTCAGGAGATAAGTTTCTTCATTAATTTATTAGGACATCAAGCTTTCGGGCACAGCTTTATGAATTATGAAGCTTTATGAATATAAAGCATATATTGGATCTAAATTTATTAATCAGCCAATATTTCTAGGGGCAACACGCCTCTCTTTATCAAGGCTTTTCTTTGATTTAAACTAAATCACGTGGGTATGTACGTGATTTAGTTTAAATCAAAGAAAAGCCTTGATAAAGAGAGGCGTGTTGCCCCTAGAAATATTGGCTGATTAATAAATTTAGATCCAATATATGCTTTATATTCATAAAGCTTCATATTTCATAAAGCTGTGCCCGAAAGCTTGATGTCCTAATAAATTAATGAAGAAACTTATCTCCTGAGTATTTTGTCCTTACCACGCATGTAATTGGGAAGATTTTACCTCGTTTAGAAATAGTATATCTGTACTTGAAGGTCTATTCTTGGTGGGGATTGTGTTTAACGAAACTATGGAAAGATGTTTCTGTAATTATAGAATTTCCACAGAATATTTGCTTCGATCAAAACAGTTTATTTATTTATTTATTTCAATTTAAAGCGCTATGTCCCCCTAGGGACACTTACACTGTCATACACGTATGCCTTTACATTTGTCCATACATATATATATAATAATTGTAGGCCGTGAAGAGAATAGCCATATGATATTAACAAGGAGAAAGAGAAAATAAAGGAAAACAGAGAACTTTGTACAAAAGAAATGAATGTTTGTCAATATATCTACAATTAACATAATAAATTAGCCGTTTGTTAAAATATATTTGTTGCTATATAATTTGAAATATATGTACAGATGATATTAAATTTAATATACATTTCTTTACTTGAAATAAGAATACCTGGATATGTTACAATTAAATTATTGTTGATATATTCTGTAGTCTTGAAAAACAGAACAATCCAGTAAAAGATGTATTGAGGTTTGTTACTCATGTCTACAAAAACAACTCGGGTCTTCCACTGCTTTAATTCTTCGATCACAACAGCTCGTCTATTCAAAGGACAAGACAACAGATATATATTGCAATTTTGGCAACATAGGTAAAACTCAGATATAAGTTTGCCCGTTGAAAAGCAAAAAAAAGCTCGTGGTGTTTTATAACAAGGAAACTTATCGTGAAAGGTTTTTTTAAAAATATGTTATTAAAGTATATTGAAACTTCCTTAAAAGAAGTATATAAGTTTATATATAAAACGGGCGTACCTGAATTCAATAAAAATTGTCCTCCTCTTCTTCTTCTCTTCATCTTTCTTATCTCCACTCAATCATATTAGGGTAACCATCATGATTGGGTGAAGTAGAATGCGTCTGCCTTTGTCATTAAGACTGGGAGCACTTCTCAGTGGCAGGCCGACTTAGCTCCAATATGAAATGGCCACCTCTGACATGAGGAACAGACACCATGTGAGCTGCTCCTAACATGGAATACAGACACTGCTCATCCTGTATCCCTGGATTAGGAGCCCTTACAGGGTACTAGTAGCCGGGCAAGCTGAGCCCAGGTTTTTTAGTGAGCTTGTTACTGCTCCCCCTCCTCCTTTTTTATCCAGGCTTGGGACCGGCAAAGGCGGAGTTGATATTGTCCTGAAAATTGATAATGAACTTGAATTTCGTGATTATGAAGTTTTTTATATCAAAATGAATATATAAAATTTGATGTGATATTTTAAAATTTCAGTAATTACAAAAACAAGGTTTTGAAAAATTCCAATTATTTCTTAAAGAATTCTTCCAATAGATATTTGAATATCAAATTAATTGAATTAAAAATATGTTTATCTGCTCATAAAATATTGCTCTGACTCCATATATTTTTTTCTTAAAATAATAAAAATGATTAACATAAAAATACTAAACTTAAAAAAAAAAATTTTTTTCTCAAAACTTTTCGTAAAATGGTGATAAATAGGTAGCAATCTCTTGAAATATTTTGAGAAAAAATTGATTTGTTTTTCTTTACAGATCCAGAGGTACGCTCTTTTTTGTATTCCTTATATTTGTTTAAATAGAACAGTTAGTGACTGGTTCGTTGTTGGATATTGTGGTCAAATATAAATTTTATTCTATGATTGTAATAATCTGTGACTTAAAAACTGTGGTGTCAGGAATTTATATATATGTGAGAGTTGATAGATACATAGGTTATTTAGAGAGATGTGAAAAAATAGTACAAATGTAATATTGTACTGGGATAAGGTACATAAATTAAGAGAAAGGCTTCTTCTTATCGAGCAACTGAAAGTTGCTGATGGCTTGCGCCATCTATCGGAATAAATATCA
This sequence comes from Cordylochernes scorpioides, assembly GCA_030710605.1. Lineage (NCBI taxonomy): Eukaryota > Metazoa > Arthropoda > Arachnida > Pseudoscorpiones > Chernetidae > Cordylochernes > Cordylochernes scorpioides. The sequence continues at coordinate 68,984,759 of CP092882.1, forward strand.
ACTATTTCAACAGCCCGAAACGCGTCCGTGGTTAGCTTTTCTTGATTAATCAAGAATGGGTATTTGGCCAATTCTGGAATAATTAAAAATCAACGAGAATAGTTGATATTTATTCCGATAGATGGCGCAAGCCATCAGCAACTTTCATTTGCTCGATAAGAAGAAGCCTTTCTCTTAATTTAGAGAGATGTTATTTAACGAGTAATTTTACTGAGATTTATTTATTAATTTATGTGAAAATTTCGGTAAAAAAACAATAGAAAAATCAAATATAAGTGGGTCAGGTGTTGATATTAAAAAAAGAGCATATCCTGACCAGATACACATGTGCTTTTTAGATCGCAGAGCGCCGTTTAGTTGATTTCTGATCCAATAGATGGCGCTCTGCCATCTAAAAAGCACATGTGCTCCTGGTCAAGACAGGTTTTCTTTATTTTAAGTAATTTATATTCATTATTTTTGTACTTTCAATAAAATAGATTTATATTTTAGAAGAGAAGTAATTATTGCGATACACCCAAAATTCCTATCCTGAAATGAGTTGTTCTTTACAGTTAGACGATGTTCCCAGCTAACGCCAAGCCCGGGCAGTTGGCGTTTCTTGCGCTCCACAGGCCTGGGTTTTCCTTATTTCTCTCTAACGCCAAGACTGTGTCCAGTTCCTCCGTTGATCCGGATAAAGAACCAGATGCAGGGAGCCGCTAACAACAGCTACGTGACCCTGGAGTGTGAAGTGGAAGCCTGGCCTGAGCCCGTGTACCAGTGGATCCATCCCAGCGGCGCCCTGCTGGAGAACAGCCGCAGGTTCAGCATAGCATTGGTCAAAGAATTCAAAGAAGAAGATCCTCGTCTAGCCGATTCGTACAAACAACGTCTCGTACTCAACATCTCGTCTATGGAGTCACACGACTTCGGCATGTACAAGTGCATCTTTAAGAACGATAAAGGCTCCACTGAAGGAGTTCTTACAGTATTTGGTAAGTGACGTTTCCTTCTCTTGACATCCTAGAAGTAAATAACCTCTCTGACCTTTCGGTCCATAAGCTGGTAGTCTCTAGACAGAAAAGAGATTCGGCCTGCAAAAAGCTGAGCTAGGGATGATATAGACTCCAAGGTCATTGCATCCCGGTTACCCTCTTCGGTCGCCCAGCCAGATGCTGATGTATTCTCCATGCACCGAGCGGCCATTTGTATGGCTCCCCGCCTTTATGGTCAAGCTCATTGGAATCGACCAGGCATCCACAGGCGTCTTCGAGAGTTACTTAGCCAGGTTGCCGTCCTCTCGTTCGGACTTGGTTAAACCCGTCCTACGCTTCAATAGAACTCCCCCCCCCCCCCTCTCCCCTTTGGTCTTCGTACCCTTAGTTCCCAGTACTCCCTGAATCTGCTGACGAATCAGGGACCTCTGAGGTTGACACGGGGAACCTCTCGAAGGCGGGGGGTGGTACTGCTGTGTGTACACCTTGGTATTTCATGACGACTTCAGCAAGGACGCTCCCTATCGCGCACACACAGAGCGAAGACCCAAGAGTACAACAATCTTGGTTGACTCACCGCCAGTGATCTTACATGGCACAGGAGTCAGCTTCTCCCCGCGGTAGTCTCTAGATAGTTGAATTCGATAGAAATGATATTATGGAATGATGGAATACCTCAACTTTCTTTAATTATTAATGTCCTACGTTTCAGTGTAGATCCACTATCACACAATAACCTTTATTAAAGACAACACGAGATAACAAAGTGTGAACAAAATTGTCTTTATCTCCAAAAAAGCAAAAGACTGAAAACAGGAAAGACTTTCCATATCCATAAGTTTCATCCATGCGTGTTTTCTATTTAAACCTGTTAAAGAAAATTTAAAGATATGGTAGATTAAACTGTGTAAACCGCTTGGAGGCTTCACCACTGATTAGCAAGGCCCTCCCATTAATTTTTTTCCATTGTAGTAAGGACAGTAGAAATTGTTTATTTTTAAAAAGCATCATACGCGTCTAAAATAGTTTCGAATTTTGATAACAGATGGCGCGCTAATGCATCATAATATAAACGTATATCTATCGTATATAATATAGTATCATCGTATAAGGGATTCTAGTACGTGACTCTCAATGTCGGTTGCCATCAGATCTTTTGGAGCATAAGAATCCATTAGACATGCGGATGGCGGTAATGTGGGGTACCCATCCATCACATAGTGACACGCAGCTCGATTGGATTTATTTCTGCCATATGTTCTCACTACATAGTCCTATTCATTATATATATTTACTATTTATCAGCCTCTCAACAATGTTCTAATTCGTATAAATAATTAAATAAATATATTTGCATATACCTTCATTTTCATATATGTATATAAACTAGCCGAATGACCCGGGCAACGCCCGGGTTTTACCCGATTAAATGTTTTTTATTCAAATACTATTCGTTACAATTATAAATTGGAGCCGTGGATGTCACTCTTGTGAAACGTCCCGCTCCAAACTTTACATGTACATTAGGTCAGCTGGTATTACCCCCCATTTTCACCGCTAAAGGCGCGAGCGAAAGAGCAAATTTGCAAATAACACGACGGATATTCGGGATAGAGACCTGAAATTTTAACTAAGAGTTTTCCAGATTCTACTTTATATACTGTTAAAATTTCAGTCAGATTAGTTACGTATTGTGGACGTGTATAGTTGACAAACATACATACATACGCTGACTTATATATATATATAGGGATAATAATATAAATGAGTTTTAAAAATTGTAAAGAAAAAAATGCATAGGCCGGGAATCGAACCTGTTTCCCGCGACGTGTTTCTTTTTTTAAAGCTGTAAATTCGGCAAGCTTTCGTACTTTGACGTCCTTCAACAGGCAAATTTCCAAGAAACATGTTTATTAGTTTGTTTGATAAATTTTAATATCTGAAAATCCTCTCGTGAAATAGATAAATTCTTAAATATAATGCTTAGAGCTCCAATATATATATTAATTTATTATGATAGAATTTTTAACTATACCGTACACTAAATAAAAAATATCTATCCGCGAATAAAATATAGATATATATTAACTATTTATTAATATTATCTATAGAATATAAATTCATATAATGTTAAAAAAAGGCTAATTTTTTTCTATCTCTTTCCTAAATAAAAAAAAAGAGCCAGTAACAAGCCATGTCCATCTCCATAATTACTTTGGGACAGGTTGCTTCCTGATCTAAACGTTTGTAGACGCGTCCGAGCAAACCAACACACACAAAAAAAAACTATTCTCTGTTTTTTTTTAGAAGGAGGGAAGAAAACTGCAAGTACATCAATAACGTTTTTTTCTCCTTATATCGCCCACTAACAAGCATCTTGGCTTTCCCGTGAAAACTGGCAGAAAAACTCAAACAATAAGGCATTTTATATTATTGAATTACAACCGAAAATTTAATAAAATTTTATGCATATCGATTCTTTTTTTTATTTTCTTTTTTTCCCTCAAAAGGATTTTCTCTCTATTTTTTTCTATCTTTCTCTGCCTCGAGCCTAATTTCATTTTATTATTTTCTCAAAATGGAATTGAAAAATATATATATAAAAAAATCGTTGTCGTAAAGAAAAAGAAATATAAAATTCTGTTTAAAGGTTTTTTTTTCGACATGTTTTTTTTTCTGTTATTTTTTTTTTAAAGTTTTGTTGTTGTTTTCTCACCTATTTGTAAAGTTGTGCTTCTCCCCTTCGGTTCTGTAATCACACCGAGAAGCAATATAATTTGTCTTCGACACCAAGTAGAAAATACACATCATAAATTGAAAATACTTTTTTTTTCTCTCTTTACAAATATTTTTATAAAAGTTTTTCCTCCCTCACACAAGAAAATCTTATTAAAGAAATTTAAATGAGAAAATATTTGTATAATTACTTTGAGGAGGATTTCATAAGAAAGAAAAACTTTTTGTATCTTGTTAAATGGTTTTTCTCTCTTTTTTTTTTTGTTTCTGTTTTGGATTGATTGTCGGTGATGGTAGAGATTGCTCTTCTGGATGTACACCATTTCTATGGATAGATATTTCAGCTGGAACTTTTCCAGATGTCAAACATATTGTTTGGATTGGAAATGGTCAAATCTAGTGTTAATATAAAAGAGATATAAATTTATATAAAGTAATAACGCGCCATCAAATGAATGTTCATGATTTAATGTTGTTGTCGTGTCCAATGAAGAGCCTCAGATATCTCCATACATCTCTATCACAGCAGTCGTTCTCTATCTTGGGTGTGTATGCTGTATTGTTGTTGTGTCCAATGAAGAGCCTCAGATGTCTCCATACATCTCTATCACAGCAGTCGTTCTCTATCTTGGGTGTGTATACTGTATTGTTGTTGTTGTCGTGTCCAATGAAGAGCCTCAGATGTCTCCATACATCTCTATCACAGCAGTCGTTTTCTATCTTGGGTGTATATACTGTATTGTTGTTGTTGTCGTGTCCAATGAAGAGCCTCAGATGTCTCCATACATCTCTATCACAGCAGTCGTTTTCTATCTTGGGTGTGTATACTGTATTGTTGTTGTTGTCGTGTCCAATGAAGAGCCTCAGGTGTCTCCATACATCTCTATTACAGCAGTCGTTTTCTATCTTGGGTGTATATACTGTATTGTTGTTGTTGTCGTGTCCAATGAAGAGCCTCAGATGTCTCCATACATCTCTATCACAGCAGTCGTTCTCTATCTTGGGTGTGTATACTGTATTGTTGTTGTTGTCGTGTCCAATGAAGAGCCTCAGATGTCTCCATACATCTCTATCACAGCAGTCGTTCTCTATCTTGGGTGTGTATACTGTATTGTTGTTGTTGTCGTGTCCAATGAAGAGCCTCAGATATCTCCATACATCTCTATCACAGCAGTCGTTCTCTATCTTGGGTATGTATACTGTATTGTTGTTGTTGTCGTGTCCAATGAAGAGCCTCAGATGTCTCCATGCATCTCTATCACAGCAGTCACAATGTTCTCTATCTTGGTCGTGATTTAATGCTTTAGTTTTATATGTAGATATAAATTTAATGTAAATAACAAACAACACGCGGCCTCCGAGAGTGATTTTCTTGTTTTATTGTATATTCATTTCAAGCTTTCGGGTATCACAAACATTTCTACAGAAGTATATGATTTACCCCTGTAGAAATGTTTGTGATACCCGACAGCATGAGATGAATATAAATAAAACAACGAACTCACCTTCGGAGACCGTTTCATGTGTTATTTATTGCAGATTATATTTTACGTTTACGGGTATAAGTTTAATGTAAATAAATAATTTCTCACAACCCATTGTGCAGCTCTACAATCCTCTCGCTAGCATAGCAGAAGGCTAGACAACCTTTATCTTCAAGACTTTCAATGTTAATAAAGAATCGACATTTCTTCGTTCGAAAACTTGTTCTTATTGTATTTTTATAATAGTACAGAGAGATATTTATAACCCAGGGAGCACAGAACACCAACTACCTGGGGAGTCCAACTCACTGGTATGGATTAGTACAGGGGTTGGCAAACTTTTGAGTCGGAAGTGTCAAAAATTACAATATACAAAATCTCAAAGTTTTTAAAGAACCACAATTTTCTTTCTTGCCAACAATAAATAGTACTCACATGAATAATATTTGTCGTAAATATAGAGGCTGTCTGGCCGGAATTCATAGTTCTTTAAATTAAAGATACTTCGGCCAGTAGATCTTTTTTGTCTCTGACACTTCGGCCAGCAGATCTTTTTTGTTTTGATGTGTGAGGCAATAAAAAAGATTTACTGGCCGAAGTGGGGGGTTCACTACTGATGAGCCAAGCCCTCTCATTCATTAAATCATATCATTGCAGTAAGGTCTGTAGAGATTTTAAAAAAAAATAATAATAAAAAAAAAATAAAAAACTAAAAAAATAAAAAATAAAAAATAAAAAAGAAACGCATTGCCAGTAAATTTATTTGTGTAAAATTTTAATATTTACATATAAATAATAATAATAATCTATATTAATAAAATGGAAATTTCATAAGTGGACATCACTAAAAACTTTCGTTACAATGCATCAATTTCGACCAAATTTTCAACATTTATGTAAAACGAGATGGAGCAGGTTTTGCTTAACATCAAAATATTTTCCCCTAACATTAACATGCATAACTTCGCTGTTATCGATTAAATACAAAAAAATCAACAGAGTTAATTTTATTTATATATAAATACAAAATTAAATTTCAACAGAGTTAATTTTTTTACATACTAGCTAATAATCTCAATCTAAAAATATAATATAAAAAGCCAACAATGAAGAGTGAATGTAAGATAAAAAGCCAACAATGAAGAGTAAATGTAATATAAAAAGCCAACAATGAAGAATGAATGTAAGATAAAAAGCCAACAATGAAGAGTGAATGTAATATAAAAAGCCAACAATGAAGAATGAAGGTAAGATAAAAAGCCAACAATTAAGAGTGAATGTAAGATAAAAAGCCAACAATGAATAGTAAATGTAATATAAAAAGCCAACAATGAAGAATGAATGTAAGATAAAAAGCCAACAATGAAGAATGAATGTAAGATAAAAAGCCAACAAAGAAGAGTAAATCTACTTATATAATTGCCTTATTCTGTCTGTGTGAAGTTCACTGTGTGAAGTTCACAGATAGATATTGGTCAGAATATAATATAAAAAGCCAACAATGAAGAATGAATGTAAGATAAAAAGCCAACAATGAAGAGTAAATATGATATAAAAAGCCAACAATGAAGAATGAATGTAAGATAAAAAGCCAACAATAAGGAGTAAATGTAATATAGAAAGCCAACAATGAAGAATAAATGTAAGATAAAAATCCAACAATGAAGAGTAAATATAATATAAAAAGCCAACAATGAAGAATAAATGTAAGATAAAAAGCCAACAATGAAGAGTGAATATAATATAAAAAGCCAACAATGAAGAATGAATGTAAGATAAAAAGCCAACAATGAAGAGTAAATATGATATAAAAAGCCAACAATGAAGAATGAATGTAAGATAAAAAGCCAACAATGAAGAGTAAATGTAATATAAAAAGCCAACAATGAAGAATAAATGTAAGATAAAAAGCCAACAATGAAGAGTAAATATAATATAAAAAGCCAACAATGAAGAGTGAATGTAAGATAAAAAGCCAACAATGAAGAGTAAATGTAATATAAAAAGCCAACAATGAAGAATGAATGTAAGATAAAAAGCCAACAATGAAGAGTGAATGTAAGATAAAAAGTCAACAATGAATAGTAAATGTAATATAAAAAGCCAACGATGAAGAATGAATGTAAGATAAAAAGCCAACAATGAAGAGTAAATCTATATATATAAAATTGAATGTCTGTCTGTCTGTTTGTCTGTCTGTTTGTTTGTACTCTATAGATTCAAAAACCATACACCCAATCGCCGTGAAATTTTGGGATATTATTAGGTATATCACCGGGAAGGTTTTAGAAAAATAATTTCATGAATATCTTGAATATCCTTAGAGTTATTTGCAGATTTGTAGATTTAACTCGCAAGCAGCGCCCCCATTGTGACGATGATAACAAGTTTTCTTATCACTAAGTTTGTTATCTTAAATATTATTTATCAAAAGTAAGATTATCTCAGGATGACACGGCAATGTGACACGGGAAAAAATGTTCACTAGATAAAACTATGATTTTCTATATGATATAAAAAGCCAACAATGAAGAGTGAATGTAATATAAAAAGCCAACAATGAAGAATGAATGTAAGATAAAAAGCCAACAATGAAGAGTGAATGTAATATAAAAAGCCAACAATGAAGAATGAATGTAAGATAAAAAGCCAACAATGAAGAGTGAATGTAAGATAAAAAGCCAACAATGAATAGTAAATGTAATATAAAAAGCCAACAATGAAGAATGAATGTAAGATAAAAAGCCAACAATGAAGAGTAAATATAATATAAAAAGCCAACAATGAAGAATGAATGTAAGATAAAAAGCCAACAATGAAGAGTGAATATATAATATAAAAAGCCAACAATGAAGAGTGAATGTAAGATAAAAAGCCAACAATGAAGAGTGAATGTAATATAAAAAGCCAACAATGAAGAATGAATGTAAGATAAAAAGCCAACAATGAAGAGTGAATGTAATATAAAAAGCCAACAATAAAGAATGAATGTAAGATAAAAAGCCAACAATGAAGAGTGAATGGTAATATAAAAAGCCAACAATGAAGAATGAATGTAAGATAAAAAGCCAACAATGAAGAGTGAATGTAATATAAAAAGCCAACAATGAAGAATGAATGTAAGATAAAAAGCCAACAATGAAGAGTGAATGTAAGATAAAAAGCAAACAATGAAGAGTAAATGTAATATAAAAAGTCAACAATGAAGAATGAATGTAAGATAAAAAGCCAACAATGAAGAGTAGATCTCTATATATATATATATAAAAGTCAATTTCTGTCTGTCTGTCTGTTTCGCGATAAACTCAAAAACTACTGAACCAATTGGTACCATATTTTGCATGTCGCTTTTTATAAACCTGAGGAAAATTTTCGGCTGCATTTTGATTAGTTTTTTGGCTATTTCTTTTTTTTTCATTTGAAGAACTTTTTTTACGCGGACTAATCCGGAATGTAATGAATACCTAAATATGGCCATTTTTTTAAGCATCGATGGTTCAGTGGTAGAATGCTCGCCTGCCACGCGGGCGGCCCGGGTTCGATTGCCGGCCGATGCATTTTTTTTTTTTTCAATTTTTAAAACTCTTTTATATTATCTTAAATATATATAATTGAATGTCTGTCTGTCTGTACTCTATAGATTCAAAAACCATACATCCAATCGCCGTGAAATTTTGGGATATTATTAGGTATATCACCGGGAAGGTTTTAGAAAAATAATTTCATGAATATCTTGAATATCCTTAGAGTTATTTGCAGATTTGTAGATTTAACTCGCAAGCAGCGCCCCCATTGTGACGATAACAAGTTTTCTTATCACTAAGTTTGTTATCTTAAATATTATTTATCAAAAGTAAGATTATCTCAGGATGACACGGCAATTTATTTGCGACAAGAATAATGATACAATTCCAAGGCGAAGATATTATTCCTTTAACTTCCAATTACCGAGGGAACCAATTAATATTGATTTTATTCAACTTATCGAGTATTTCTCAAGGGACCGGGAAAAAATGTTCACTAGATAAAACTATGATTTTCTAATGTAGAAAATTAGGAAAGACAAAATTCAGGATGACAAGGCACACAGGGACCGGGAAAAAATGTTCACTTTATCGAGAGATTCAAATTTACGAGTTTCAAATTATCAAAATATATCTTTTTTATTTTTTAATAAGTTTTTAGAGAATTGTTTTAACAAATGTTCGCTAGACAAACCTTTACTCGGGTAAAACCCCGGGCGAAGCCGAGTACGTTTTATAAGTTTAAAGAGAATTGTTTTAACAAATGTTCGTTAGACAAACATTCACTCGGGTAAAACCCGGGCGAAGCCGGGCGGGTCCGCTTGTCTATATATATAAAATTGAATGTCTGTCTGTCTGTGCTCTATAGATTCAAAAACCATACATCCAATCGCCGTGAAATTTTGGGATATTATTAGGTATATCACCGGGAAGGTTTTTGAAAAATAATTTCATGAATATCTTGAATATCCTTAGAGTTATTTGCAGATTTGTAGATTTAACTCGCAAGCAGCGCCCCCATTGTGACGGTGATAACAAGTTTTCTTATCACTAAGTTTGTTATCTTAAATATTATTTATCAAAAGTAAGATTATCTCAGGATGACACGGCAATTTATTTGAGACAAGAATAATGATACAATTCCAAGGCGAAGATACTATTCCTTTAACTTCCAATTACCGAGGGAACCAATTAATATTGATTTTATTCAACTTATCGAGTATTTTTCAAGGGACGAGGAAAAAATGTTCACTATATAAAACTATGATTTTCTAATGTAGAAAATTAGGAAAGACAAAATTCAGGATGACACGGCACACAGGGACCGGGAAAAAATGTTCACTTTATCGAGAGATTCAAATTTACGAGTTTCAAATTATCAAAATATATCTTTTTTTTTTTAATAAGTTTTTAGAGAATTGTTTTAACAAATGTTCGCTAGACAAACCTTTACTCGGGTAAAACCCCGGGCGAAGCCGAGTACGTTTTATAAGTTTATAGAGAATTGTTTTAACAAATGTTCGTTAGACAAACATTCACTCGGGTAAAACCCGGGCGAAGCCGGGCACATCCGCTAGTATTTACATATTGTGGGTTCGATTCCCATCCCTGGACACTTTTATTTTTCCGTTCATCATTACTCTTCATAATTCACCCTTTCATACCTCATCCAAAAAGGTTAGAAATAGTCAATATTTCACCTTGAAATAAATTTTGATTTTTCGTTGAAAAGAAACTCATGCGGTGTAACTTCAAGTGTCGTTTTACAATCACAGGCCGCAGTGTATTATATTGTATTTACGTATGGAACTATATAAAGAGCTTCACATCCAAAGAGCCGCATGTGTCTCGTGAACCGCAGTTTACTGACCCCTACACTAGAGAAAACCGCTGGGAGTTTGTTTGTTGCAATTACACCGCGGCTAGATTAACATAGATTAGACCATTTTTAAAAATACAATTATTTTCTCAGATGGCAAAAACATTGAAAGCAGAGTGTGAATTCTATATGTCCGAGAGATATACCCTGAGAGATCTGTTCCACTGATAAACTCGCCTTGTAATGCTTCAAGAAGCTGAAGATTCCAGAAATAAATCTAGACGAGAGAGAGATTTATAACCCAGGGAGCACAGAACACCAACTACCCGGGGAGTCCAGCTCACTAGATTGGACTAGTGTTGAGCGCTTTTACTCGCGTTCTGTTTTGATTACTGAGTTGAACCAGTTGACCAGGAAGTTCCATGCTAAGGTTAAGTCTAGCCATAGATCTAGGTATAATAGGTAAAGTAGATATTGATGTAGGTACAGTTTTATTCCATTTATTTATATATAGTTCACTTTTATATTCATTATGTATTTAGAGCTCTTCAATTGAGATGTTTTTTTAATAGAAAATTTATTGAGAAATAATATTAGTAAGCGATCAATAATTTTGGTTTCAAAATATAAATCATAATTTCTTTTTCAAGTTCTAAAATAATTTGGAACCGAATAAATTACTTAATCCGATTTGTTAAATTATTAAATATATGTAAAAATATTGTCGCGATTACAATTTAAAGTTTTATTGATCAAATGATAAACTTTGTGAGTGATGTTTTCCTCACAACAAAACTAGAAAATGAAAAATCAGTTACAGAATTTACATACCTTCCTTATATAACATTAAACATAGAAGTATTTACATATTTACTAATAGAGACATTTGATTACATTTGATTTACATAAACCAATTTCGTGACAATATTATCGCGGAGATAAATAAAGCAAGGGCAAATTTGGGAATAATTAATTTATTATAAGGAGTATTTATAGGGAGAGAGAGAAAGTACAACTTACCCCAAGTTAAAGATAATCCTAATGAACGGCGTCAGCCACCGTCCCGTTTTCCTTATTTACAGATCAGCTTCCGAGAACCCCTCATACCTGTGGTCCCCCCCCCCCGGGGTCCAGGGATGATTGACAGGTGTCCCATCTGGATGGAGCTACTTGACAATATTAAATTTAGCAGTTTTTTTCCCCTTCATAAGGAAATATGTTGATAATTTTATTTTTATTTTTGAATGGATTATGTTAAGATATGGAAAATTTGTTTTAACAAAATGCCTTCTCTTCGTTGTTTTTTAACATCTATATAATAAAAAAGTGAGAAGTGTAGGTGAGTTTGACAATATCTTGAAAGTTGTCGTCTGTTATTGATGATGACATCTGCACAATTCTTAAATTGAAACCTCATGTTTACTTTTCTCGTCAGTAAAAATAAACAAGTCTTTTTAATTATACACAAATAAATTCACTGGTAATGCGTTTCTTTTAAATATCATCAAATATTATCTCTACAGACCTTACTGTAATGATATAAGTTATTGAATGAGAGGGCTTGGCTCATCAGTAGTGAACCCTCTCAGCGGTTTCGCCAAATTAATCTCTAGACCTTAATCTGTAGAGATAATATTTGATGATATTTAAAAGAAACGCATTGCCAGTAAATTTATTTGTGTAAAATTTTAACGATAGATGGCAATTAAATTTAATTTACTAAATCTTTTTAACCCACAAAACCACAAAAGGAAAGTAAGCTGTGATAGTAATTGGGTTAGAGAAATTACCCATTGGTATTCTTCTCTATTTGGTAAAAAGGAGTACAAAAGTGAAAGTGTTAGTGGTATCATGTTGATAAATTAAGAGAAAAGCATTTTTCCTGATTGTACAACTGAGAGTTTGTGATGGGTTACTCCATCTGTCGGAATAAATATTAACTATTCGTATTATTATTATTATTATTATTATTATTCCAAAAGATTTTCTTGATTAATCAAGAAAGAGTATATTTAATCAATTTTTTTTTGGAATAATAAAAATATTAACGATTAATTTTAATTTATTTAGACTTAGAGCGCTATATCCCCCTATGGACACTTACACTACAAAGGTAAACTAAACATTGAAAGAAAAGAAAGATATTTGTAATATGTACAAGAATTAGTATACAAGTTTTAGATAGATGAAAAGAGAAAAAATATCAACACAATTGAAATATTATGATGCACTAGCGCCTCATCTGTTATCAAAATTCGAAACTATTATAGATGCTATAAAAAGGCGTACCTGGATCTGTAAAGGAAAAAAAAAACATTTTTTTTTCTTAAAATATTTCGAGAGATTGCTCCCTCTTTATCAATTTATTGCATCGAAATATTTTAAGAAAAAAAAATTGTTTTTTTTTTCTTTACAGATCCAGGTACGCCCTTTTATATAATATTAATTAATGGATCGCCTTTTGACTCAAACTATTATAGATGCGTATGATTGCTTATTAAAATAATAATTCCAAGAGTCTAGCATCAGTATCACTATAAAAGGAAGATCGAAAAATGCAATATTACAGTGGTATGGTAGATTAAACTGGCGAAACCGCTGGGAGGGTTCACCATTGATGAGCCAGGCCCTCCCATTAATTATTCCATTGCAGTAAGAGCAGTAGAAATTGTTTATTTTAAAAAAAAGAATCTTACGTGTCTATAATAGTTTCGAAATTTGATAATTGAAATATGTACAAGAATTATTTGCAAGTTTTAGGTAGATGAAAAGAGAAAAAAATATCAATACAATTTAAATTTAGTTGATGTTTCTTAAAAAGAAAAGACATTTCGGCCAGAAATTGTATTATTTTTTCGACTTAAAAACTATTTTAACGCCTTACTAAATGCTTTAATTTTTAGTGCTAAAAGTTTTAGTCGAAACGTCGAAAAAATCAAAACAGTTTCTGGTCGAATTGTTTCTTATTTTTTAAGAATTATGAATTCCAGCCAGGCAAACTCTTTCTTCAATATAGGTGATATTGTTACGTCGTACCCCCAGACGCTATTCGTGTACTTTGTCTACTCAGGATGCCATAAAGATACACGTGTGAGTTCGAAGGGATTGCAGATAAAGTTATCGCTTTATTATGGCTCTAAACAGAAGGAGTACAATCAGTGGGATTCGCCTTCAACTCCCCGTCAGAAGAAATCTTTGCGTCGTGGATGTCACTCTTCTGAAGCTTCCCGTTCCACATAATACACTTCCAGTCTGGACTACACCGTCTTGTAGGTCGCTTCGATGTCAGTCTCTTCTTGTAGGATCATCCACACACCCGGAGGCAAGTCGCCACATCTTCTCCTTGCCGCTGATGGAAGTAGACTCTGTTCTCCCCCACACAGGAATGCTGTTTTTGGCGCCTGCCACATGGCACCGGGGTCCGCTAGAGTTCACCCCTCTTTCTTTAACTTTACTCTGGTATCTTGGCCTTGTCATCCATGTTACAATATTTATTCCGATAGATAGCGCAAGCCATCAGCAACTTCAAATTGCATTAATAGGAGATGACTTACTCTTATAACATTTCTATTTATGAATCCACACACTTCCATAAAACTCCTGCTTTGATTTATTTGAAACTTCAGTTAATTAAAAAAATAATCCGTCAATTTATATAAAAGGCAGATTTTATACATGGTCTTTGGGTACAAAAGGTAACTGAATGGTAACCATTGCTTGGCGGTGACAAAATTTCCTTAATTGTAGGGAAGATTGTCTCAGCTGTGTGATACAAAGTAGATATAGGGCAGACGGCTATAAATAAACACGGCAAACATTTGGTATCGGTTTCCAATCGAAATATTGATTTTTGTTTTGTTCCCAGGAGTCGATCCGTTCTCCCCCCCACGGAAGCCTCCCAAACAACCGACTCTTGTGGTGTACGGACAAGGTGAGTTCTTTCTTATCAACATGGTTTCTGCACTCATTGGATATCCTTGCTGCACTTGGAGCAAGGAAGTTCCAAGCATTTACTTGTGTTAACTCTGGTTCCAACGCTGGCCTTTCAGTTAATTCCTCCATCATGCACTCTTGGTTCCCATGCTGTCGAAACTGTTTGTTTTCTTAGCAAGTTATTTCACTTTAGTGATGTTTGGGGTTGACTCCACTCTTTCTTCTAGATAAATAGAACTTCTGTTGGGGACTTCTTTTATTTGGTAACATATATCTCTTTAAATACATAAGGATTAAAAGATTACATGAGGAGCTTCTTTTTCGATTTATTGCGAGCTTTCGAACCTTCCTGTTCTTCAACGGGCATGGATAGCATGAATATACTTACAAGATTAGTATATCCATGCTATCCATGCCCGTTGAAGAATTGGAAGGTTCGAAAGCTCGCAATAAATCTAAAAAGAAGCTCCTCATGTAATCTTTTAATCCTTATGTATTTAAACTAAATTCTACTGAGTTCATGAAGCCGTAATATTTCTTTATTATTATCAACATGGAGGGACGTGTACAACTTATCTACCATACAAGGATCACTCAGTTTTTGCAATCATTTTTTTCATTAGAGCTACAACTTTCACATTTTCAGAGTTTCTCAAAGTAATTCACCTTTAACACCTATACAAGATTTCATCTGTGAAAACCAATTATCGAAGCACTTACACCAGTCATCTTCGGGGATGGAATTTACGGCATGGATAAAGTCTTGCATTGCTTCATCATCAGTGTCAAACTATAAGAAATTTAAACTATTTTAGACGCCTATGACTCTTTTTTTAAATTAAACAATTTCCTAATGCCCTTATTGAAATGATAAATTAATGGAAGAGCCTGGCTCATCAGTGGTAAACACTCCCAGCGATTTCGCCAGTAGTGGTAGATTACACTAGCGAAATCGCTGAGAGGGTTTACCACTGATAAAACAAGGCCCTCCCATTATTCTATCATTGCAGTAAGGGCAGTAAAAAATTGTTTTAATTTTTAAAAAGAGTCATGGGCGTCTAAAATGGCTTCAATTTTTTAAAACAGATGGTGCGCTAATGCATCAACCTATCACATAGCTACATATCACAGGATATGATGCCTTAGCGTGCCGTTATACAAAATTGGAACTATTTTAGACACACTATGATTCTTTTTAAAATTAAACAATTTCTATAATTCCCTTACTACAATGATAATTTAATCACCGCTGATGAGCAAGGGGCCCTCCCATTAATTTACAATTGCAGCAATACGTGTTGTTTAATTTTTAAATGAATCATAAGTGTGTCTAAAATGGTTACAATTTTGTATATATCATAACTGTTGGATTTAATTTCCAAGCTTATTATCATTGATGACATTTTATTGATATTTGACTACTCTGATGTTGTTGTAGTTGTTCGATAGCACATATATATTTTGATTGCTGTATTTCCCATTATTTTTTCTTTCTATTATGTTATAATTGTAATGTTTTTGTATGATTAAATAAAATCATTAATTAAAAACTCCTTCAATAACAAGTGTGTTGTTCACACTATTTCTAACTGTGTGTTTTTTCACCAATATGCTGAACTATGTAAATAGGTTCCTACACGAAGATTTGCTGCTATCCCGAAACTTACTGTTCCCAATGTTTCAAAACATCAAACATGGATTTACCTCAATAACAATTCTGACTGGACATGGTTACATTCAGGCAGACTTTACAAAGGTATTGAAAGAAGACCTAACTTGCCCCCATTGTCAAAATGAAGATCAAACCATGAGACCCCCTTCTCTTCGCCTGCCCAACCTTCCAATACCAAAGATTCCTGATGGCCACCTTCCTAGGGATCACCAAGCTAAGTACAGCATCCCTAGAAAATATCTCAAAAAAGAAATCCGCCTGGCATCACCTCAGTAATTGGACTTCCACTGACATTGTAGATAAAACCAAGAAGACTTAGGTCAGAAGGACAGTCTGGGTAGTTGGTGACTTCTGTACATGGCTCCAGGAACCTGGGTTATATACATAAATAGGTTGTCCTATGTGTTACTAAGTTTGTTGTGCATGCGCAGAACCTCCCCCTCGAGTGCTTGTCACTGAGTGCCCTCCGTGTCCTTCCTGTACCAAGTGCCAGCCAGGTATGAATCCTTTGTATAAGTTCAAAAAACTGAGTTTTGAAATCTTTAAAACTGTATTCCAATCTGTTCTAGTTCTTTCTCTAACTGTACACTATCATCCTCCATGAAGCCAACATATTGACAAAATAATGGTTACAAATGTTATCGATAGAAGGCATTTGGATTTCTTTTTTTTTTCCTAATCCCTAGTACACGTGGTACAGGCCATGATAATCATGGTGGGTAGTTAACGACTGCTTTTACTGTAAGCGCACCACATGTCTACACATGTGAAAAGCAGTTCGACTTTGCACTTACAAATATGCCAGAGCCCCGTTTGATTACTTGCCCTCGCTGGTGGGGTTGGATTTTTGCAAGATTCAGGGGGCCATTGGAGCATTTTTTTTATCAGAAAAAAATTGCCCAAAGCGGGAATCGAACCCGGGTCGTAGTGGTCGAAAATCAACGGTTTAGACCATCCTTCCACCGACCCCCCATTTAGATTTATAAATATTGTAGCAAAGTATTTATCATATTTTATAAAAACGATTATAATTTTTTTAATATTTATATTATTTATATTTTGCTATTTTGGAAACTTTCCTCATGGCTTAACTTGTATTATATCAATTTTAGTTTGTGTTGGTTACTTAAATAAATTGCTGTGTCATCCTGAAGTTTGTCTTTCCTAATTTTCTATGTTACAATAGATTAGTGAATCATGCCGCTTTTATTTCTTTACGGAGGATTAACAAGCACTGTGTGATCATCAATGGGTGTTTGCAGGGCTGTTCCTAGACGTCACCAACCAGCCTGGGGGACCCTTGCAACCTCCAGTTCGGACCAAGAGTAAGAACTGTCATCTTGATTTTACGTAATCTCTTATTGATAGCTCTTGTTTTCTTCCACTCCAATTTCAACAATGCACAATGACTAGGACGTTTAAATATCTCGGTGAAATAGGATGATGGCTAAAGCAAAGAATGAAAGAATACTGCAGGAACATGAAGAATAATTTTCTCAAATTTCTCATAGTCCAACAAGGAAAACAGACAAGATCAATTTTAGAAGTACTAGAATGTTACTTACAGAAAGATAGCATCAAAAGAAAAAGGCTATACCTGTATTTCTTCATATCATCTATATTCCAATCTACCTATATAGATCTTAAATCTGTGTCTGAATATGTAGACGGAATAATTCTATACAAAAAGATCTCTGGGAAAACCCCAGGACTATAATAGAAAAGCTAAGACATTGGAACCTAATGGAGATCGTTTAAACAACTTGAGGAATAAGCAACAATAACAACGCAGCAAACTTATATACAGAGCATTTCTCTAGTTTATTAACGAGGAAGGACAATACCTACATGCGGATTGCTATTTGCCATCCCAAACACGTACCTGTGACTTACTAGGACAAAGGTATCTATGCAAATGAATCGAAAGTTTCCGTGTGGCGTGATCTGAGGAATAACATGCTATCTCAGTTCCAATATAACAGTGAGTATGTTGGTTTTTCCCTGCATAACTCTCTTCTTTGATTTCTGTCACATCTAAATCATCAACATGTATAACTTGTGGTCGCTCAGGTCTTTCGATCAGCGTAGATGCCACAAACAGATCACAAATAATCCTACTGTCATCAGATAAATTTTAGAATATAACTCATTGTAAATAGCTCAACCTGATCAACTTTCTCTCTCCACGTTACTAATTATTATAGATAACTTTATCAACTTCCATCATTGCTTCTGTAAATAACTATCTTGCGATTTCTTCTATCTGCTTATGTTGTTGCTTATTTGTTTAATGTATATGTTTATTCAATGCTCTTTTTCTTTATTGTTTATTTTCTTTTTGACAATTCTGTTACCTACTCTATTACAATTATTGTAAATAGTTTCACGAGCAATTATCCAGATCGGATATAGCGTGTCTTTTATGCAACTGGTAATAATAATAATATTCAGAGCAATTTAAAACTTCCTATTATATTTGTTTGCAAAGTTGAGGCAATGTGTTATTAAATGCCTATACACTATTTTGTCTCGATTGTTACTTTGTTTTATACTATTGTCTTCATAAGAGTGTTAACCACTTTCATGAGCTAGACCCTCTCAATGTTTATTTATTTCTAAAACCAATGATTTCTAATTTAATAGAGTTATAACGCATTTTTAAAATACATCCTATTTTCTGGATTCCTGTTGACACCTTCCGGTGGCAAGCAGCTAGCTTAAGAAAACCCGGTTTCAAATAACATCATAATTATATTTGTCATCATATTTGTTTCAAATTTCTGGTGTGTTAGGTTGTCTGCTGACCAAAGTGGGCAAGCCGGTTTTCTACCGTTACACCAACGACGACCAGGGGGCCTGGATGCAGGACCCGATGCCTCCAACTTCCCAAGACCGCAGCAAGTACTGGGTTATCCTGGGGAGTAAGAACGCCCAGTTATCCGAATATGCTGACCGAAACGCTTTCCGGGAACATAAAGTGGCGCGCAATCTCACCCTGGATTTCTCCATGGCCGGCACATCCCAGGTGATGTACAATGGCTCGCTATACTTCCACCAGCAAGGCACCGATCTCCTAGTTAGGTACGATATCGCTGGAGAGTCGAACAAGATCCAGAGCGTTCCTGACCTCGCCTACCACGGCACCTTCCGTCAGCTCTACGGGGGCATTCAGAAAGGCGGCTATATGGACCTCTCGGTGGACGAGAACGGTCTCTGGGCTATCTATTCCAGTAATACATCCTACAACACTCTCATTCTCAAATTTGACCCTTTCACACTCAAGACTCAGTGGATATTAAACCTGACGCTCCCCCATAACCGATTTGGGGAGATGTTTATCGCCTGTGGGGTTCTCTATGCCCTTAGCAATACCACAACTCACGACGCCAGAATCAACTTTGCCTATGACCTCTACAACCAAACAAAGGTGGAAGTTGATCTCCCTTTCACCAATCCCTTTAGTAAAACTACCTTCCTGGCTTACAATCCCAGTTTGGAGCAGATCTTCACCTGGGATGGGGGCAACCAGTTGGTTTACCCAGTTCTCTTCAGTGAACACGGCAACCCGGATGACTCTAGATGATCATGCATTAACATGACCAAATATCAGAACAGATTATCTAACCATTGTTTGTAAACCTTCGAGAGAATAGCTTATGTTTAGCATTTTTCCTTTATAATCATACTTTAATAGCAATTTGTTTCATTTCAATTTATATAATTGGCCATCCGCAATTATTTAAAATATTACCCTTTATTTTAACCATTTATTAAAAATATATATTTTTCACATTGCACTCGCAAAATCTCTCATTTTTAAATTGATTTGTTAAAAAAGCAAAATAATTTTATCAGATACTGATTTTCTACAAATGTTAGAAAATAAATATTTAAAATCAAATATCTTTATTTTTATTTTTTATTTTTTACAATTTTTGTATTAATATAATATTCTTCCAAACAAACTTAAAATCTTCTCGTAAAAAGTAACACTTTAGCTTATTTCCTTGATTTTTTTAAATTAAAAGGTCTTCCATTTATTTTATATTTTTTTAGAGTTTGTGATTTGATATTTCCTTTTAATTGGATAAAAATATTTTCTTTCGAAATATTGCCAAGTTAGAAATAATTTATATATTGCCTATTAAAATTATTGGTAATCTCTTCATGATTCAAAGGTTTTTTTTATGACAGGTTTGTTAAAATATTTTAATTAGGGTGAAAACCAACATTTTTAAACTGTGTGAAAATGTTAAACTTTTTTCAAACAAATCTGACATTAGAAAAATATATATATTTTAGAAATCAATAATTTTTTCCCTTCAAATTTATTTTAAAAACTTTTTTTAAAATATTATTTACATCTTCAAAGACAAATTTCTCAATTACTAAAAATGTCGAACCCTGTAGTTTATATTTATTTTGTATTATTATGGAAATTATTTGTAAAATTGTTTGTGAAATTTAAATTAAAATATCTTTAAAAATTATTTTAATGAATATTTTCAAAATTAATATGAAATTTTTTTTCAAAAAAATCATTTTATCAATTTTAAACCCTAAAATCGTCAAAATATTTCTTTGAATTTTTTTAATGAGAGATATGTGAATTTTTATCAATTGTTTATAATGATTGTGTTGATCCGCGATATTTAAAAAAAAAAAAGATTTTGATATTATTTTTTAATTTTATTATATATAAGAAGGATGAAATTATATATCCTCACTATCTTAATAAATCTAAATGTAAAAAAAGGATATCTAATATATATTTAGATAATAAAAGATATATATTGGATCAAAATGAATTTATTCATCAATATTTCATTTGGCTAAACGTGGCAAACATTATCAAGGTATTTTTGTCAATATTTTTATTGTTTCTTTTTATATATACCTATGATGGTCATTTGATAATATTCAAATAAAGCATATCAGAATATATATTATATTCCATATCACAATAGACATAAATTATTTCAAAGAATCTCGTGCCATTATTAATCTAAATAAACATGTAATAATTTGGAAAATATTAAATGATTTAGCACACAAAGGATGTGCATATCTATATATATACTCAAAATTAGTTCATTATGAAATATATATTTTGAATATAATTATAATCAACTTGATAACTGTCTAAACACATAATTTATGCTAAAATAAAAACATCTGAATGTTTTCTAGTCAATTTTAAATCTTTTAATGCTATCTACAGTTTGTGTTATTCGAAAGACTTTGTTCGCAATTTTTATATATGTCAAAAGATTATAAATCAAATTTTAGCTTTGGATTTTCACAGAGTTTTAAGTGAATATATTTTTTAAAATACAAAATGAATCAACATTTCCAAGATAAAAAGTGGATATTTTAAGATTTATGTATGATCAATTCTACTATTTCTCGATGACACAAAACTTCTATCCAATTTTATATAAAAACTGTTTAAATATATAAAACAACAAAGATGTACAGCGAAATAAAATTTTTGCTTTAATAAAAAGCGATCTTTTTACTAATGTCTACACATTCACAGATTTAAAATTAATCTTTAAACTCTCAAATACATTCTGTCCTAAAAGATACTTTATAACTCAATTGCATATTAGTATTGTGATTCATATCTACACAGCCTATCTCCATAGTTTTGTGACAATTTCTTATTGAAAGATGGGAAATGGTTTTTATGTCAAATAGTTTAAATCGACGATTCCATATACACTCATGGACAAAATTTAAGGAAGTTGTACCTTTAGCATGTATATCGGGATTCAGACAATAACTCTGAAAGATATCACAGTGGCCTTTATTAAAGACACACGAGATAACCAAGTGTGTATACACTCATGGACAAAACTTAAAGAAGTTGTACCATTAGCATGTATATCGGGGTTTAGATAATAACTCTGAAAGAGATGATCTGGCTTTGTGTCTTCTGCTCGAATGAATGTTTTTCTGTTAGAATTTTGTTCCTGCATACTAAAAATGAACTGGCTTCACCCGTGGTCTCTGCTTTTTGGAATTTTTCCGGATATAATTTTGTATCTGATAATCAAATATGATACAGAAATATTGTCATAATCATTTTCTGACTAAAGAAAAACAACTATTTTTGCCCAGAACCTGTCAATTTCAATTTTTCTTGGCTAAAAATGCGACAAATATCTCTTCCATATTTTTTTCTATGTCCTGAGAGAGAGAGAGAGATAGAAGTAACCCGGGCTCCTGGAGCGCAAAACGCCAACTACCCGGGCTGTCCAGCAGTCTAGTTTAGAATACTAGTCACGTCCTGTACGGGTTGCTGAGCTAAACCAGTCCACCAGGAAGTTCCATGCTGGCAGAGTTACTGGTAGGCGGGCCAGTGATGAGGAATCGAAGTCTGCCTGTCCAAGCAGTAAAGCCGTTTGCGTCCTGTGCCTCAGGAAAGCAGGGCAGTCGAACAAGAGATGATCCACTGTCTGGGGACATTCAAGGCAGTGAGGACAGGTTGGGTCTGTGCCAGGATACCAAAGTGCAAAGTCCGCCAAAACGTGGCCGTGGCCAGTAAGGATGGTAGTAGTGATCTCCCCGTGTCGGATTTTGGGAAGGAATTTTAGGAGTTGACATTGGAGTCGGACGTATCAATAGGTATGGATTGAAGGTTTGAACGGGCTATAATTCCTGATGGGATGTAGGGTCCGGGGGCACAGAAAGTTTGAAAGCCCGGAGACGGCCAGTAGAAACGAGCGGGGAGTTCTTGAAGAAGCACGATGTCAGCTTGAGTCGTATTGGCAAGATCAGCAAGCTCCAAGATGGCGGAAGGAGACCTGTGGGCATTGGCCTGCAAGATTCTTAGGGGTCTAGACATGATTCTTGGATTGTGCGATTTTCGCCTTCACAAATGGACACAAGGAAGATGTAGCCAGATGGTTGATGGCAGCACCAGCTTTTTTACTGCAGCGGCAGCAGCGTGCCTGGCTTGCCTCGACGGCGCACTGTTTGCCTTCGTGCTCAGTAGACCCGCATTTGTAGCAAGTCGGATGGGCAGCAGTGCAGTAAGGGGCTTGGTGTCCAAATCCGCAGCAGCGGAAGCACTGTTTCAGGGAGTGACTCCTCTCAAACCCATGCATTAAGCCCGCTATCGGAATCCGTCCTTGTTGTCCCAGAATTTCAGCTACCTTGTTATCCACCTCCACGAACACTGTAGCAGCGTCCCATGCATTGTTTCCAGAACGGTGCACCACCTTGATGGAGCGAAGACCTGGCAGGGATTGGATGGCGTGGTTGGAGGAAAGACCAGTACAAATCTCCTCATCGGACACATTGTTATCGACACTGAATAGGCAGTATCTCGGTAGAATGGTAGGGCGCTCATGGCAGGACAGGCTAGATGGGAGTGTGGCCAATTTAGATGCCAGGTTTTTGGCCACTTCGTCCGTGCTGGTATGAAGTACCACTTTGCCACTGCAGTTGATGGAGGCTACCATGTCCTTGGAGGTTGTGAGTGAAGGGTCAGCCTTTTGAATTTCCTTCAGAATATCCCTCGGGTTCGCTTTGGGATCGACCGACCTCACGACGACATGAGATTTGAAGGAGGGGGCTAGATTTACAAAGGCGGGCTTTGATTTGGTTATTGGAGGTGCAGTCATACCCGGCTTGGCTTCAACTGCCGCAACAGAGGCGAAAGATGTGGAGGGAGAAGGAGCGCTTTCTGTAGGCTGAGGTCTGCTATAGCTAGTACCCTTGAAGGCATCTTCAAGTAGAAGTTCAGCTTTTTGAGCGACGCTTAACAAGAGACCCCTGGTAGCCATGTTTTTCTTGGAAGGCGAGTCAAGGCTGGAGTCAGCAAGAATGGCCTCAAGAGTGCGGCAGGCGAAGTCGAAAAGATTTGCCGTGCTGTTAAACTTGAACTTGTGCTGAGAAGATGGGGGAGACTCATCATATTCGGGGCGGGGCCGCTTGTTGGAATTTGGCAGGCTCCCATCACCGCCGCCATGTTTGTTCAACACCATGACGGAAAAAGAAAGGATTTTTACAAAATATGTGCCAGTAATTGATAAAATTAAATAAATATATGAAATTAGAAGAGATATTAAATATATAAGAGTAAATTTAAAGAAAGAAAACCGTTAAATATAATATTAAAGAGATTTGTTTACCGGAACTAAATAGAACGCACGTAACTCAAGAACCGGTGGTGCCGGATACTATGTCCTGTTAAAACACGTTTTACATGTACATTAGGTCAGCTGATATTACCTCCCATTTTCACCGCTAGAGGCGCTGCTTGCGAGCGAAAGAGCAAATTTTCAAATAACTCGAAGAATATTCGGGATAGAGACCTGAAATATTCAATATAAGTTTTTCCAGATTCTACTATACATACTTCTAAAATTTCAATCATATTAGTTACGTATATTACGTAAAAGCATTCCATTCACAAAAGCAAACGATGACAGAATTGAGATTACTCTGATACTTGTATATTTTAATAATAATAATATAAATGAGTTTTAAAAATTGTAAAAAAAAAAATTCATCGGCCGGGAATCGAACCCGGGCCGCCCGCGTGGCAGACGAGCATTCTACCACTGAACCACCGATGCTTATAAAAAAATGGCTATATTTGGGTATTTATTCCATTCACAAAAGCAAACGGTGACAGAATTGTTGATTATGACTCTGATACTTTTACATTTTAATACGAGCTTTCGAGCATTTCTGTCCTTCCTTATTCTTTTTGAAGAGCAGAAATGTTCGAAAGATCACTCTCTCTCATATAATTAAAAAATTCTTCGCCTTTCGATTCTTTTCTTCTTTTGATAATACATTCTTTCTAGCCAGGATAAAGGAGACGTAGGTAGAATCAAAGATGTGTCGGAGGTTATCATTTCTCTATTAGATGACAGAACTAAGGTGCTATCGAATTGAAGATCTGTCAACTTATCCGACAGTACTTATTTAAAAATTGATAGACTTGATGAACTTCCTTTTGTCCTCCATGCAGTAATTTTCTTTGATAAAAGAGAGATTTTAAAAAAATCATATGTATAAAAGGTATACTAGTAATTTATGTAGGGCGGAATTATGTTTCTACTTGAAAAAAAAAAGGATTTTTTTTCTCCTAATCCTTCCGTTGGTTTGTTTCAGTCAGTTCCTACAGACCATGTTCAAAAGGTCTATGAAATAATTGAGGGGGTCGGTGGAAGGATGGTCTAAACCATTGGTTTTTGACCGCTACGACCCGGGTTCGATTCCCGCATTGGGCACTTTTTTTCTGATTTAAAAAATGCTCTAATGGCCCCCGATTCTTGCAAAAGTCCAACCCCACCAGCGAATGCAAGTAACCAAACGGGGCTCTGGCACATTTGTAAGTGCAAAGTCGAACTGATTTTCATATGTGTAGACATGCGGGGTACTTACAGTAAAAGCAGTCGCCAACTTCTTCTCTATCGTGGCCTGTACCACGTGTACTAGGGATAAGTAAAAAAATGAAATAATTGATAAGAATTCTTGTATACATCTTGTTGGTTAAAAAACAGTAATACTACAGGATGTGTTCCTGGGAAGTGTCATCGACTTGACAGGCCGTGCAGGTAGATGTTCTTCTTGGTTGCCAAAGAAATCAGTACAGCTTGTGACATCATGTGGCATTGCTCTATCTTGATCGAGTATAAGTATTAAGTGGTGGTGTCTTGTCCACATGGAAAGGAGGGGGTGCCATTGCACTGTTAGTCAGCCACATTTCAGAGTTCCCTGTAGGCCTTCACGGTTACAATAGCGGCTCGGGGCTCACGGCACTGTACTACAGGGCAGTCCCTTACTTGTGCTGCTTCTCCCGCCTGTCACGTAGAGGAGGACTTCTGGGCGGGAGTACACGTAGTGGTGATCTGATTTTGTTGCTCCATGGAATGGGGGGTTCCATTACCCCGTTAGTCGGCCACATTTCAGAGTTTCCTGTTCACGGTTACCGTTGCAGCTCGGGGCTCACGGCACCGTACTACAGGGCAGTCCCTTACTTGTGCTGCTTCTCCCGCCTGCCACGTAGAGGAGGGGTTGGACTTCTGGGCAGGAGTACACGTAGTGGTGGTCTGATTTTGTTGCTCCATGGAAGGGGGGGGGGGTATCATTGCCTTGTTAGTTAGCCACATTTCAGAGTTCCCTGTACACAGTTACTGTAGCGGCTCGGGGCTCACGACACCGTACTACAGGGCAGTCCCTTACTTATGCTGCTTCTCCCGTCAGCCACGTATAGGAGGACTTCTGGGCGAGAGAAATAAGTATTGAGTGAATTCTCTATAAGTTAAAGTCTGAAACAAAATCCTTCAAACAAAACAACAATCGAATTCTGAACTAGTTACCTTTAAAAAACGCTCTTCCATCCATCAATCTTCTCAAACTCCCAAGTGAATTGATTTCGTGAAACCTACATCAACCAATTACCTCAAGAACTTGGGATGATATGCAAATTATAGAAGTTGAGATACATATGCAATTTAAAAACGGGTTTAAGGAAGAAAATTTCTTGTATTCAAGAAGCAAAGATTAGTATGAAACACAATGCTGTCTTTAGACAGTGTTCCCATTTAAACAGAAGCATATTATAGAATCCAAGAACCAATAAGATGCGCGAGAAAGAATGTATGGGAATAGCACTAGATCCGTAAGTACCAGCAGGTAAGTTACTGATATTGTCACGGTAGAGAAGACAAGTATTCCTTTTTTTTTCGCCGCTAGGTGGCCGAATCGCCTGGACGTGCGTCGCATCACTCTTCCAATTCGGTAAATATTGTTTATTACATCTCAGATCATAGAGCAATAATATTTGATATCTATACAAGTGACCAATTTTTTCTACTATAACTTATCATTCAAATTGGAAATTTACTGAGAAATTAGCAGATTGGGAACGTTTCACTCAAAGTGTGAATGAAGCTGAAAAGAAAAATATTGAAACCTACTTAGAAGCTACTACTTCAAAGGCAACGATCTATCAGACTGTAAAAGAACTCTCCAACATAATAATTGAATTAGCCTATTCTACACTAAAACCAAAGGAGAACAGGGCAATAAAGAATTATACAGTCAAATGGTGGAATGCGGAGCTGGAGCTCATGAAAAATTATGTTCATTATCTAAGAAATTTATATTTTCGAACAAAATATCCTCCCAATTATATCAAAAAAATCTTCAAAATTATTAGAAACAAATATAATCATGATGTTGGAGCTTGGATCCTCACAGTATTAGTTTGGAATTCCGTGTAGCTCTTTAAACTTTGTTTTAGATGTTGACGATCTTTTGGCAGAGTTTAATTCGGACTGTATGCTTTCACCTCGATCTGCGGATTGACTACTGAGAGATTATCCTGGCTAATTGCGATGTAGTAACAAGAGAATGACCACACAGCCTCACTGATTTTAGCTGACACACTTTATTGAATCTTTCACTCATTTTATATACATATATATATTTACATAATTAAAAGAAAGAAAGAAAAATTTACATGATTATAAATCAATGCAGCCTAGCAAGTTATTTACATAACTAGGCGCAAACATACTCCCCCCCACCGCTGAACTTCAGTTCAGATCTCGAGGCGTAAAGGGAAGAGGGGCCAGCTTGGTGATTGGTCTCCTGAAAACTCCTCTGGCTGTCCAGGTTAGTTTTGTGCAAGATATTCTCACTAGACATTCCTCTTAGTGGAATTATTGGAGATTTAGAGGTAGGAATGGAGCTGTTTTGATGAGCTGCCTGCGGTGAATTCCTGTTGACTTCTGAAATAATGGAGGGATGACCTAGATGCGGTGATATTTTTGCTTCGCTGTTAGCTCTGGACATGCTATTTTCAATAGGCATTAATCTCTGAGAAGTTTGGCTTGAATAGAAGTTAGGAAAAAGTGAAGTATGTGCATGATTGTCTTTCCTGGATAGTAGTTTCACACTGTATCTTCCTTGGCAGTTTCTGGAATAGGTTTTCATGTAATAAGTCTCATAATATTCTTCCCTTGTTTTCTGGTCTTGTAATGACGGCACTGACTCCACTTCCCAGAAATTCCTCACCAGACCATCTAATTATGATGTTGTTTGAACCGTAAAGCTGCACGGTCCACCTTTATAGTTCGACGAGAAAGAGCTGTCTACTTTGCCCATTAGAATCCAACCGAGCTTTGATTTCATTGCTATAGGCTGGTTCCTTCCCAGCATTTTTTCTCTCCATGCATCAGATATGCATACATATCTGCACCTAGAATAATGTCGATTGGTGCCGAAATATGAAACAGAGGGTCTGTCAACTCAAAGCCTCTCTGCATAATCCAGGTCGGTTCTGCCATTTTGAAGTTTGGAATTTCAGTTGTTAAGACACCATTACTAGAGCATTTGTGTGGTACTTTTCGGATCTATAAATTGATTTGAATGTCAAGTTAACAGATGTAGATGACCCCTGGACTGGATTATTTCCAATACCCCTAAGTGAACGTCGTGATGTTTCTCCTTTGAGCCCAAGTTTCTCACAAATTTCTTTTGTGATCAAACTAACTTGTGATCCACTATCTAAAAGTGCTCGGCAGATCTGCTGTGTACCGTTTTCACCTTCCAAAATTATTTGAGCAGTCGCAAGGGTACTTGATTAATGGTCTCACTTCCTTGATCAATACTCGTGTTGTTGATTTCACTTACAGGTGTAAAGATCTGTGGCTTCGCACCCTTCTGAGTATTAGTTACCTCTGTGTCAAGCTTATGAAGTAATGTATGGTGCCTTTTGTCGCACTTCTTGCAAGGTCCTTGGTAACAATTTTTTCTTACATGACCTTTTTTTAGACAATTGTAGCACATTTTGTTTTGCTTGACAAATTCCCATTTTTGTTCGATAGGCATTGTACTAAATGTAGTACAGTTGTAGATTCTATGACCTGCTTTGCATGCTATGCATATTTGAGCATTGGTATTAATCGCAATGTGTACATTTGCATAGTCCTTTTGAATTTCATTTTCCTTTCTTTGATATTCCCTTGATCCCTGTGGCAGACTTCTAGCTTGTCTTTCAAGAAACAGAATGAAGTTCTCATAGGAAGGAAATGATTTCTCATCCTGGGTCAACTCCCACTGTCGCTTCATATCCTCATCGATTCTGTTCCTCAAGAACTGTACCAATATTATGCCCACCAACTCATTTCTTTGCAATCCGAGGGATCCTAGATTGCGTACAGACTCGTTACATGTGTCTAAGAGTTCCCTTAGGGCCTT
The DNA here is from genome assembly GCA_030710605.1 of Cordylochernes scorpioides. NCBI lineage: Eukaryota > Metazoa > Arthropoda > Arachnida > Pseudoscorpiones > Chernetidae > Cordylochernes > Cordylochernes scorpioides. The sequence goes on from CP092882.1 coordinate 69,014,134, forward strand.
TGCTGATGGATTCTTCGTTTGCTTGATCTTGAAGATTTTATTCAGTTGCGCATAAGCCAACTCTCTTTGGTTGTCGTATCTGGATACTAGAGTATCCCATGCCTGCTTGTAGCTCTCTGATGACACTGGGAACCCACGTATCAGTCTGGCTGCTTCTCCCTTTACTGCGGAGCCCAAATATTGCAGCTTTTGTAGATCATTTAACCCTGGATTTTGATCTATGGCCATTCCGAATACCTCCTTGAAATTGAACCAAGAGTTCGCATCTCCATAGAAGTGAGGCAACTCGAACATGGGCAATTTCACTGTTTCGAGGCCTTTTGCTTGTTTGGTATCAGCTGTACTTTGTATTTCTTCTAATGCACGCCTAAGCTTTAATTCCAGTTTTTCTATTTTCTCTTGAGTTATTTCATAATTTTCGAGTTATTTTTCTTCATCTACTTCCTCCTGTTCAAATAACTCGTCAAATAAGATCTTTGTTTCCGTTTTTATTTCTGATACACCTTCATCTATCAGCTTTAATTTATGGAGATCTCCTCCCGATATGTCTTCATCTACGGATGCCAGGTATCTATCCATTCGTCTTATCTGTGAACGGATCTTGACCTTTAGGCCTTTCATTGCTTTAGACATGTTTCTGTTTTTGAAGGTTCCTTCTCAGTAGAATCACGCTCTTTTTCTTGGAATCCGGCTCGATGAGGACCATATGTTGGAGCTTGGATCCTCACAGTATTAGTTTGGAATTCCGTGTAGCTCTTTAACCTTTGTTTTAGATGTTGACGATCTTTTGGCAGAGTTTAATTCGGACTGTATGTTTTCACCTCGATCTGCGGATTGACTACTGAGAGATTATCCTGGCTAATTGCGATGTAGTAACAAGAGAATGACCACACAGCCTCACTGATTTTAGCTGACACACTTTATTGAATCTTTCACTCATTTTATATACATATATATTTACATAATTAAAAGAAAGAAAGAAAAATTTACATGATTATAAATCAATGCAGCCTAGCAAGTTATTTACATAACTAGGCGCAAACACATGAGATTAACAAAGCCAAAAGAAAATCCTGGAGGTTATACTTAGAAGAAAACAACTCCAAAAACCCATATTGAAACCTTTACCGAATATACAAAAATCTGAAATGTACCCAGAATAGGAAGGGAAATTTGGAAATTTTAGATACTAACAAAAACATAGATTTATTGAAAAGAGCTGAGAATCTTTTGGGCAACTTATTTCCAGATGACAAAAAAAGAAGAAGATAAAAATACTCTCATAAAAATATGAGAAATTACAGCTCAAAACTTCTAAATGACACAGGTACTCGTATAACATTCGCCATCAGTGAAATAAATAATTATTTATATACTAGCGGATGTACCCGGCTTCGCCCGGGTTTTACCCGAGTAAAGGTATGTCTAACGAATCTCTCGATAAAGTGAACATTTTTCCCGGTCCCTTGATAAATACTCGATAAGTTGAATAAAATCAATATTAATAGGTTCCCTCCGGTATTTGGAAGTTAAAGGAATAGTATCTTGCCTTGGAATTGTATCATTATTCTTGTATGGATGTACCCGGCTTCGCCCCGGGTTTTACCCGAGTAAAGGTTTGTCTAACGAATCTCTCGATAAAGTGAACATTTTTCCCGGTCCCTTGATAAATACTCGATAAGTTGAATAAAATCATTATTAATTGGTTCCCTTGGTAATTGGAAGTTAAAGGAATAGTATCTTGCCTTGGGATTGTATCATTATTCTTGTCTCAAATAAATTGCCGTGTCATCCTGAATTTTGTCTTTCCTGATTTTCTACATTACAAAATCATCGTATCATCATGATAATATTTAGAGCAGATTGTTGAATTATAAAAGATAAATTAGAATATTTATCTTGATTATTTTTAAGCGAAAAGTTATTTCAAAAATTTTATTTGCTAGAAACCTTCCCAGTACTATACTAAATAACTTCCCAAAGTTTCATGGCGTTCCAATGAGTGGTTTGGTCAGGCATAAAGGACACACACACATACATTCATTTTTATATAGAGAGAGATAATTTACCGAGTTGTAGGGACAGAGAACAGATATTACTATGAAATCATAAAGATATACTTAAAAAACTATGAACATATGCTTCTAGGACTGTAGAAATGTATATCTAAATGATACATCGAGCATTTCTTGAAAATAAAGATACTTCGTCCAGTAAATCTTTTTATTACCTCGACGTTTCAACAAAAATCTTTTGTCCTCGTCAGGAGCAAACAAAAATTAAAACATTTGGCAAAGCGTTAAAAATTATTCTAAGGCTGCAAGGGCGTTCTCACGCCTTAGAATAATTTTTAACGGTTTGCCAAATGTTTTAATTTTTGTCTGCTCCTGACGAGGACAAAATATTTTTGTCGAAACGTCGAGGTAATAAAAATATTTACTGACCGAAGTATCTTTATTTTCAAGAACTATGAATGCCACCGGCCAGGCAGTTTCTATCTTTACAACATCGAGCATTGTTCTTCCGTAAAATCACATATAAGACTGTTAGGTTATTGTTGTTGTTGTCGTGTCCAAAGAAGAACCTCAGATGTCTCCATGCATCTCTATCACAGCAGTCGTTCTCTATCTTGGGTGTGTATACTGTATTGTTGTTGTTGTCGTGTCCAAAGAAGAACCTCAGATGTCTCCATGCATCTCTATCACATCAGCAGCAATGTCCACTATCTTGCTCTTCATTGGAAAATGGATGCCGTTGCCACGTTAGTCACCTTGGAAACGAACCAGAATTTGGGCAAATATTCCAAGTGTCCAGGGTGGACCGCAAGGTGGTTGGTCGGACTTCTCCCCCCCCCCCCCCCCCAGACTGTTAGGTAACATTTAAAATATCATCGTTAACTTATAGCGTCCTCTATATAGAGCCCTCCTATATTTCCCTGGGTGGGAGCAACTCCTCAGACAGCTCTCGCCAGATAGCAAGACCATTCTGTGAGAATTCCTCAACATGGCAATTGAGCATGTCGGAGACAACAACTCCATTTTGGCTAAGGGCCTATCCGTACTCAGGGCCGCTTGTTACCCTTGATATAGTCCAGACGTCCCTCGGGGAAGGCCTCGAGTCTGATGACAATATGTATAGCGCCCTCTATCAATGATTTTGTTCAAAACACCAATTTACAGTATTCAATAGCAAGTACAATACTAATATGAAGCATTAGAGCGCCATCTGTTATCATAAATATAAACTATTTTGATGCCCATTATTATTTTTGAATTTAAACAATTTCTACTGTTCTTACTGCAATGAAAAGTGCTTGTTCCAACAGGTGTTTAATCCTCTCGATCTTTTTTAATATTGCATCGAGTTCAAAACAACCGGCTGCGTTGTTTTCTATTTTATTTTCCAACTTTTCTAAATTAAGACCTAGTCTTTTTGATTCTTCTTATTTCTGCATCCATGAGGTTGACTTGCCGTATCAGGCTTATATCCGGCTCGAGGGACCAATGTCGATTCATTTTTGAAACAAAGCAAAATCATAAGGTTATACAACTTTCACTTTTTCATACAAAAAGAATAATGAACCGGGCTTCAGTGATGATTCCTATTAATCATTGAAGTAAGAGCAGAAGAAAATTGTTTATTTCAAAAGGAATATATTGGGTTGTAAAGAAAGTTCGTTCGGTTTTTGTATCCCTTTGTTTCCTAACGGTTTTTGTTGTATTATTTATTACACACACGCACAAAAGCCTTTATTAGGGACTTGCCCCATACAGATACTCACAATTGGGTAAGGTAATAATCATCTTGTGTTATTTACATAGAAATTGAACTGGCTTTACTCTTCGTCTCAAAGTCATTTACTTGTTGACTGGTCCTTACATAATGATGATCTAAAGAATTTATAGTAAACTATTGCCTTAGATTTGTTTGCTGATATTTTTGAAAGCAGTACGTAGGGTGAAGTGTTGGTACATTTAATTTGTTGATATAGGGCCTTCCTCTCTGCATCAAGGGCTGTACAATTAAGTAGGCAATGGGGGAGTTCTTCAGTAATTTCCTTGTCACACAGTGTACAAATTAAGTTTTTAGCCTCAAACGTCAAAACGTGGTTTATATTATTTATTATATTTATTTTGTTATTCGGTAAAATGTTTATATTCTTTAAATATTATTGTTCTGCTCTACAAACTTCTTCGACACCAGACCGGGCGATTTTTGGCGGAACGGCATCAACAAACTACAGTAGACTCTCCTATAACGCGAGTTTTTACAACGCGATAAAAAAAAAATTGCGACACATTTATTTATACAACGCGAATTTTCGTATAACGCGTTATTAACTAAAACAATTTACCCTAACAACATTCGCGTTTTACAAGTTTTATTTCGTACAACACGAATCCCTATAACGCGATTTCATACAACACGGAACACATTAATCGCGTTATACAGGAGGAGTAGTTTACTGTAGTCGAACGTTGGGAGGAGGTCGTAAATAATAACGGAGAATACCCCCCCCCCCCAGAAACGCCTTCAGACCTTCCAAATAGATTCGCTTGAACGTTATCGACATCTTCAATTTCTTCATCTTCTCTATCCGCCTTTATCAGTTGTTCGATGAGACAATCACTGGCAATTAAGAACCTGTCTTTACATCTGAGGAGCTTTGGCCGTAGAGACATCAACATTTCCTGGCATGGTTCTTGCTTTCCAAGTTCAATAAAATGTTACAAATTAAATATTTAGTAAAAAGGAAGTTGAAAAATGTTTGATTCAAATGGATGGATTGGAAAGAATGTCCGTCCGTGATGGCCGTCGATTTCGAACGTACCCTCGTCCGTGCTTCCCACGTGACCGCCACCGCCGCGCATGCGCGCCGACCTTAGCGTCACCGCCGGCAGGATGGTGGTGGTTGAAAGGCCGTTCAAACTGTTTTCTTTTCTTCTCGCGCGGGCGTGCCTTGCCTCTCGCAGACCACGTGAGGCCCAGCGCAAATTACCTTTCACTAACATTCCTCCCACCAATTTAATTGATATAAATTAAATTCTAATACTATATTTTCTTGGCTATAGTAGAGGCTAATCTAAATTTGTTTTATTTCTAATGGAAAAAGTCGCTGTACTGGACGAAGAAAAACTCCCGATGATGTCTTCACTCTTGCGACTCGAACTTGTCCATCGGCCCCAGGTAGCACCTCCTCCATTTTTCCTAATGGCCATGAAATCCTTCTCCTTTTTTTTTTTTGTTGAAGTGTGTGACGACTGCCTTTCTCAGTTCACTATTGACTTCTTCGATTGACTCCTTTCTACAGACTGTGTCCAAAATTGTTCTTCTTTCTTAAGCCAAACTGGTCCCTTCCACCATCTAGTAGTAATCAATTGCGAGATTGAAGCTCCACGTGATGGGGATGTCTGCAGGATTTTCTTTACCAGGAACGTGCCTCCAATCAGTTATGCTTGAATTTTGTCGAATCTTCTTTACTCTTCCTGCGACAAACACTGACCAGTTCATATCACGTTTAATCCATGCTAAAGCAGTAGTAGATTCAAGTTTCTTCTCCGAAATTAGCTTGTAATTAGGGAGTGGTGGGTGTTCTCCTATCCAAGGTAAATTGACAGAATATCGACCATCTTCATTCTGTTTCACTGTTTGGTTGAAATGTTCCAACGTTGCAACTGACAACTCTTCTTTGCTCTTTTCCTTCATGGGTTCCATGATACCGATAACATCTAATCTCCAAAGATCTTGTATTGTTGCATCACGGACTAAGCAAGACAGAACTGATGATTGAGATTTAGTTATTCGAACATTTTCCAAAACCTTTCCACTAACAGTCCAACCCAGCTTCGTTTCGAGAGCGACAGGACCAGATTCCAATTCTATTTTCTTTCCTGTTAGTAGCTTGGCGTATACGTCTGCTCCTAGTAGTAGTTCAATCTCCGTGTTCGACCTATATACATCCAAGTCAATTCCCTTTGATAGAAGTTCCGTCATCCATTCGGCAGGTTGAGCGGAAGGCATTGCACTACAAATCGTTGAGCAGTCTTGTACTTCAAAATTGCAGTTGTACTTGGAGTCCACATCAGAAATGTAAATTCGATACCGCTTGTGCTGCTGTGGTCTCGATTTCACTCCACCAAATAGTAAGTGTACAACTTCCTTTTTCCCGAGCATAGTGAGTCCAACTTCTGAAGCAGTTTGTTCCAATATATATGAGTTCTGAGATCCACTATCTAACATTGCTCGAACCACTTTTGATTTATTTTCGCCATTAATCTTTACCATGATTGTTTGAAGTAAGACATCTTGGCACCGAACTCGATTCGACATGTCCACGGATGCATCTATGTTCTTACTTTTCTCTTCAATCCCATCAGATTTTTGGCTGCCTTTTGAAACTGGACATACGATTGCCCAGTGTTTTCTACTACAGATGACACATTTCACTACGTTTCTGCATTTCTTGGAAATGTGTCCGGGCTTCAAGCAAGAATAACAACACAGTTTCTCTTGAATTATTTTCCTTCTTTCTTCAAGAGACATTGACATGGCTTTACAGCATTGTTCACTCAAATGTTTTCCATCACAAAATACACATTTATAAGCGTTATTTGACTTCCCATCAGCAACTACCAGACTTGCAGCGGTGGCGACAGATGTCTTCGGCTTGGGCGGCTTATCTCGATTAAATTGTGATGGATACGAACTCGAAAACGGTTGACGAGCTAAACGCATTCTTTCCCTTCCCTCAACTTCGTGTTTTAGGAATTCCATAAGCTTCTCCAGGAGGACTTCACTTGATTTATGCTTTCCATCTTCATCAGGCTTGTGATGATGACGAGTCCTTTCCCACGCGACGAAGAGATCTTCAGGTAAAGCTGATTCCACCATGGGGTACAGAATAGCAGCACATTTATCTGTTGTGACTTCTAAAGATCCCAACGCTCGTAGTTGTGACGATAACCGAACGTATACAGTCTAAAAAGATGTCGTGTTCCTTCCATAAGCATTTTCCAAAATGATAGCAATCAAATCCCTTACGTACACTTCCACCAACATGTCTTCACGGCCAAAACGTTCCTTAAGAGTGCTGATGGCAAGTGGATAATTTGCCGCTGAGTTTGGAAAGGATGAAACTATTTCCTCCGACACCGATCCCTTTATCATGCAATTTTGTAGGTATTGGAACTTGACACAGGCCGAAATGGAGTCATCATCGTGGACGCTTTGAAAGGCTGACCAGAACTGCAGCCACTCCCGTGCTTCTCCTTCAAATTTCGGTAGTTCCAACTTCGGAAGTCGATGAAGATTTGACTTTCCTTCGTTCCCCCCAGAAACTATTGATTCTCGGTCTACTGTTGGTTTTGCTAGCAATTGTTCCATTTTTTGCAAAACGCCTTCAGACCTTCCAAATAGATTCGCTTGAACGATATCGACATCTTCAATTTCTTCATCTTCTCTATCCGCCTTTATCAGTTGTTCGATGAGACAATCACTGACAATTAAGAACCTGTCTTTACATCTGAGGAGCTTTGGCCGTAGAGACATCAACATTTCCTGGCATGGTTCTTGCTTTCCAAGTTCGCCATCTGCTTCTGCAATAACGCTTTCCAACGTCCTCCTTTTCGTTCACAAGCTTTCTTGAGTTTGTCCATCTTAAATCCTGTTGGTCAGGCTCGCCACAATGTGCGGTACACTTTTTGATTGGTGCACTATGATGTTGGTTTGTTTAGATTAAAATGGTCTCAAGCAAAGGTGATAATATATATTTAAAGAGGATCAACTTTATATTGGGGTGGTTCGTTTGATTTTGAAAAAATGATTCAATTATTCATTCGTGGTATTTTAATTTATCTATATATATAAAAATGAATGTTTGTTGGTCCGTCCGTAAGTGATAATCTTCTACATCGCTCAACCGATCGTGATGAAACTTTGGGAAGTTGTTTAGTTTACTACCGGGATGGTTTCTGGCTAATTACTCTTTAGAAATAACCTTTCGTTGCATTTTTATTTACAATAAAACGTAAATTCACTCGCAATCAGCGCCCCCTCGCGGCAGGCGTATGGCCTGAAATAGCCTCGCATGAGCGTATTTATAACGTCAAGCTTAGCCTATAGGTTAGGTACACAGCTTCGTACCCCCACGACCTAGGTTCGAGGCTCAGCGTGGGTGTTTTTTTTTTTTTTTTCATTTCTTTTATATTATTGTAGCAAATTATTAAAAATATTATTTTATTTAAAATGTAGGCTTTTTAAAATAAAAATTAACATAAACAATTTTTAAATAATATTTATAACAAACCTAGGTTCGAGGCTCAGCGTGGGTGTCTTTTTTTTTATTTTCATTTCTTTTATATTATTGTAGCAAAGTCTTTTTATACAGCATTATTATATTTTAATTGGTTTATTTTAAATATGTTTGTTATGAAGAGGCTCTATGTAATACTATTTAGAGCACATTTTACATTTTAAACACCTAAGCACCCCTCTTTTTAATATTGTAGCAAAGTATTAAAAGTATTATTTTATTTTAGATGTTTGCCATGAAACTTTGGGAAGTTGTTTAGTATACTACCGGGACGATTTCTGGCGAATTATTTTAAAATAATATTTATAACATAATTATAGCAAATTTTAAGACATATTTTTAAATTCTGTGTTTGTGCATATATAAATGTTTTACAAAAATTGTGAGAACGTTCTATTAGAATATCTCAAAAACAAAAAACAATACATATAAACAAGTTCACTGACATTTATTAATGCAGTGATTATAAAGGGCTATATATTATCTATATATATAAAAATCACTTTCAAATTTTAACGTAACGTTCCATTCTCAATCCCGTGGGGCTTTAGATCGGCTAAAACATTTTTATCTTTATAAGTGAATATTAACTTTACTGTACTGAATAGTTTAGTATAATATTAATTTAACATATTACAACTTAGCCACAGCAACGCGTGGCCGGGTTCGCTAGTTAAGGATAAATATAAATATTAATAAAATGTTACAAATTAAATATTTAGTAAAAAAGAAGTTGAAAAATGTTTGATTCAAATGGATGGATGGGAAAGAATGTCTGCCCGTGATGGCCGTCGATTTTGAACGTACCCTCGCCCGTGCTTCCCACGTGACCACCACCGCCGCGCATGCGCGCCGACCTTAGCGTCACCGCCGGCAGGATGGTGGTGGTTGAAAGGCCGTTCAAACTGTTTTCTTTTCTTCTCGCGCGGGCGTGCCTTTCCTCTCGCAGACCACGTGAGGCCCAGCGCAAATTACCTTTCACTAACAACTGCAGAAATAATTTTATTTATAATTTTTTTTAGAGTAGCGCGTTAAAATAAAATATATCATGATGCATTAGCGCGCCATCTGTTATCAAAATTTTAAACTACTATAGACGCGTATGACTATTTTTCTGTGTATTTCTACTGTCCTCAAAGCTTATGTTCATAGTTCATCTAAAACACCCATTCCAAGAGTCTTGCATCAGTATCACTATAAAAGGAAGTTCCAAAAATGCAATATAACAGCGGTATGGTAGATTAAACTGGCAAAACCGCTGGGAGGGTTCACCACTGATGAGCCAGGCCCTCCCATTGCAGTAAGGACAGTAGAAATTGTTTATTTTTAAAAAGAATCATACACGTCTATAATAGTTTCGAATTTTGAAAATAAAATATGTTTATAATTTTCATAGATACATGGTGTGTGATGAATACGATATTACGACACACTTTATTTTAACCAATATTTTTATCATTTAGTATTATATTTAAAAAGTAGGGTCTCCTATTTCTTTTTTTTTTTATGGAAAATGTAATTTATTTACAACTTCACGTACATTGTAGGAAAGGTTGAACATTTGGCTATATTTTAACATAGTCGCCTTGACGATCAATCACTTTTTGCATCCTCGAAACCAGTTTTAGCTCCATTCTAAACGGCTGCTATGCAGTGACTGAGTATCCCAAAGTCACGCGGATTGTTCGAGACTGTGGCGTTGGAATCAAGGAATACAGCGCTGTTGCCAAACTTCAACTACCAACTCGCGATAGGAAATGGTGTAGTTAGAGACCTTACTTTTCAATACGCCCTCGTATTTAAATAATAAAATATTTTGTATCAATATACCAACGAGCTATGTTTATCAAGTTATGAATACACTCTATCTCTTAAGAGTTCACCTTGCCTCGAAATCATGCTCGAAACCTAATGCATAAGGCTGCTTAATCATCAGGGAAAGTATTATATTCCCAAGACCATTCGACCAGATCCCTCAGGAGAATTGCTTCCACTCCAAGCCATCTCTTCAAATTTATACCAAATATCCGCCATGAATAGGCCCCCACCACCATCTCATGGGCCATGGCCATGTACTGGCAGACATTACACATGTGCCTCCTGAAACAGACCCTACCTGCATCCACTGTTCAGAAAAGCCACAGACAGTTGATCATCTTCTCTTCAGCTGTCCAGCATTCCTGAGACATAGGATACAAACAGCTATCCTGCTTGGACTGACCTATCTCAATCCTACATCTATGGCCAGACTCAGCATGGAACTTCCTGGTCAACTGGTTCAATTCAGCAATCAAAACAGGATGTGAGTAAAAGCGCTTTGCATTAGTCCATACTGTCGAGCTGGCCTTCCCAGGTAGTTGGTATTCTGCACTCTCCAACCATCAGGCTTTTCCATTATATCGTGTTTCTCCTGTAGGGGAAATTTCATGCCAGAAAGATAAGAGATCTGAATTAAAGTTTTTTGAAAATAAACTTATCCCTGGAAGTCTGATGTCTTAAATATTATAACAAGGGATTATTATATTGACTTGTGAAATTATATTTTAAAATAAATATTCTTTGTTCAACTTCGATTTTATGAAGTTTCTACTAGCAGGAATGTATATTGTCTTCTTCTTTTTTTTATTTCCACTCAATCATATTAGGGTATCAAGCTTGTAGAGCTTGTTGATGGTGTCTGCTGGGGATGTGTCTTCTTTCTTATCTCCACTCAATCATATCAGGGTATCAAGCTTGTAGAGCTTGTTGATGATGTCTGCTGGGGATGTGTCTTCTTTCTTATCTCCACTCAATCATATTAGGGTATCAAGCTTGTAGAGCTTGTTGATGGTGTATGCTGGGGATGTGTCTTCTTCTTTCTTATCTCCACTCAATCATATCAGGGTATCAAGCTTGTAGAGTTTGTTGATGATGTCTGCTGGGGATGTGTCTTCTTCTTTCTTATCTCCACTCAATCATATTAGGGTATCAAGCTTGTAGAGCTTGTTGATGATGTCTGCTAGGGATGTGTCTTCTTCTTTCTTATCTCCACTCAATCATTATAGGGCATCAAGCTTGTAGAGCTTGTTGATGGTGTCTGCTGGGGATGAATAGAGCTCATTAATGAATGAGTCAATAGAGTCAATAATGGTTTACTGTGCGACAGCCAATGCAGCATAGCAGGGAGCTTTGACAACCATAATGACTGGGTGAAGTAGAATGCGTCTTCCTTTGTCATTAAGACTGGGAGCACTACTCAGTAGCAGGCCCACTTAGCTCCAATATGAAATGGCCGCCTCTGACATGAGGAACAGATGCCATGTGCAGCTGCTCCTAACATGAAGTACAGACTCATCCTGCATTCCTGGATCAGGAGCCCTTACATGGTACTATCAGCCGGGCCAGCTGAATCCAGGTTTTTTAGGGAGCTTGTTACTGCTTCCCCTCCTCTTTTTTCATCCGGGCTTGGGACCGGCAAGGGCAGAGTTAACCTATTATATGTGAAATCAATAAATGATGCATTGGGAAAGTGTCCATTGTTTGGAGGTATCTGCTAGTCAGAATGACCACTAAGGAAAGTTCTACTGTATTAGTAAAAAAGAAACAAATCGCAATATCATTTACTGGTGTCCACCATAATATTCTTGGTTATATTTATTGTGTGGAGTCTCTTGTTACATTAAGTTGATATATCTCAAAGAAGAAACCCAACATTTAGATGTATCCTAGAGAATTGTTCCATCATACATGCAGCGGGACATTTCAAGAAGAATTAAGCCTAAAAATGGATCGAAGTAATAACAATTATTCTCAACTCTGCCTTTGCCGGCCCCAAGCCCGGATGAAAAAGGAGGAGGGGGAGAAGTAACAAGCTCACTAAAAAACCTGGGTTCAGTTGGCCCGGCTGATAGTACCCTGTAAGGGCTCCTGATCCAGGGATACAGGATGAGTCTGTACTCCAAGTTAGGAGGGGCTGCACATGGCGTCTGTTCCTCATGTCAGAGGCGGCCATTTTTTTCGGCCTGCCACTGAGTAGTGCTCCCAGTCTTAATGACAAAAGCAGACATATTCTACTTCACCCAGTCATGATAGTTGTCAAGCAAGCTTGATATCCTAAAATGATTGAGTGGAGATAAGAAAGAAGAAGAGACAATTATTCTCACATCACTAAAACTTACCGATACAGAATTAGGAAATATTGCAAAAATGTTTTTTATTCTTTTGTCTGATGATGGTAACAAAGCTATTACCGAAACATCACACTATTAATTTATTTAGATTTTGCTTTATTACCTTTTAATATTAAGATTTTGTAGTGCAAGATATTTTTGTTTTGTGGTTTTTTTTTTGCCTAATACAGTAGAACCTTCTTGAGAGGACACTCCACCTTCTAGACGACACTCTCTACAAAGGACAGTTCCCATCACCAAATCTATCTTCTTCTTTCTTATCTCCACTCAATCATATCAGGGTATCAAGCTTGTTTGACAACCATCATGACTGGGTGAAGTAGATGCATCTGCCTTAGTCATTAAGACTGGGAGCACTACTCAGTGGCAGGCCGACTTAGCTCCAAAATAAATGGCCGCCTCTGACATGAGGAACAGACGCCATGTGTAGCCGTTCATAACATGGAGTACAAACGCTGCTCATCCTGTATCTCTGGATTAGGAGCCCTTACAGGGTACTATCAGCAGGGCCAGCTGAGCCCAGGTTTTTTAGGGAGCTTGTTACTGCTCCCCCCCCTCCTTTTTCATCCGGGCTTGGGACCGGCAAAGGCGGAGTTTCAAATCTATGATTTCAACAAAATTAGTTATTTAATTTTTATTCATATCTCACTTCGTGGTTTCATGCTTAACTTTTAGAGGAAGGATAGTGTAGTTTGAGTGAAAAGTATGAATTCCCATTCTAGATAGTGTAAGATGAAAAGAGATGACACAATGATAACAATTCTAAATGCCTTTATTTATCTCCAAGTGTTACAAAATAAAACTCCATATGTAAATATATATACATAAATTTAATATATTTCTAATAGATAATATATGCTCTAATATATATAAATTCTTCCAAAATATCTTCCATTCTATCTCTCCCAAATATTATCATGTTTTTATATTATATATATGAGAATTTCTTTTCATGAAGTCAGTTCATTTATCCCCTGAAATATATTCTTTGAGATTGTCACCACAGGGGGGGGGGAGAAGTCCGACCACACCTCCCTGCGGTCCCCCCTGGACCTTTCGAATATTTGACCAAATTCTAGTTCGTTTCCAAGGTGACTAACGTGGCAACGGCACCTATTTTCCAAATTGACATAGACCCAGAACAGCAGCTTTACACACCCAAGATAGTGGACATTGCTGCTGCTGTGATAGAGATGTATGGAGACATCTGAGGCTCTTCATTGGACACGATAACAACAATACAGTATACACACCCAAGATAGAGAACGACTGCTGTGATAGAGATGCATGGAGACATCTGAGGTTCTTCATTGGAAATAACAACAACAACAATTATCACACAAATATACTCACTTTTTATAAGAGAAAAATGTTGATTGCTTAGTAAAACCTTATAATTGCATTAAAAGGCACAATTTAGATTATAGATTTTAAACATAAGTTAATAAGACACCAAATCCAAATAAATAAATAATGTGTGATGTTTCGGTAACAGTGTTGTTACCATCTTCAGCATTATACATTCAGCACTTTTGTCTGAAGATTATAACGCTGTTACCAAAACGACACACACTATTTATTTATTTGGATTTGGTGTCTTATTACCTTGTGCTTATAATTGTACATATAACCACCACACAAATATACTCTTTTTTTATTTCTGCTTAAAACACTCATTCTTTATTAGAGAAAATTATAAAATAAATAAGGCTTCCAGGGTTAAGTTTCTTTGTTCAACTTTTTATTTTCAAGCTTTCGGATTTGTCAGTCTTTCAATAGGAGTATCACGTTAATAAAATGATGATAAAACTAACAAGTCTGAAAGTTTGAAATAAAAATTTGAACAAGAAACTTTGCCCTGGAAGCTTTATTTATTTTATTTTTATTATTATTTTTTTTTTGCTTATCCCTAGTACACGTGGTACAGGCCATGTTAATCATGGTGGGTAGAAGTAGGCGACTGCTTTTACTGTAAGTGCATCACATGTCTACGCATGTGAAAAGCAGTGTTCGACTATTTATTTTATAATATTATAAATCAGGGAAGAACGTTTCATTATAAGAGAAAATTGTTGAATGCCTATAGTCAAACCTTATAATTGCATGTGTAACAGCAAGATAGGAGGAGTGTATAGGCTGAAAAAATAGCAAATTATAGGTTTTATGGCACAATGTGTGTGTTTGTTTAGAGAACCACGTTTTTATATCATTTTGGACATTTGGTGATCAAATATCTGAAGGTTTTAATGGTGGAACCTTTATAGCTGCTTCCAAAATGGTTCCTAAACAAACAAATCACTGTTAGACATGAAGGAATTGGGGCACATATGTAGAGATACAAAACACTTAAATACAGTTAAACCTCCTTGTAAAGGACACTTAATTGCAGAGCCAAAGTGTCTTTTAAGGAGAGATATCCTCTTACTGGAGAGTTTCTAAATTGTAAAAAATGGTAATTTTGTAAATGAAAACTGTTCTTTGTGGAGAGGTGTTTGCTAGCAAGGTGTACTGTATATCTTATATATATATAAAAATCAATGTTTGTATATTTGTTTGTTTGTTTGTATGTTTGTATGTCCGGTATACAAATCCGCAGTAGTTCACTAATTCAAACCAAAATTTCCATACATAGGTAAAAAAATACGGGGAAGACGATAGGCTATTTTAAAAAATATATAAATCAATTATTAAAACTATATATTCAAATTATTCTACTTAGCTCACGAACAGCGCCATCTATCAAAGATTAGATTAAATTATGCTGATGCAAACAAATAGATAATGCTAATAACAAACAATTATTTAAAAAAAATCTTATCTAAATATATATCACTCGGGTAGATATGCACACGGGTCAATCCCGGGGCAAAGCCCGGGTCACCCGTCTAGTAGTATATAAAATTAATGGTTGCCTCTCCAATCAAAATTAAGCATCATCTACTGACCATCTCCACAAACTAGCAGACTCAGGTCATTGACAAAGCCACAACACCAGCTTTGGTAATCTGAGAAGCATCCACCTAGAGATTATGGTTTCTGGCTAATGGCCCTTGTCAGTCTAGGGCGAACTTCATTTTATCAGACCCACAAGGGAATATATAAAATAGGTGAGGTATTGATATTAAAAACAAAAGATCCTGACCTGGCTCACAGATCAAATTGCGTCATCTAGTAGAGCAAAAATAAACTAAATGTTTATTTAACTTTCTCCATGATATTTGGCCAACCCAATTTCTTGATAAATCAAGAAAAGTCAACCACGAATGCGTTTCGGGCTGTTGGCGCTCACCAGCATGGTGCAGACTGTACCTCTACGACCAAAATTTGGTCCCAGAGGCTTTCTGAGAAATCAGGAAATTGGCTATTTAAGGCCAAGTTTGCTTAAATACGCTTTTCATGTGAAATGGTTGACTTTTCTTGTTTTATCACAAGAAATTGGGTTGGCTAAATATCAACGAAGCAAGTTGAATAAAGGTTTAGTTTATTTTTGCTCCACTAGATGGCGCTCTGCCATCTAGAAAAGTTCATGTGAGACTGGTCAGGATATACCTCTTTTTTAAAGGGATTTTCAATAGGAAGGCAATTTTAGCAGTGAAAACTGTCCAGTGTTTAGAGGTGTCCGCTTGCGCGAGTGTCTGCTAAGGAAGGTTCTACTGTATCAGGAATCTAACAACAATCTCTCTCTGTATCAAAAGGAAAATAATAGAAGAAATTACACAAGAACAAAGGTGTCTGCTTCCATGTTAGGAACTGCCTCAAACTACAGGCAAAGTCAGACTTTCACCAAAGTGTGCCTGGATCATGGTGCCATGATCAACGAAAGCTGCACCCCTACACCCCATTCCAGGCTCGAGGAGCATGAACTCATGGAATTTGTGTAATCTTTACGCAAGGGGATAAGAAACAACAACAACACAAGAACAGAGAGTTATAATACTTACCAGTGATTAAGATAGTGAAATAATTCATAGAGCTTTTGTCTGTTCTCAAATCCTTGTTCCTTAGGTATCAGCTGGTGATAGGCATCGAAGAAGTCGTGGGAGAAGCCCCCAAACATGGAGGCAATGGACAGGTCAAACTCTGAATGGCCGTAGAAACTGGCAGGGTCGAAGATGACTGTAACCCAATAGACATCATTTTACTGATATCTTGTCTATACAGTACACAGTCTGCACGATTATTTTAAAATAATAATTAGATATATTTACACAACTATGTACAATGAATCTAAACAGAACCTTTGGAAGTAGCTGCTGCTTATCATCAAACAGCTTGAGAAGCATGAACTTTGTACAAGGGGATAATAAACAACAGTAGAATGGTACAACATCCAAGACTTAGGAACACAATTCAAGTGACTTTGTTCCTAAGGATGGGGCCCTGGCAGAAGAGGACATTGGAGATGATTCAAAAGGAGGAGAAGGAGAATTAGAATGCTTGAAGATCTTAATCTTCTTCTTTTTTATCTCCACACTGGGTGAAGTAGAATGCGTCTGCCTTTGTCATTAAGACTAGGAGCACTACTCAGTGGCAGGCCGACTTAGCTCCAAAAGAAATGGCCGCCTCTGACATGAGGAACAGACACCATGTGCACAGCCGCTCCTAACATGGAGTACAAACGCTGCTCATCCTGTATCCCTGGAGCCCTTACAGGGTACTATCAGCTGGGCCAGCTGAGCCCAGGTTTTTTAGTGAGCTTGTTACTGCTCTCCCTCCTCCTTTTTCATCCGGGGCTTGGGATCGGCAAAGGTGGAGTTGAAGATCTTATTAAACACTTGGAGTGGATAATCGTTCTGTCAGAGAGATGTATGGAAAGAACAATCAAGAAGATTGAGAATGGAATTCATATAAAGGAATAACGTACCATCTATATATAAAAGTAATGAAAACATTAAGGCCGAAAAATAGTAAAAGAAACATTCGTGCCTTAATGTTTTTCTAAATAGAGATGGTTCGTTATTGCTTTGTATTAATTTATGCCTAACTGTCCTTGTCCTTATTGTTTACGGATCATTGCTAAATGCAAATATTTATATGTAATTCTACTGTCCTAAAAGCTTATGAAAAATAAAAAGAAATATTCATGCCTTAATATTTTAATTTCCCAATGGAATTCATGGAGACAATTTTTGGGTTTGTGAAACACTACAAAATCAATATCCATAGAAAGGAAGCTCTGAAAAAAACAGGAATACTGACAGTCACCAACTTATATATGTGAAAAAAAATAGTACAAATGTGAGATTGTACTGGGATAAGGTGCATAAATTATGACAAAGGCATCTCCTTATCGTGCAACTGAAAGTTGCTGATGGCTTGCACCATCTATCAGAATAAATATCGACTTTCAGTTGCACGATAAGGAGATGCCTTTTTGATGTCTGAAGATGGTAACAACGGTGTTACTGAAATGTCACACACTATTTATTTATTTGGATTTGGTCTTATTACCTTGTGTTTATGCACTTTAAGTTTAATCAAGAATGGGTATTTGGCCAATTCTGGAATAATTAAAAATCAACGAGAATAGTTGATATTTATTCCGATAGATGATGCAAGCCATCAGCAACTTTCAGTTTCACGATAAGGAGATAAACTTATATCTGGTTGAGGAGAAATAGATCGAATCTGGGATCAGATCTGGAAAACACAACCCAATAGGTAGGATACTATTATAATTTGGAGCAAGCTGTTTGACCATGTTTTCTTCTTCTTTCTTATCTCCACTCAACAATCATATTAAGGTATCAAGCTTGTAGAGCTTAAGACTTTTGATGGTGTCTGCTGGGGATGAGTAGAGCTCATTAATGGATGATTCAATATAGTCAATAATGTGTTTTGGGCTTGCAGGTTGAGAATTGCACTTAGTACATATACCCAGACATGACTAGATCCTACAGGAACTGCAATAACTGTTACAACACCCAACTCACTCCGGACCATATATACAGTTGCCTGGCCATCCTTGGAGCTTTCTATATGCCAGACATCAATCCAGAAGAGGACATCCATACGGCACCTCAGTTGACTGATCTGATCTGCTCCATGGACAAGACACCACCACCTAGTGGGTCAGTCAGGACCATGTTCCAATGGTATTGAGTAAAGAGAGGTGTACCAGCTCCATCAGAAGTTTCTGCGGCATTCCCACTCCAGAGATCTCCATGGAGCAAGGCCGGCCGGAGGTTGGGGAGATCCTGGAAGAAGATGGAGATGTGCCGGGACAGTGAGGACCAGAGTTCACCCACTTCACGATCACTCTCTTTCTCTTCAAGTCTCTTCACTTGGGCCTCAAGTCGGTTCCTTGCGAAAAATTCCTGTGTGTCCACATAATAATTCAATTAGTTATATTAGAAAAAAGGTAAATAACATAAATATAATTTAATTTAAAATGAAGCATGATAAGGCACAATTTGGATTATAGATTAGGAACACAAAATAAATAAGACCAAATAAATAAATAGTGTGTGATGTTTCTGTAACAGCGTTGTTACCATCATCAGACAAAAGTACTGAATGTAATACTGGTACATATAAGGATTAGTTTTTGTCAGAATTTGCCAAAGCAGGTATTCTGGCACATTCTTTATTAACACCATTATTTTTTTACAAGGTGGAAAGACCAAATCCAAATAAATAAATGGTGTGTGACATTTCGGTAAAAGTGTTGTTACCAACATCAAACAAAATTTTTGAATCTTATTCAGTATTTTGTTTGATAATGGTAACAACACTTTTACCGAAACGTCACACACTATTTATTTATTTGGTTATTTTTTTTTTTTTTTTTTAGATTATATAATATATATATATATATATATATATATATATTAAAAATAAGGCTTATTTTGGATTTAAATATGATAATTTATTTACCGATATTTCGATGGATCAATCTTCCATCTTTTACGAGGTGTTTTGTAGTGAAGCACGCAGCAGGTCGCGCGCCCCAGGTGAGCCACTAGACGTCTTCTAAGCTTATTGGGCGATGAACCATCTAATATATACAATCTAAACAGAGTAAATATAATCAAAATAAAAGTGATATATGTAAATGACTATTGAAATTAAGAGATATCAAATTAATTAAAGAAAAAGTGATATATGTAAATGACTAAGTGATATATGTAAATGACTAATGAAAATTAAGAGATATCGAATTAATTAAACAAATAAAATATCATGAAAATTGAAATAACTGTGTAACAAATATACAAATAGTAGTAATAGATATCTGATTAAAAATGGAATAAAATAACCATGTAAATAGCATAATCATCTAAGAGGTTCTGAACTGGGTATATATATCTGGCAAGTCAATCTTTCTATTGATACTATTTTTATTCTCTAATGAGCTCCAGCTTTCTAGAAATAAACGGCAATGTTTTTCTTTGATGTTTTGATGAATTATAGATGTGTGATCGAAGTCTGGAGTGTGACTATTGTTGAATGCATGATCTACTAGTAGAGATGTCGGGTTATGGCGTTTTAGTGCGGATTTGTGTTGGTTAATTCTTTCAGATAAAGGTTTGCTGGTTTCTCCTATGTATATTGCCTGGCAGGATTTGCATGGTATTTTATAAACCACATTCGCTCTATCTTCTGGCTTGTAGATTTGTTTTGTATCAGGGTGACGGAAGATGCTTCTTAAATTCTGATTGGGTTGATATCTGGTTATGATATTGTGTTTTTTTAAACTTCTGGCTATTCTTTCACAGCCATAGCTGTAAGGTAGGGAGCAAAACATGTTCGGGGTTGAGATCTGTGTATTGTTCGTGGATGGAATTTTTGGTGTATATAATTGCTTTTTGATGAATTCTTTAGGATAATTATTGTTTTGAAGTTCTTGAAATAATCTAGCTTTTTCAATTTTTTCATCAGTTTTATTTGTAAAATGTGTAGTCAACCTCTTGGATAGTGTTTTGACCACCGCAACCTTATGGCAGATGGGACCAAAAGAATTGAAGTTCAGGTAACTTCCTGTGTGGGTTGGTTTTCGATAAATTTTCGTTTCAATTTTATTTTGATTTCTGGTCAGTTGTAAGTCCAAAAATGGCAGAGATCTATTTTCTTCTAATTCATAAGTGAATTTCAGAAAGGGTCTAAGACTATTAAGAAAATTTATAATTATGGAAACATCCACCTCTGTGATGCATAAAACATCATCAATGTAGCGTTTCCACATTAAAATTTGTAGTTGTGTGGATTCAACGATTAACTTGTCAATCTTATCCATGAAGACATTGGCTAATGCAGATGATATAGGATTTCCCATTGGAAGTCCCTTGACCTGTTTGAAATATCTGTTCTTATAGAAGAAGTAATTAAATGATAGGCAGAGTTTGATCAGTTCTATGAGAGCCTCCTTTGGGATAGGGAGGGGTAAGTCTGGGTGGGAATTTATGAATTCTTGTAGAGCAAGAATTGCTTCGTCATGTGGGATGGAAGTATAAAGGGATTCTATATCAAAAGATATGATCCGGCTGCCTGGTGAAACTGGAGTATTTTTGATTGCTTCAATAGCTACTATTGGATTGGGGACTGTGTGGAGAAGTTTCTTCTGGAATGGTGATATAATTGTTGACAGAAATTTGGTGATGGGGTACAGGGGCGAGCCAGAATATGACACTATGGGACGTAATGGGGTATTGGGTTTATGAACTTTTGGTAGACCGTGTAAATTTGGAAGATTTTGAGCCGTGGCTTTTAAACTGTCGAAGGTTTTGTTATCTAGCTTGTATTTGCGCTTAATTTTGTTGAATTGTCTATTGAAATCTTTTGTAAGATTGGTTAGGGGATTCTTAGTTAAAGGTTCGTATATATCTTTATCTTGAAGTAACTGTTCTATTTTGTTGTTATATTCTATTGCATCCATTATTACCGTGTTTCTACCTTTATCTGAAGGTGCTATGATTATTTGTTTGTTTTCTTTCAATTGTTTTATGGCATTCTTTTCTTCTTTACTTAAATTAGTCTTGTTGTGTTTTTCTAATTTCTTTATAATTGGTGTTATTTCTGTTCTGATTTTTGACTTTTGTTCATCTGGGAAATTTTTAATTGAATTCTCTATTGCGGCTAATGTTTTAGGAGTGTTTATCTTTTGAGATGGCACAAAGTTCAAACCTCTTGATAATAGAGTTGTTGCTTCTGGGATGAATGATTGGGTTGAGAGATTAATCACAGTGTTATGGTGTGTGAGACGTTGAGATTTGTTCGCCCAGTTGCTAATTTTTTTGGAATGTCTTTGTTGTATAGATTCTCTTTTGTTTTGGCACTTACTGGCTATAAATGTGTTCAACTTTTCAAAATAATCATCGCTGATCAATGGTTTCAAATTAGGAATAATTATTTCAATATTCGATTTTGATTTGTTTATGTTATAGTGACAGTTTTTGATGCGAGCATTTAAAAGTTTTCTTGGCTCGCCCCTGTACCCCATCACCAAATTTCTATCATCAATTATATCACCATTCCAGAAGAAACTTCTCCACACAGTCCCCAATCCAATAGTAGCTATTGAAGCAATCAAAAATACTCCAGTTTCACCAGGCAGCCGGATCATATCTTTTGATATAGAATCCCTTTATACTTCCATCCCACATGACGAAGCAATTCTTGCTCTACAAGAATTCATAAATTCCCACCCAGACTTACCCCTCCCTATCCCAAAGGAGGCTCTCATAGAACTGATCAAACTCTGCCTATCATTTAATTACTTCTTCTATAAGAACAGATATTTCAAACAGGTCAAGGGACTTCCAATGGGAAATCCTATATCATCTGCATTAGCCAATGTCTTCATGGATAAGATTGACAAGTTAATCGTTGAATCCACACAACTACAAATTTTAATGTGGAAACGCTACATTGATGATGTTTTATGCATCACAGAGGTGGATGTTTCCATAATTATAAATTTTCTTAATAGTCTTAGACCCTTTCTGAAATTCACTTATGAATTAGAAGAAAATAGATCTCTGCCATTTTTGGACTTACAACTGACCAGAAATCAAAATAAAATTGAAACGAAAATTTATCGAAAACCAACCCACACAGGAAGTTACCTGAACTTCAATTCTTTTGGTCCCATCTGCCATAAGGTTGCGGTGGTCAAAACACTATCCAAGAGGTTGACTACACATTTTACAAATAAAACTGATGAAAAAATTGAAAAAGCTAGATTATTTCAAGAACTTCAAAACAATAATTATCCTAAAGAATTCATCAAAAAGCAATTATATACACCAAAAATTCCATCCACGAACAATACACAGATCTCAACCCCGAACATGTTTTGCTCCCTACCTTACAGCTATGGCTGTGAAAGAATAGCCAGAAGTTTAAAAAAACACAATATCATAACCAGATATCAACCCAATCAGAATTTAAGAAGCATCTTCCGTCACCCTGATACAAAACAAATCTACAAGCCAGAAGATAGAGCG
Organism: Cordylochernes scorpioides; assembly: GCA_030710605.1. Taxonomy (NCBI): domain Eukaryota; kingdom Metazoa; phylum Arthropoda; class Arachnida; order Pseudoscorpiones; family Chernetidae; genus Cordylochernes; species Cordylochernes scorpioides. The sequence continues at coordinate 69,037,059 of CP092882.1, forward strand.
AATGTGGTTTATAAAATACCATGCAAATCCTGCCAGGCAATATACATAGGAGAAACCAGCAAACCTTTATCTGAAAGAATTAACCAACACAAATCCGCACTAAAACGCCATAACCCGACATCTCTACTAGTAGATCATGCATTCAACAATAGTCACACTCCAGACTTCGATCACACATCTATAATTCATCAAAACATCAAAGAAAAACATTGCCGTTTATTTCTAGAAAGCTGGAGCTCATTAGAGAATAAAAATAGTATCAATAGAAAGATTGACTTGCCAGATATATATACCCAGTTCAGAACCTCTTAGATGATTATGCTATTTACATGGTTATTTTATTCCATTTTTAATCAGATATCTATTACTACTATTTGTATATTTGTTACACAGTTATTTCAATTTTCATGATATTTTATTTGTTTAATTAATTCGATATCTCTTAATTTTCATTAGTCATTTACATATATCACTTAGTCATTTACATATATCACTTTTTCTTTAATTAATTTGATATCTCTTAATTTCAATAGTCATTTACATATATCACTTTTATTTTGATTATATTTACTCTGTTTAGATTGTATATATTAGATGGTTCATCGCCCAATAAGCTTAGAAGACGTCTAGTGGCTCACCTGGGGCGCGCGACCTGCTGCGTGCTTCACTACAAAACACCTCGTAAAAGATGGAAGATTGATCCATCGAAATATCGGTAAATAAATTATCATATTTAAATCCAAAATAAGCCTTATTTTTAAAATATAAATGTATTATGGATTGCTCTATATTCAGAATATATATATATATATATATACAAAACAAAATCGATTTTTATTAAGTCATAAAGAACGACGTTACAATTTTAAGAGTTAGTGGGGGAGGGGGTACAATTAAAATCTACATTGATGAAAAATTTATAAATATCGTATTTTGTTCTGTTTAAAATGCGACGTAATTCGATCTTTTCCCCTTCGAGGATAAATTTAGAAGGATTGAACCTGTATAGAGGGTCGATGTTTCTACATTCTTTAATAGCATTGTCGATAAATGGTTTCGTCAAAGCGCATTCTGTATAGCGATGCTGGATATCTGGGGGTCCGCCGCAGGCGGTGCAGGAAGCTTTTCCATTTCTTGTAGGGTAAGGTAGAGCTCTCAGCTTCAAACGCCATGCGATGTCGTCGTATATATTGATTCTTCTGTGCCAGCAAGGCGCAGTGTCGAACGTCCATTTGGCCGTTTTTTCTTCAGCGTACTTAAAATTAAAATAGGACGATATGATTATTTGGCGTAGCGCGCTGCTTCTGAGCCGTGAGAAGAGGCGTGATTTGTACGTAATGGGAAGGTGAACGCAGGAAAGATGGTTGTTTGGTTTAAAATTCATAATTTTCGTTTCATTGTAGTACGTAGTGATTCTTTGAAAATCGTTCCGAATGTTTCGCGTGGCGTAGGAGAATAAATCGTTGATATCTCGTATTTCACCGTTTAAATCCAAAAAGTCTTTCAGACGTCTCAGGCCTCATGCATTGAAGATGGCAGGATTTTGCATATAAAGGCCGTGTAAAAGGCGGCATTTTAAAAGCACGATGTGTAAAAAGTCGTTTATAGTAGTTCTATAGTTCTAACCTATAATCCAAATTGTGCCTTACATTGTTACCTTTTGTTTAAAAAAAAAATCATAAACACCACAACTCTTTTTTTATTCAACTGATAAAAGGAAGCTTTGAGGAAAGCCCTTCTTCAGGTAACTAGAATTTATAAACGTTATATGATAATTAGAAACTATTATAGACGCGTAAGATTCTTTTTGAAATTAAACAATTTCTACTGCCCTTACTGCAATGGAAAAATTAGTGGGAGGGCCTGGCTCCTCAGTGGTGAACCCTCCCAGCGGTTTCGCCAGTTTAATCTACCATACCGCTGTTATATTGCATTTTTGGAACTTCCTTTTATAGTGATACTGATGCTAGACTTATTGGAATGGGTATTTTATATGAACTATGGACATAAGCTTTGAGGACAGTAGAATTACATACAATTATAAATATATAATATGCTTCGAGCAATCGCTCTTCCGCAAATATCAAATTGAGTCTTCTATTAGAACATTTATATTACGATGCACTAGCGCGCCATCTGGCGAAACCGCTGGAAGGGTTCACCACTGATGAGCCAGGCCCTCCCTTTAATTTTTCCATTGCAGTAAGGGCAGTAGAAATTGTTTAATTTCAAAAAGAATCTTACGCATCTAAAATAGTTTCTAATTTTCATAACAGATGGCGCGCTAGTGTATCGTAATATAAATGTTATATGTTTAAGTTATCTGAAGAAGGGCTTGCCTGAAAGCTTTCTTTGATCAAGTGAATGAAAGAATTGTTTATGATTTTTTGAAAATTGTCGAAATCCAAAATCCTGTAATAATGATTACCTATTGTATTGGGATGATTAAAAAAAAAAACAATATAGAATGCATTATTTTAATGCATGTTTAAAGGGATAAACAGGTGACACTCTAACCTTCAAATGAACATTTTAGAAATCAAATATTTTATCCAGCATTACACCTCAGTCATCATTTTAACAAGTTATCTCAGCTCACAAAAAAACCTGGGTTCAGCTGGCCTGGCTGATAGTACCCTGTAAGGGCTCCTAATACAGGGATACAGGATGAGCAGCGTTTGTACTCCATGTTAGGAGCTGCTGCATATGGTGTCTGTTCCTCATGTCAGAGGCGGCCATTTATTTTGGAGCTAAGTCAGCCTGCCACTGAGTAGTGCTCCCAGTTTTAATGACAAAGGCAGACGCATTCTACTTCACCCAGTATGGAGATAAGAAAAAAGAAGAAGACAAGTTATGTCAGATGACAGAGTTTGAGCCAGACAATTTAAAATTCAAAGATATATAAGATTAATATGACCAAATAAATAAATACAGTCTACTCTCGTTATAACGCCACCATCCGGATTTTGCAAAAAAGCGGCGTAAGGCGAGGGTGGCGTTGTATCGAACACATTTAAAATGTGAAATTTAAAGATACAATAAATTATTTATAACAATTATTAATAACAATTTATACTCTAAGTCAATAAATAGAATGCAAAACCGGGATTAATTAATTAATATGATAAATAGAAAGCATTAATTTATTATTTATTCATAAAAAGTAATTACATTTTCTTGAAGAAGTCTGTGATCACAACTTGTCTTTTCTCTCCCTCACTTATGGCATAGACACGGCGTAACAAATCCGCAGATAGATTGACGTCGTCAGATGTTGCTCTCTTGGAGTGCTCAAGAAATAACAAAACTTTCTAAGCAGCTGTTCTGGCTTCCCTTAATAATGGTAGGCGCTGGGTCACTGTTGTATCATCATCCTCGCCAAGTTCTTCTTTCGCTGTAACAGTGGACACTAGCAAATTGTCATCTGTTAGCTTCATTTCCGCCTCCTGGGAATCATCAACCAGTTGGAACTCCCTTTCAGTCATCAAATTCTCTGGTGTAATAGCGAAGATGTCGCGAATGCGATCAAGCAGATTTTAATAATTAAGAGGTTCAACTGCAGCAGTAGAAGTGAAGCGAATGCCTGTGTGATTCCAGCAGTTGCTGATACAATAGCGCACAGTGTAATCCAGACGTAATTCTGTGGGTAGATGGGCATCCGCCAATTCCACCATTTTCTGGAGTTGAAGCTTGCGATATTGAGCCTTGAAACTTTTGATGATGCCACTATCCAGTGACTGGCAGTCATATTTGGTGGAAGGAAGTGTATCTTTATGTTGCTGAGACCATCATTAGGGACGCAGTGAGATGTTATCTAACAACAGTAGGATACGACGTACTTCAGAGACAAGCTGCTTGTTGAACTGCAGTAGAAGTGTGGACTAAAGTTTCTGAAGCATCGAGGCTTTGCCGATTTTCCAATAATCAGCAATCGCCGCTTGTCTGTTCCAGTAGAGTTGCAGCACAGTAGAACAGTGATTCGTTGCTTCATCCTTTTGACACCACGGCAGTTTTCATCTTTGTGAGCAAGTGTTCGGTCAAGAATGAGCTGAAAAAATAATCCTGTTTCGTCTGCATTGTATATGTTGGTTGGGTCATATCCAGATTTGCCGGAATACTGTTCAAATTTGTAAGATGTTCATCAATGATAGCTAGAGAAATCGATGCGCCTTCCCCACAGAGCCGTCGTTGCAAAATATGGAATCTCCCTTTAAATCGCTGCAGCCACCCACTGCTGTACGCGAAATTTTCTGGTACGGCCAACTGCTCGCCAAGTTTTTTTGCTTTTTCTCTTAGGAGGTCATCAGTAATAATAATATTATTGGCACGCTTTTGGGTAAACCAGTTGGAGAGAGCGTCTTCCAAGTCACTAAATTTTTCGACTCTTTGTCTCTTTGAAGAACCAACAGTATAATTTTCCCACTTCTCAGCCTGAGTGAGAATATCACGGACAGTTGTTCGTGGAAGTGAGAAACGCTCTCCAATCTCATTCTTCGACATCGTAAGGGTTATTTCTTGCCAACTGGCATATCTCCTTCTTCTTTTCAATGGTGATCGACTCACGTTTACGCTTTTGGGAACTCATGATATGACAATAAAGTTGTTGTGTTGACATTAGCAAAGGATGAAGCGACTGTGTATGTCCCAGGCACAAGCAGGGAAAGGGTCTGCTGGCTGTTCACACAATCTGTTATCTGTTGTGTCAACAGCAAACAAAGTCCGGTGCCGCTGGCGGAAAAAATTCAGACAGGAAAAGGGAGGCGGGGGGGGGTGAGGGACGTTGTGAGCGGCGCTATAACGAGTGGTTTTTGCTACTTGGGATACGAAAAATCAGCGGCGGAAGGCGAACAGCGAGGGAGTGGCGTTATATCGAGAAAAATACATTGATGTCGATTGGGACAAAACGAAAAAGCGGCGTAAAGCGAGGGTGGCGTTATATCGAGTGGCGTTATAACGAGAGTAGACTGTAGTATGTAACGTTGGAGTAACAAGGTTGTTACCATCTTCATACACAAAATATTGAATTAAAATGGTAACAACACTGTTACTGTCACATACTAATTTTATTTTTTGAAAATAGAGCCATCCATAAAAATGATCTTTAATTAAAAAGGCATATATTGGATCAAAATATTATTCAATTTACCAATATGTTATACCTTGAAAAAGGTTGGTGTCCAGCCAAGTGAAACTATTTTAAAGGCGTAAGATTCTTTTTGATATTAAACAATTTCTACTGCCCTTACTGCAATGGAAAAATTAATGAGAGGGCCTGGCCCATCAGTGGTGAACCCTCCCAGCGGTTTCGCCAGTTTAATCTACCATACCGCTGTTATTTTGCATTTTTGGAACTTCCTTTTATAGTGATACTGTTGATATATATATATTGATTATATATTTATAATTATATGTAATTCTACTGTCCTCAAAGCTTATGTCCATAGTTCATCTAAAATACCCATTCAAAGAGTCTAGCATCAGTATCACTATAAAAGGAAGTTCCAAAAATGCAATATAACAGCGGTATGGTAGATTAAACTGGTGAAACCGCTGGGAGAGTTCACCACTGATGAGCCAGGCCCTCTCATTAATTTTTCCATTGCAGTAAGGGCAGTAGAAATTGTTTAATATCAAAAAGAATCTTACGCCTTTAATATAGTTTTGAATTTTGACTAATTCATTTATTTGGATTTGGTCTTATTATCCTTTGTTTCTAACCTATTGTGTACCTAATCAAAATTAAAAGACATTTTAAAGAAGAGAAATGGTGTAGACAAGAACAACTTACCACCCAAGAATCCGACCAGGAGTTATCCAGCGGTATATAGCCACAGCAGGTGGTGATTTCAAATCCAAATTTTGTAACCGGCTCATTGTCATCTTTGTGGATGGAAGATTGTTCACCCAGCTTGGCCATGTTGTGGAGGTGGAGCCTGGGACATTGCTATAGTTGGTGGTGGTAGGACACAGGTACAGTTGGTGGTTGGACAGAGCTACAGTTAATAGTGGTAGGTCACGGTTAAAGGGAGAATCTTTCATTATAACAGCCTCTTTTTAACAACAACAGCATGTTGAACTCCACCCTTGCCGGTCCCAAGCCCGGATGAAAAAGGAGGAGGGGGAGCAGTAACAAGCTCACTAAAAAAACCTGGACTCAGCTGGCCCGGCTGATAGTACCCTGTAAGGGCTCCTAATCCAGGGATACAGGATGAGCAGCATTTGTACTCCATGTTAGGAGCGAGCGGCTGCACATGGCGTCTGTTCCTCATGTCAGAGGCGGCCATTTATTTTGGAGCTAAGTTGGCCTGCCACTGAGTAGTGCTCCCAGTCTTAATTACAAAGGAAGACACATTCTACTTCACCCAGTGTGGAGATAAGAAAGAAGAAGAGACAACATGTTGGAGTTAAAAGGTGTGTGATACATTGAATATATTCATATAGAAAACAGGCATACCAGGATCTCCAACAATTTGTAAATTTATTTAGAGTTTATTGTGAAATAAATTCAAGGTAACAAGACACCAAATCCAAATAAATAATGTGTGACATTTCTGTAACAGCGTTGTTACCGCAATGTCACACACTATTTATTAATTTGGATTTGGTCTTATTACCTTGTGTTTTTAATCTATAATCCAAATTGTACCCCTTATCACAATATGAAATTTTGATCACAAGTGGTTTTGTTATGGCGAGGTCAACTTACAGTGGAACTTCTTTATAACAGCAACATGGTTATAACATCCTGATTCTGAAGTCTCAAATGCATTATTTGTGGTTATAACAACATAAAACCTTGGTTATAAGTGATGCTGTTATAGCAATGTTCCAATGTATAGTGACGCCTTCTACACTCATGGACAAAACTTAAGGAAATTGTACCTTTTATCATGAATGATAAAGCACAATTTGGATTATAGATACAAGAAAATAAGACCTAATACAAATAATTTAATAGTGTGTTTGGTAACAATGCTGTTACCAAAACTTCACACACTATTAAATTATTTGGATTAGGTATTATTTTCTTGTATCTTTTATTATGTATATCAGGATTCAGACAATAACTCTGAAATATATTACAGTGACCTATATTGAAGACACACGAGATAACCAAGTGTGAACAAAATTGCCTCTATCTACTTCCAAGAAACTTCTATCTACACTATTTATTTATTTGGATTTGGTCTTATTACCTTGTGTTTATAATCTATGATCCAAATTTTGCCTTATCACAATATGAAATTTTGATCACAAGTGGTTTTGTTATAGTGAGGTTCAACTTACAGTCGAACTTCCTAACAGCAACATGGAACTTCCAAGGAAATTGTACCTTTTATCATGAATGATAAAGCACAATTTGGATTATAGATACAAGAAAATAAGACCTAATACAAATAATTTAATAGTGTGTTTGGTAACAATGCTGTTACCAAAACTTCACACACTATTAAATTATTTGGATTAGGTATTATTTTCTTGTATCTTTTATTATGTATATCAGGATTCAGACAATAACTCTGAAATATATTACAGTGACCTATATTGAAGACACACGAGATAACCAAGTGTGAACAAAATTGCCTCTATCTACTTCCAAGAAACAGATACCCGGCGACATCAAGGACTTTCCACTTCTTAAGTTTTGTCCGTGATTGTAACACGCAACAGGTTGAAGTACCTGGCGAGTGAAGTTCCAAGCTGCCGGGAGTGGTCACTGAGGCCTCTCAACTTCCCCAGGTACTCCATGGCCAAGATAGCTCCACCTTCTTTAGGTAACTCCAGCACCTTGACAAACTTCTTTGTGACACTACTGAATCAAATAATAAACAAAATGTTCTAGGTTCCAAGTAAAATGGCAATAGCACAGTCTTCTTCTTTCTTATCTCCGCTCAATCATATTAGGGTATCAAGCTTGTAAAGCTTGAGACTATGGGTGAAGTAGAATGCTTCTGCCTTTGTCATTAAGACTGGGAGCACTACTCAGTAGCAGGCCGACTTAGCTCCAAAATAAATGGCCGCCTCTGACATGAGGAACAGACACCATGTACAGCCGCTCCTAACATGGAGTACAGATGCTGCTCATCCTGTATCCCTGGATCAGGAGCCCTTACAAGGGTACCATCAGCCGGGCCAGCTGAACTGAGGTTTTTTAGCGAGCTTGTTACTGCTCCCCCTCCTCCTTTTTCATCCGGGCTTGGGACCGGCAAAGGTGGAGTATATAATAGCACAGTTCAACTGTAAAATTGAACAAATACTTCAACTTCCAATATTAAGTCTATACAATGATATTTATCATCCCCTCTTCTTCATCTTTCTTATCTCCACTCAATCATATTAAGGTATAAAGCTTGTAGAACTTGTTGATGGTGTCTGCTGGGGATGAGTAGAGCTTATCAATGGATGAGTCAATACAGTCAATAATGTGTTTTGGGGTTGCAGGTTGAGACTTAGTACATAGTGGGAAAACCTTGCAACCATTCTGGAAAGTCATTGTCTGTAGATGACCAGACTTAAGTCTGGAAATCCCACACATACAAAAGTCTTTATTAGGGACTTGCCCCATACAGATTCTCCCAATTGGGTAAGGTAATAATCATCTTGTGTTATTTACATAGAAATTGAACTGACTTTACTCTTCATCTCAGTCATTCACGTTCACTAGTCCTTACATAATGATGATCTAAAAAATTTATAGTAAGCTATTGCCTTAGATTTGTTTGCTGATATTTTTGAAAGCAATACGTAGGGTGAAGCGTTTAAGTCTGGAAGACTGTTGTTCTCTTGGGAGGACAGAACTTGTCCCTGTACCAGTTTCATCCCCTGATGTAAAATAGCTCTAATGTTATAAGGACAACATTTACTCTCTCCTTGAGGCCTCCATATGGCAGAGGGTGGACTAGAGCATATAGCCAGGAGGGGATCAAAAGGAAAGAATGGGAAGGAGAGTCTCAATCCTAATATGGAGGAAGACATTTACTTAACCTTGAAGTTCAGATTCTGTTGAGAATTTAAATGTATATATATATCTGTGAATATTTATTGTTTTATTAATCTTGATGAGGCACAATTTGGATTGTAGATTATAAACACAAGGTAATAAGACCAAATCCAAATAAATAAATAGTGTGTGACGTTTCGGTAACAGCGTTGTTACCATCTTCAGACAAAAGTACTGAATTACCTTGTGTTTTATTAATCTGTTTATTATTCTGTATCACCATTGACCATGTGTCATGCAAATGTATAAATTGTATGATTGTAAAAAATAAAGTGTCAGTGCAAATATATTACAACCACAGACAAAAATAGGATAAACACATTCATGAGAATCTGCCTTCGGACAAGTATAGGAGCTCCATTCAACCTATCAAACAAGATACTGAAGGAGGACTTGAACCAACCCGATCTAGAAGATATGTACCAAACTTCCGTTAAGAAATTATACCTTCAAATGCAAAATTCAAATAATCCAACCATACAAGATATTCTACAAAATGAAGGAGATATCAATCTCCGATTCCGACGACCCGGCCCTGACGTTTAGTTAAGAGCTCATCGCCCAACAGCTGCCCTCCTACAAGGTCCGGGGGGACCACCTCTACTCCACGCCATGTGTAAATAGCAAGGACAAGGTGACTCGAATGTAACACCTGTAAACTGAGACGAAATAAAATAAAATAAAATTGCTCAGAGTATCAGTGTGTTTGCTTGTGCTTCCGTAGTGACGTTGACCGGAAAAGAATTCACGAGGTAGGCGGCAATAGAGAGTGGAGGCTTATAGAAGCAAAATACAGTCCTCTAAGTGGAGCTAACAGCTTCTAAAGGTAAATGTATCTCCTATTATATCAACGGTAAATGGATATGTGATGAGGTACAATTTGGATTATAGATAAAGAATGAAAGGTAATAAGACCAAATACAAATAAATAGTGTGTGACATTCCTGCAGCAAAGTTGTCACCATCATTAGATAAAAGTACTGAATAAGAAAAACTATCACAGCATGTTCTTAAGTATTTAGTACTGTTATCAAAATGTGTAAACAAGATAGCAGATAAGAATTAAATGATTAAATTAGAAGTGTTTTCACTTTTAATAACATATTAACTCCGCCTTTGTTGGTCCCAAGCCCGGATGAAAAAGGAGGTGGGGGAGCAGTAACAAGCTTGCTAAAAAAACCTGGGCTCAGCTGGCCCTGCTGTAAGGGCTCCTAATCCAGGGATAAAGAATGAGTCTGTACTCCATGTTAGGAGCGGCTGCACATGGCGTCTGTTCCTCATGTCAGAGGCGGCCATTTCTTTTGGAGCTAAGTCGGCCTGCCACTGAGTAGTGCTCCCAGTCTTAATGACAAAGGCAGAGGCAATCTACTTCACCCAATCAAGATGGTTGTCAAACTTTACAAGCTTGATACCTTAATATGATTGAGTGGAGATAAGAAAGAAGAAGATAACAGTATTATTTGAGAACATGCTGTGATATTGTTTCTCATTCAGTACATTTGTGTGATGATGGTAACAACTGTACAGTAGAACCTCTATGAGAGGACACTCACGCTAGAGCACACCTCTCTATAAAGGACAGTTTCAATTATAAAAATCACCATTTTTAGGACCTTTGGGAGAGGCCGCTGCTTATCATAAAACAGCTCGAGGAGCATGAACTCATGAAATTCGTGTAATCTTTACACAAGGGGATAAGAAACAACAATGATTTTTACTCAAGGTAATAAGACCAAATTCAAATAAATAAATAGTGTGTATAAATTTGGTTGTATTACCTTATGTTTATAATCTATAATCCAAATTGTGCCTTATCAACCATTTTTACTATTTAGTAACTCTCCGGTAAAAGGACACCTCTCCCTAAAGGACACTTTGGCTAAGCAACTAGGTGTCCTTTATAGGGAGGTTCTACTGTATATGGATATTGAAGGCAAGGCGAAACCACTGCAATAATATTTCCACAAAAATCCTAAATGAATGGACCACAGCAATGGCTAGTGATGGATCATATCAGGGGATCCTCATTGAAGAGGCTGCACTCCAGTCTTAAGACTGATTTACCTGAAATTTACCTGACAAAAACTATAACAAGACTTAAAATAAAACATTATAAAGGAATGGCAATACATCCAGATGGCACAAGAACCTATAGAGCATGCAACAACTGTCCTGGTGTGGAACTAACACCTACCCACATATTCTCATGCCCAGCAATGGCTGCAGACTTGCAGAAAATTGACTTAGACCCAGAGCAGCAGCTTTACACACCCAAGATAGTGGATATTGCTGCTGCTGTGATAGAGATGTATGGAGACATCTGAGACTCTTCTTTGGACACGACAACAACAATCTGAAATACACTCCTGACTACACTTAAGGAAGTGGAAAATCTTTGATATCACCATTTATCTATTTTTTTAAGGATACAGAGAAAAAATTTGTTCACACTTGGTTATCTCGTGTGGGCACAATTTGGATTATAGATTATAAACACATGGTAATATTTGATCTTATTACCTTGTATTCCTTAAATGTTGTCTGTGAGTGTAAAATAATAATTTTTAACACCAAGAAGAAGGGCATCTTTTACATAGAACACTTCTTTATGATGATAAAGCTCAATTTGGATTATGGATTATAAACACAAAGTAATAAGACCAAATCCAAATAAATAAATTCAACAGCATTGTTACCATCTTCAGACAAAAGAAACATCACACACTATTTATTTATTTGGATTTGGTCTTATCACCTTGTGTTTACCTCTTTATGATGAGAGAAGCCCGTCAAGATAGAAAGAAACTAGCCGAATGACCCGGGCAACGCCCGTGTTTTACCCGATTGAATGTTTTTATTCAAATACTATTTGTTACAATTATAAATTGGCGCCTTAAATAAATGCATATATTAGTTAATAACTATAGCCTATGTGCTTTATCTGTCTATGTACTGTTGGCTTCCGTAGGCGTCTCTTACTGGGTAAAAGAAAGAGAGGATTCCATTTAGTTATTAACTAATATATGCATTTATTTAAGGAGCGACCCGCTCCAACACAATAGTTACAAAAACAACAAAGCGAGTAGGGGGGGGCATGATGGGGGGGGGGGGGGGGGGAGGCAAAGGTGGCGTGTTTGTAGCCAACCAATAGGAGAGCGCCATTCCAAAAAAAAGCAAACGGTGACAAAGATGAAAAAGAATTGATGACGCTCGTAACTGTATATAAAATGTGGAAACTGCTCACGTGAATGAAATAAAAGAAAGTAAAGGAATAACTTGAACACAAGTAAAACTTACCTCTAAGTACTGGATATAAAAGCCTGGCTCTTACAAAAGAGATGAATCATGCTCAATCCTCACTAGATGCAACACCGGGGTTTGGAAGACGAGGGAAAATCAATGGATGAAGAGTACCAGATTGTATTGAGCTTCTTGATTCAAGTCATTCTTGGTATAAAAACAGCTTCTGAACACAAGGGGAGTGATTTATTCACAGGAATGGTGCAGGTTTGATAACTCACTATATACATGGAAATGTCACTCCACTGTGACACAATTATATAAACATTCATGGACAAAACTTAAGTTTCAAACTCCGCCTTTGCCGGTCCCCAGCCTGGATAAAAAAGGAGGAGGGGGAACAGTAACAAGCTCGCTGAAAAACCTGGGCTCAGCTGGCTCGGCTGATAGTACCCTGTAAGGGCTCCTAATCCAGGGATACAGGATGAGCAGCGTTTGTACTCCATGTTAGAAGCAGCTGCACATGACGTCTGTTCCTCATGTCAGAGGCGGCCATTTCTTTTGGAGCTAAGTCGGCCTGCTACTGAGTAGTGCTCCCAGTCTTAATGACAAAGGCAGACGCATTCTACTTCACCCAGTTATGATGGTTGTCAAGCTATACAAGCCTGATACCCTAATATGATTGAGTGGAGATAAGAAAGAAGACTTAATTTTCATATTTTGATGTCGCTGGTCATCTATTTTTTTAAGGAGAGAGATAATTTTGTTCATGCTTGATTATCTCGCAAGTCTTCAATAAAAAGTCACTGTGTATCAAATATTTTTCAGACTTATTATCTAAATCTTGATATACATGTTAAAAGGTATAACTTCCTTAAGTTTTGTCCATGAGTGTATATATGAAAATTTTATTCAAATCAAAGACAGGCTCATGGAATGAATGAATAAAGAAGTAGCAGCTTACTGAACAATTGGATTTATACAAGATGTGGTGATATGGAGCAAGAAAGGTGTGTGCAACAATTGGGCCACCAGGACATTATAACAGTGGTAGTGTTGTAGGCAACAATTGGGTCACCAGGACATCATAACAATGGAAGTGTTGCAGGCAACATTTGGACCACAGGACATCACAACATTGGAAGTGTTGCAGGCAACATTTGGACCACAGGACATCACAACATTGGAAGTGTTGCAGGCAACATTTGGACCACAGGACATCACATTAATTGTAGTATTGTAGGCAACAATTGAGCCACCAGGACATCACAACAATGGTAGTGTTGTAGGCAACAATTGGGCCACCAGGACCTCACAAAAATGGTAGTTTTGTAGGCAACAATTGGGCCACCAGGACATCACAACAATGGTAGTTTTGTAGGCAACAATTGGGCCACCAGGACATCACAACAATGGTAGTTTTGTAGGCAACAATTGGGCCACCAGGACATCACAACAATTGTAGTATTGTAGGCAACAATTGAGCCACCAGGACATCACAACAATGGTAGTGTTGTAGGCAACAATTGGGCCACCAGGACCTCACAAAAATGGTAGTTTTGTAGGCAACAATTGGGCCACCAGGACATCACAACAATGGTAGTTTTGTAGGCAACAATTTAGCCACCAGGACATCACAACAATGGTAGTGTTGAAGGCAACAATTGGGCCACCAGGACATCACAACAATGGTAGTGTTGTAGGCAACAATTGGGCTACCAGGACATCACAAAAATGTAAGTGTTGTAGGCAACAATTGGGCCACCAGGATATCACAACAATGGTAGTGTTGTAGGCAACAATTGAGCCACCAGGACATCACAACAATTGTAGTATTGTAGGCAACAATTGGGCCACCAGGACATCACAACAATGGGAGTTTTGTAGGCAACAATTGGGCCACCAGGACATCACAACAATTGTAGTATTGTAGGCAACAATTGGGCCACCAGGACATCACAACAATTGTAGTATTGTAGGCAACAATTGGGCCACCAGGACATCACAACAATGGTAGTGTTGAAGGCAACAATTGGGCCACCAGGACATCACAACAATGGTAGTGTTGAAGGCAACAATTGGGCCACCAGGACATCACAACAATGGTAGTGTTGTAGGCAACAATTGGGCCACCAGGACATCACAACAATGGCAGTGTTGTAGGCAACAATTGGGCCACCAGGACATCACAACAATGGTAGTGTTGTAGGCAACAATTGGGCCACCAGGACATCACAACAATGGAAGTTTTGTAGGCAACAATTGGGACACCAAGACACATCACAACAATTGGGCCACCAGGACATCACAACAATGGTAGTTTTGTAGGCAACAATTAGGCCACCAGGACATCACAACAATGGTAGTTTTGTAGGCAACAATTTAGCCACCAGGACATCACAACAATGGAAGTTTTGTAGGCAACAATTGGGCCACCAGGACATCACAACAATGGTAGTGTTGTAGGCAACAATTGGGCCACCAGGACATCACAACAATGGCAGTGTTGTAGGCAACAATTGGGACACCAAGACACATCACAACAATTGGGCCACCAGGACATCACAACAATGGTAGTTTTGTAGGCAACAATTAGGCCACCAGGACATCACAACAATGGTAGTTTTGTAGGCAACAATTTAGCCACCAGGACATCACAACAATGGAAGTTTTGTAGGCAACAATTGGGCCACCAGGACATCACAACAATGGTAGTGTTGTAGGCAACAATTGGGCCACCAGGACATCACAACAATGGCAGTGTTGTAGGCAACAATTGGGCCACCAGGACATCACAACAATGGTAGTGTTGTAGGCAACAATTGGGCCACCAGGACATCACAACAATGGAAGTTTTGTAGGCAACAATTGGGACACCAAGACACATCACAACAATTGGGCCACCAGGACATCACAACAATGGTAGTTTTGTAGGCAACAATTAGGCCACCAGGACATCACAACAATGGTAGTTTTGTAGACAACAATTTAGCCACCAGGACATCACAACAATGGAAGTTTTGTAGGCAACAATTGGGCCACCAGGACATCACAACAATGGTAGTGTTGTAGGCAACAATTGGGCCACCAGGACATCACAACAATGGCTTAATATTATTGTATATATATGTATAGACAAATGTAGAGACACACATGTATGACAGTGCAAATGTCCCTAGGGGGACATAGCGCTTTGAATTGATATAAATTTTTTTAAAAAGATACCTCTCAAATTATAAGAATTTTACCTTAATTGGTTTGGGCACATGAACAGTTCCAGTCTTCAAGATGGCGTTCAGGCTTGCTAGCTCACCATCAAACATTGTCTTGGCCTGAACAACAGCGACATGGTTAAACTGTTAGTTAAGGAAGAATGATAAGGCACACTTTGGATTATAGATTATAAACACAAGGTAATAAGACCAAATCCAAATAAATAAATAGTGTGTGACGTTTCAGCGTTGTTACCGAAACGTCACACCCTATTTATTTATTTGAATTTGGTCTTATTACCTTGCGTTTATAATCTCTAATCCAAATTGTGCCTTATCGATTCACCTTTCCTTTCAAAATTACCCTAAACAAGGTAGAGCTAAACCTGTCTATATCACCCCCTCTCTATAGCATCCTATTTTGGTAAGTCCCAAGAGGGAGCGCTATAGACAGGTTTAACTGTACATTGTTTAGTGAAATTTGAAAGGGAGAGGTGAATCCTTTTTACAAATCATCTATTCACCTCCATGGATAGAAAGTTCACCTCTGATTTAACCAAGAATGCAAGAAAACACCAGGCTATAGTGTTGGCTAATCACCTAGATTGGTGTGGGAAGCCATAGTATAATGAGGGCAGTTTGTGGTGACAACCTCAGGGTAGTGAATGATAGGTTCCTGGAACCTATCATTAGACATAAAAGGTTACATTACCCAAACAAGAATCACTTCAACTCTACTAAGAGAAAGTCACAATCAAATAAGTAAAAAGGAAGATGTAATTTGTAAATTCTGCAAAACTGAAAGCATAGAAGAAATGACCCACTACATCTCTGAATACACTATTGTTAACGAGGAACGGAATAAGATCTTAAAGAACATTATCCAAGTCTACGTGAACCCAGTTCAGCTAATCAGAATAATGTCCGAGAAAAAATATATAGCGATAGAATTGTTTAATTTTCATAAAGCGTTAGAGAACAAGGTAATCTCTAAGAACTAAAATTACAGAACAATTTCCTTCCATAGTTAATTTGTATAGTGTTATGTTGAATACTTTGATTTCCTTTTCATTTTCCCTTCTCTCCTTTGTTTATGTTTATTTTTTTCATAAAAATGATGTATGGTGAGCCCTTACAGGACGGAAATATCCTAATAAAGCTGTTGTTGTTGTTGTTGTTGTTTTTTGCTTATCCCTAGTACACGTGGTACAGGCCATGATAATCATGGTGGGTAGTTAGCGACTGCTTTTACTGTAAGTGCACCACATGTCTACACAAGTGAAAAGCAGTTCGACTTTTGCACTTACAAATGTGCCAGAGTTTGGTTACCTGCACTCGCTGGTGAGTTTGGACTTTTGCAAGAAGCATAGGCCCTTGGAGCATTTTTTTTTTTTTTTAATCAGAAAAAAAGTGCCCAATGCAGGAATCGAACCCGGGTCGTAGTGGTCGAAAACCAACGGTTTAGACCATCCTTCCACCGATTCCCTTGGGTAGTGAATGTAGATACAACAATCGCCTCACAAGGTAATAAGACCAAATAAATAAATAGTGTGTGACGTTTCGGTAACAGCGTTGTTACCATCTTCAGACAAAAGTACTGAATGAGATATTTTACCACAGCATGGTTTAAATAGTTACTGTTATCAAGTGTGTAAACAAGATAGCAGATAAGAAGAAGATAATTTTCTGAGAAACACAGAACAACATTGTTACCGAAACGTCACACACTATTTATTTATTTGGATTTGGTCTTATTACCTTGTGTTTATAATCTATAATCCAAATTGTGCCTTATCATAACAACAATCACCTGTTGGCCAGAGTTCTTCTTGACAAAGATCACTCCCTGGTCTGTCTCGTAGACCTTGCCTTCATTGATACATCCACCAGTAGCATCTCCGAGGGACTTGAGACAGGAAATCCCCAAACTTTCCTTCAGCACTTTCTCCATCAGACACAAACTCTGAAAACAAATTATCATCAATGAATTGAACATACAAGGTAATAAGAAACCAAATAATTTAATAATGTGCGATGTTTCGGTAACAGCGTTGTTACCATCATCAAACAAAAGACTAAAAATAGTAAAATTTGGATTATAGATTAGAACTACACAGTAATAAGACAAAATCCAAATAAATTAATAGTGTCTGATGTTTTGGTAACAGCATTGTTCCTATCAACAGAAAAATACTAAAAATGGTACAATTTGGATTATATATTAAGACTACAAGATAATAAGACCAAATCTAAATAAATTAAGTGTGTGACATTTTGGTTACAACGTTACCATTATTTTTAGTCTTTTATCTGAAGATGGTAACAGCGCTTTTACCGAAACATCACACACTATTTATTTATTTGGATTTGGTCTTATTACCTTGTGTTTATAATCTATAATCCAAATTGTGCCTTATCAAGAGACAAGTTAAATAAGCCTTTTTTATGTCTTGCTTCACCCGGGGCACATGGCATTGAGCTAGCTTGTCTGATTGCCTGCAGCTAAAGCGACCTGTTGCTGGATCATCACTGCTGGTTCTGCAGTGCTGTTCGCCCTCTCATCTGAGAGGTGGTCTCCATCATCGACCCGCCTGGACCTGCAGTCCTGGATCTTCACATTGGGCTTCTAGGTCCACGCCATCACTGTCTCCTCAGCAACTAAGCACATGATCTACATTTTCTTCGTAGACCACAAAAATATGTGATATTACTAGAGACCCACTGATGATTTTCCACCAAACTCTGCTGCAGTGGCAAAGGTGCCATGTACATATTCATTGTATAGTAGAATCTCCCTGTAAAGGACAACACCTAATTGTAGAGCCAAAGTGTTTCCTTAGGGAAAGGTGTCCTCTTACCAGAGAGTTGCTGAATAATCTTCTTCTTCTTTCTTATCTCCACTCAATCATATCAGAGTGTCAAGCTTGTAAAGCTTTTTGCTTGGTGTCTGTGACAACCATCATGACTGGGTGAAGTAGAATGCGTCTACCTTTGTCATTAAGACTGAGAGCACTACTCAGTGGCAGGCCGACTTAGCTCTAAAATAAATGGCTGCCTCTGACATGAGGAACAGACGCCATGTGCAGCCGCTCCTAACATGGAGTACAAACACTACTTATCCTGTATCCCTGGATTAGGAGCCCTTACAGGGTACTATCAGCCGGGCCAGCTGAACCCAGGTTTTTTTAGTAAGCATGTTACTGCTCCCCCTCCTTCTTTTTCATCTGGGCTTGGGACCGGCAAAGGCGAATGGTAATTTTGACAATGAAAACTGTCCTTTGTGGAGAGGAGTCCTCTAGCAAGTTGTCAGCTAAAAGGAGGTTCTACTGTATATAGTTTTATATGTGAAAATATAGTACAAATGTGATATTGTACTGGGATAAGGTTCATAAATTTAAAAAAAAAAGGCATCTCCTTATCAGGCAACTGAACTTTGCTGATGGCTTGCGTTATCTATCGAAATAAATATCAACTATTCGAAACACATATGTGGTTAGCTTCTCTTGATTAATCAAGAAATGGTATTTGGCCAATTCTGGAATAATTAAAAATCAACAAATAGTTGATATTTATTCCGATAGATGGTGGTGCAAGCCATCAGCAACTTTCAGTTGCCTAATAAGGTGATGCCCTTTTTTTTTTTCTTAATAGTTGTACAGTAGAACAACCTCCATGAGATGACATTCGCGCTAGAGGACACCTCTCTACAAAGGACAGTTTTCATTTGCAAAATTGCCATTTTTATATTTAGAAACTCTCCGGTAAGAAGACACCTCTCCCTAAAGGACACTTTGTCTCTGTAACTAGGTGTCCTTTACAGGGAGGTTCTACTGTATATTGTATAAGGTGTATATTGTATAATTGAGTTGGCCAAATATCAAGGAACAGGCTAAATCAATGTTTAGTTGATTTCTGTTCCACCAGATGGCGGTCTGCCTTCTGTAAAGCACAGGTGCTCCTGGTCAGGATATACCATTTTTAATTTTGATTTCAACACCTGATCTTTTATTTTTTTCTTTTGTTTTTTCATTGTATAATGTATGAGGTATATTGTATTTTCTTGATGCATTAGAGAGCTTCATCTATTACAATAAATTTGAACAATTTTTGAACCATGTTTTCTATTGCCCTTACTGCAATGATAAAAATGATGGGAGGGCTTGACTCATCAGTGTGAACTCTAACAGCAGTGTCACCACTGATGAACCAAGCCCTCCCAATATTTTTTCATTGCAGTAAGAGCAGTAGAAAATTATTTTAATTTTAAAAATAAACATAAGTGTCAAAAATTGTTCATATATTTAATATTGTATGTTCTTACTAACTTATTTCACATTAAACACAAGGTAATAAGACCAAATCCAAATAAATAAATAGTGTGCGACGTTAGGGTAACAGCGTTGTTACCATCTTCAGACAAAAGTACTGAATGGCAAGGTAATAAGACCAAATAAATAAATAGTGTGTGACGTTTCAGCCAGAGCGTTGTTACCATCTTCAGACAATTCAGTACTGAATCCTTTACATTCAGTAACAACGCTGTTACAGAAACGTCACAAACTATTTACAGTCGAACCTCTTTAATTCAACACCCCAAGGGATCAGAGCTTTCGGTTGAATTAAAGGAAGTGTTGAATTAAGGTTAGATGATTAGCTAATCATCTAACTAGCTAAAATAATATATATATTTTTTTATAAATAGCTTTGTAATATAAATTAATGATATTAATTGAAACCATTGTGTGTGTACTTTTTTATATTTATTTTTTATTTTCATGAATAACTTTTAGTATCTGGGACAAAATGACAATAATACATATTTCCGAAACAAATAATATTTTATTCCAATTGTGTGTGTGTGAATAATAGTTTAAAGAAAATAAATATGGAAAATAAAAAGAAAATTAAAAAATATTATTTGAAAAGAATCAAGATTAAAAAAATATATATTTTATAGATGTCTGTTTTTTCTCTGAAATCCTATTCAGGATGTATTCCAGATAGTCTATTTTTAAAAGACATGCATGCCTTTCTTCCTCAGAAATGTCTTTTAAATAGCAAAGAGTTTTTATTGTATTAAAGGCATCCACTGCTGCTGCAGGTGTTATTGATGTTTTGTTTAAATCTTTTTCTGTTGGCTCTACCTCTTCATCTTCTTCTTTACCCATTACCTCCTTTACAATTTCTTCAATGGACTGTTCCCCAGAAACTTGCACATCTTTATCAACTTCCAAGAAGTCAATATAGTTGACATCAATGGCTTGATGTTTTTTTAATGCCTCAAAACATCTGTTAATTTCTTCTTCAACAACTTCTTCCATTGCTTCATCCATCACAAATCCTGAATGAGAAAAACAATTTTTTATTGTGGAAGAACTAACCCCAACCCATGCAGCCTCTAGCCAGCTAATTGCAAAGAGTAAATGCACTTGAGCATTTTTTTTTTCTTCCATGCAAGTGAGAAGATACGTTATCATTTGTTTCCTATATTGGTCTTTTAGGGCTTTAATGATACCCATATCACAGGGTTGTAATGCACTTGTAGTTAGGGCGGGCAAAAATCTTATTTCAATGTTCTGTAACCCTTCAGGTATTTGGTGGGCTGGGCAATTATCTAAAATTAATAAAATTTTTCTTTCTCTTCTTTTGAATATTTGGTCCAATTTTTTCAGCCAATCCGTAAAAATTGCCCCAGTCATCCAGGCTTTTTATTAAAATGATAATTTGAGGGAATATTCATGCCATGGAAGCATCGTGGTCTTCTATATTTCCCAATATAAAGTAAAGGCAGTTTTTCACTTCCATCCATGTAATTCTCTCTTTAGACTTCTTACCCCCTTCAAATTTCTCACCTCTGATAGTCATTGTTTGATTAGGCAAAAGTTTTTAAAATAACCCTGTTTCATCAGCATTGAAAATGTCCTGTGGGCTGTATTTAGCTAAAAGTGAAGGAATAATCCCACCTTTCCAAGTGGCTACACTATTGGCATCCACACTTCCAGCTTCTCCATGAAGTCGTTTAAAAGCAATATTCCTTCTGGCCTTAAACTTTTCTAGCCAGCCATTGCTAGCTTCAAAATTATCTTGACCCATTTTTTTCAAGGCCAAGAGTATAGCCTTTTCTTTCAAGATATTGCCATTTATGGCAAGTTTCATGGCATTTGCCTGCCTTATCCACCTAAACAGGGCTTCTTCAATCTCTGGGAATTCCCCGTCACGATCACGTTTCAAGGTAGAGCTAAAATTAGATTTTAAAAAGGCAGATTTTATGGCGAATTTATTTTTAAAAATTGTGCTAATGGTGGACCGTGGAATATTTCTCTCTCTGGAAACTTGACTATGTGATTTTCCTTGTTCTATTTCTTTTATAATTTTCATTTTTTCCACATTAGTGAGCTGGTGATACTGACTACGTTTCCAATTTTTTTTGGCAGAACCTGACATTCTTGCCCCACTCATTTATTCAAATTAACACAGAATATTGAATTAAGATGTTATCATAATCATTGTTGGATCATTTTATAAAGATTTATTTATTTAAAAAGAAATTATTTATAAATTTAAAAATAGCTAAAATATTTCAATGTTAAAAATAAAAAAATAAAAATTATTATTAGTTAGCGCATGATGCCGAAATTCCCGCGTAAAAAAACAACAACAATAACATCCGCGAAATTGCGCAACGGCACTGCAAAGTGAAACTTAAACTAACCAGAAACCAAAAGTGCGCAGGCGTGATCGTATCGGCGCCCGCCGATGCCGATCGTCGCCGCCGTAATACCGTTTAGCGGTAAAGTTGCATGTAAAATAACATTCAACTGTCGAAATTCGAATTTTAAAATCGTCGAACTATCGGAACTGTCGTATTATCGATACTGTCGAAAATTGTTATTTGATAGGCCGGAGGTCGGGACATCGGAACATGGTCGAATTATCGCCGAGTGTCGAATTGGGGTGTGTCGAATTAACGAGGTTATACTGTATTTGGATATGGTCTTATTACCTTGCGTTTATAATATATAATCCAAATTATGCCTTATCATTATATTTCACATTGTTTTTGAATGAGTTTGTATATACCAATTTTCTTGGAATACTTTAGAAATAGCCTTTATAGATATATATTATATTTTTGTTAATTATTTAATGGAGGTTTCAGGTCAAGATTACCGATTCACTAACCCTAACCTGAAACTAACCTAACCTCATAATGGCATGTAGATACTAGATTATGGTTTGCAAATCAACAAACTTTTCCCACAATCTCTCATTGATTTATTATTATTATAAAAAAAATATATTTGTGAAACTGCTTGTCAATCAATCGTTTTTTAATAATGATTGTCTTGGCATATTGTCTTTTTATCAGTTTTATCTCACGACTATTTGAATCGGACCCACTTTTTAAAAAAAAATGAATCCTCTAATAACCTCCTTATTTGAATCGTCTGCCTATTGATGGCCACATCAGATATTGAAAGCATCTCAATCGGGGTCATAAATACGCCTAAATAATGACAAAAATATGCATAGGAATAGAATTTAACATTTTCTCTTCTAAAATAGGAAACCAAATCAAAGAAAATCTTCTCATAACTCTATAATATATTATATAGTATTCACTCCTTTTAGAAATTTCCAGACAAATATTTACATTTCGAAGCAAAGTTGACAAAAAAAAGTAAACCTTTAATAATTGGGTCAAATATTTTAAAATGATTAAGATTATTTTTAATTAAAAAAAAAATATATATATATATATATCTTGAAAATATATAAATTAAAAGATATATCTTTTGATTAAAAATTAATTGAAAAGCATTTTTTTATTTTAATAAAGATATTTAAGATTTTTTTTTCTTAAGAATAGAAACTATACGCGTATAGCTCTTTAAAAAATATGCTGAGAGAAAAAGAGGGTTAATATTATAATGAAGACTTCATAAGGTCCGTTACCTATTATTGTATATAGTGAAGTACTATATAATGGTGTTAAAAATATTCATCGTGAAGATAGAGGCTGCCTAGCCGGCATTCATATTTCTTGAAAAAAGACACCTCGGCCAGTATAAATCTTTTTATTACCTCGACGTTTCGACAAAAAGCTTTTGTCCTCGTCAGGAGCAAATAAAAATTAAATATAAATTGATATATGTTTTAATTTTTATTTGCTCCTGAGAGGACAAAAGCTTTTTGTCGAAACGTCGAGGTAATAAAAAGATTTATACTGGCCGAGGTGTCTTTTTTCAAGAAAAAAAATATTCATGTATTAAAAAATAGTATTTACTCACAGTAGCTCCAATGCCGCTTTCCCCACAGAGAATATTCACCCCATTTAAGGGGAAGCCCGGTTATCACCATACTTTAGTTAATCAAAGTAGGGTTGCGCCCTATGAAATTTTGAAAAAGAACACCCAGCAAATATTTCAGCATTCAAATTTCTTCGCCTGTTCCAGCGCATAGCGACACAACCCAAAGTAAAGCAGAAGGTGGCAATATAAATTGCGGTAATAATGTATTGAGGCGTTAGCTGACTGAAAGCTCCTTGAAATCAAAATTTGAGTTCATGATCGTTGCTTTAGCGGATATGAAAGAAATGTTGTCACAGGGAAGTGATTAAAGAGAAGCCGTTAAGGGAGATATGTGGGAAATGCAGGAACTAGTAGGCCTAGAACTTCAAAGCGCAAGGTCTTGCAATGGGGCAGTGTATGAACGAAATTTCTGTTTGAGAAGAAGGCTCTTTGCGAGGCAATGGGTACATTTAGCAATGTCTGGTGTTATCGAGGACAGCCCTCGTGTCCAGATTTGCTGTAGTGGTAGCAGATGTCCATAGTAGAAGTGCACCTGGAGGAGCTGTGGCAGAATCCACAACAATGGTAGTATATGGGGACCCTGATGGACTCATCAGAACGATGGTGATCCTCCCACAATGGCTAGAGGGCTTGGAAGGAATCTTGACCCAGTTCCAGGATCTCTGGGTATATTATATTCCTGGGTAAAGTTCTGGGGCCACCTTCAAATTCTTGTTTCCATAGAGGGCTTGGATGACTGAGATCGAATGGAAAAATTGAAGAATGTCGAAGCCTGGAATTTCATAGAGAGTTCATTTAAAGAATCAAACACTAAATAATGATCGCGAGTTCAGATGATCCTTAGGTTGGTTGTCAGCGAGTTTGTCACCTAAGGGTTGAGATGGGCTTAGGATTAGGAGAGCATTAATTTCTCTTTGGTGAGTATTGAATCTTAGTGAGAGAAATTAAGGGGGGCATGGATCTGGATAAGAATGTCTTTTGGATTAATTTCTGGGTTGTTTGCCTCGATAACTACATAGGCAGAATAATCAGGCGTGGGTACTTGCTAGAGCTTAGGAGCAGAAAATGGTTTGGTTGGAGGTTTATGGCTTGTTTAAAAATAGGGGATGGTTTTTGGGAAGAAGGAACTAGTTTGGGCCTCTCGTACTTGTATTTTTCTGAAGACAGCTTGGTTCAGGAGGGATGGTTTGTTTGCAGAAGAGACTTCCAGCATGAAAAACTTTGTAGGTAATGATAATGGTCCTCCGCACGATGGTCCTCAGTTAATTGAAGAAGCCCCCATATAATACATTTTCAGTATTTTAAAAGAGTATTAAAATAATAAAAGGCAGTTCAGGAAATATGAAGCTATATAATTTTGAGCTGGTAGATTCGCCAATTGTAGCTATGGTTTTTGGTGAAATTAAGTGATCTTCAGGTTATTGAAACATTCCTGATGCCCATAATATGCCTATTGTGAGATACAATAGCGTTTAGAAAAACTGTTAATAGGAACGTATTTGGAGGCTGAACGATTGGAACCACACCAGTCTTCTTAATTTAAATTCTTAAATATGTAGTTGGGGGAAACGGAAGATTCATCGCTGGGAAGGTAATTGTTGGAACGTTCCTGAAGAGAAGGTTAGGGTTGTGGAAGCATATTTACGGTAAATCCCGAATTTTGAAGTATGTGAACAGCTGGATTTGGGGAAACACGCTTAGATTCTGTTTACTCTACAATCTTGGGATACCTAGGCATGCTGAGGAAGGCAAAACGACCTAGGGAAGCAGAAAAAGGCAGGAAAGAGCTGGTAGAAGGGACAGGGAGTAGCTAAGAGTTCAGAGGTAGCAGGTTAGATCAGGCGCAGAGCCCAATGTCTTGCTCGACCTTCTGGACTACAATATCCTAATGTATTTTTGGGCATATAGCTAAAAATATGTTGCATTTTGCATGACCCGCAAGTCTTTCCAACGCATTTTCCCTTCCACTCTGGTCACTGATGACCTGAAGCTCATGGATAAGCAAATATTAATGTTGTGTTAATCTTGTATGTTTGCCTTAGAATTCCTTATGATTACATTATGGGCATGTTTTCTTTAGAGAACTGGGATCAGTTCTGTATGCACCCAGAAATCACTCTTCTGTCCACCAGCTTGCCATAGGCAGCACCTAACAAACTAGGGTAACTGACTGAATCTGCTCAATGATTCTTCATTTTGCTCCAAGTAGTCCAGCGTCCTCTACATGGCAACTATATATACTTGGCAGTCCAACATCCACGTCTCAGGACTTCCATCTGTCTTCTAGAAGTACAGAATACAGATTTATGACTTACTGACACTGATCCTGGTTAACTATGGAACTCTAAAAACTAGAGCATGTGTGTGAGCCTTATTTAATGTAGAATACTCCACAATTCCCTTTCTGCCTGGATTAGCCTAGAGACGCATTTGTTTCCAAGTCTCAGTCATTGAATTGCCAATACGATTTCCAATGCCTGGGAATGGGTTGTCATTTCTCAAACTATGTAGGGAGAGATAGCAGCAATCCATTCCTCAGCTGGATCAGGAGTATTCGACCGCTGGTCTCTAAGGTGCTATCCTACCTGCCTCATCATTTGTGTTACCTGTAGATGCCTGAAACCATTTTGGCCTCATAACTGCTAGTTTTTGTGGTAAGACATATATATATATAAAGTAATTGATTAAAAATATATATATAAATATTGTTGTGATATTGTCTTCATATTGATGGTTTTCATTATAGGAAAGACTCCCTTTAAGATAGACTGCAGGAGTTCTTTCCCACAGAGTTAGCAAGTTGATGTGAGGACTAGAGGAAGTTAACTTTATTCTTTCTTCCTTCGGGACCAATTCATCTGACCAGTGATTTTGTGGGGAGATTTGACAACCATCATGATTGGGTGAAGTAGTCTAGGAGCACTACTCAGGGGCCTAGCTCCAAAAGAAATAGCCGCCTCTGACCTGAAGAACAGTCGCCATGTGCAGCCGCTCCTAACATGGAGTACAAACGCTACTCATCCTGTATCCCGGATTAGGAATCCTTACAGGGTACTATCAGCCGGGCCAGCTGAGTCCAGGTTTTTTAGTGAGCTTGTTACTGCTCCCCCTCCTCCTTTTTCACCCGGGTTTGGGACCGCAAAGGCGGAGTCAGTGATTTTGTGACTGAATTAAGGGTACCTGGAGAGATCGCATGAACTAAAATTTCATATTTTAATTAAACTATTGAAATTAAATAAGTAAATTTTATATTACACAGAGTAACTTCATAACAGAATGGCTCACAAGAAATATTGAGATAGGCCTTAATATGATACCTTGTGTTTATGCAAATCCTGTGGCATTAATGTCACTTCCTGTTATCACACGCTTCCTTTTACCAACAACAAACTTGTGTCAGCTTCCCTAATCTTGTCGTACAGCTGCTGTTTTATAAGATGGCTGACACTTGAACGACTGCTGGAAATCTGTTTTCCGATAGAATAATCCACATTTTTCTAGCTTGCAAAAAAATTTAATACCAAAATACACTCAATACAAATACCAATACACCTATACGCCATATCACCAATTAACCGCAGCTGTACACTATACAATTTTATTGAAAACCAACAAAAATCAGCTTTTTTTTCAAAAGTCAAAATCAACATTTAATGCGAGTCATGGCCCAAAAATATATTATAGGCTCACTCCATATTTGCAATTTGGACAGAAATGACGCCCTTTTTGTCAGTCAATTTGGCCTCTTCATATCACATAAGACAGATATCTTTAAATTATGGGGATGAAGCCAAAGGTCTGTCCAGCAATGGCCGCAGCCTTTCAGAAAATTGACATAGACCCAGAGCAGCAGCTTTACACACCAAGATAGAGAACATTGCGACTGCTGTGATAGAGATGCATGGAAACATCCGAGGCTCTTCATTGGACACGACAACAACAATACAGTATATGAAACCAAGATAGAGAACGCCTGCTGTGATAGAGATGTATAGGGACATCTAAGGCTCTTCATTGGACACGACAACAACAACAATACAGTATACACACCCAAGATAGAGAACGACTGCTGTGATAGAGATGTATGGAGACATCTGAGGCTCTTCATTGGACACGACAACAACAACAATACAGTATATATGTAAGATTCACCCTTACGTTCCATTTTGGAAACGTCTCTATCTTAGCCTGGCTAGCTTAAGGTAGTTTCAATATATATATATATATACAGTCTACTCTCGTTATAACGCCACTCGATATAACGCCACCCTCGCCTTACGCCGCTTTTTCGTTTTGTCCCAATCGACATCAATGTATTTTTCTCGATATAACGCCACTCCCTCGCTGTTCGCCTTCCGCCGCTGATTTTTCGTATCCCAAGTAGCAAAAACCACTCGTTATAGCGCCGCTCACAACGTCCCTCACCCCCCACTCCCCCTTTCCTGTCTGCATTTTTTACGCCATCGGCGCCGGACTTTGTTTGCTGTTGACACAACAGATAACAGATTGTGTGAACAGTCAGCAGACCCTTTTCCTGCTTGTTCCTGGAACATACACAGTCGCTTCATCCTTTGCTAACGTCAACACAACGACTTTATTGTCGTATCATGAGTTCCCAAAAGCGTAAACGTGAGTCGTTCACCATTGAAAAGAAGAAGGAGATATGCCAGTTGGCAAGAAATAACCCTACGATGTCGAAGAATGAGATTTGAAAGCGTTTCTCACTTCCACGAACAACTGTCCGTGATATTCTCACTCAGGCTGAGAAGTGGGAAAATTATACTGTTGGTTCTTCAAAGAGACAAAGAGTCGGAAAATTTAGTGACTTGGAAGACGCTCTCTTCAACTGGTTTATCCAAAAGCGTGTCAATAATATTAATATTACTGATGATCTCTTAAGAGAAAAGGCAAAAAAACTTGGCGAGCATTTGGACGTACTAGAAAATTTCGCGTACAGCAGTGGGTGGCTGCAGCGATTTAAAGGGAGATTCCATATTTCGCAACGACGGCTCTGTGGGGAAGGCGCATCGATTTCTCCAGCTATCATTGATGAACATCTTACAAATTTGAACAGTATTCTGGCGAACTCCGGATATGATCCAGCTAACATATACAATGCAGACGAAACAGGGTTATTTTTTAAGCTCATTCCTGATCGAACACTTGCTCACAAAGATGAAACCTGCCGTGGTGTAAAAAGGATGAAGCAACGAATCACTGTTCTACTGTGCTGCAACTCTACTGGAACAGACAAGCGGCGATTGCTGATTATTGGAAAATCGGCAAAGCCTCGATGCTTCAGAAACTTTAGTCCACTCTTCTACTGCACTTACACATCTAACAGCAAAGCATGGATGACCTATAGCATATTTCAAGAATGGCTACTGCAGTTCAACCAGCAGCTTGTCTCTGAAGGACGTCGTATCCTACTGTTGTTAGATAACGCTACGTCTCACTGCGTCCCTAATGATGGTCTCAGCAACATAAAGATACACTTCCTTCCACCAAATATGACTGCCAGTCTGCAACCACTGGATAGTGGCATCATCAAAAGTTTCAAGGCTCAATATCGCAAGCTTCAACTCCAGAAAATGGTGGAATTAGCTAGCTCCCACCGAGGTAACACCTGCTCTAGAGACCTCCCCCGTTCATCCTTTTCAGCTAAGTCAATCACCGCCATGTGAATAGATAGACAATAGTCAACCCGCTCCACCTTCTCCAAAGCCTTTCTTTCCTCCGACTAGTTGCCTTATTTCAACAATCAATCGTGTCTCCTGGTTTATTTCCCCTGTTGTGTAAACCTTAGCACTCAGCCACCACGACTGCGCCACCACTTCAACAATCATCAACCCCAAGAGTAATATTTCCCCGCATATAATATTAGAGAGTGAGTCGACAGGATAATGATGGAGAGTAGCCAAGATGCAATCAAAAACAACGGCAATGACAAACCGAGGGAGAAGAAGCTGGCGACGAGCGAAGCGACAAGACGCACCCTGACGGCGATAATAATTTTGGCCGCCGCACTTCAAGGAATCAACGCCACGCCAAGAGAGACAGCGTTCCAGAGCCCCACCCCCGGGAGAGATGACGGTCGCGCCGCCCCAGGCGAGATGAACGGACTTACCCCAGGCGAGTATCACCGCAACCTGACACCGACCACCGATGAGTCATCCACCGCCATGCCGTACCCATACACCCGCACCCCAAAGCAATCCACGCGACCCAGGACAGTGCAAATAGTCCGAAAGCGGTCCATTCGAGTGAAAGCAGTGCAAATGGCTAGATTTCCCCCTTCAATTCCGCAGACAGTGCAATCGGTCCCGAGTCCCAAGCAGCCACCCCAAGCCAAAGACGCCCCAGAGGAGACCTTTCGAGACTGAGGTAGGCACCCCACCCTATGACGTCAAGAAATTGACTTTGGACTTATATCTGACCCAGGACCTACCCCTTTAACCATGTATCCAACCTTGTATCCAATGAATGCACGCACGGGCTAGGCCAAAACATGTCCCAAAGGACTTGCACTGCCCCCAAATCTTTCTCACATGGCAACCCTTGCCTGCATTCATTGACCCAACCACAACTCTCTACATGCCACCGTTCTAACCCCGCACCACACAACTTCTTTCCTAAAACCAATTGCCAATACTATATGCCCTCAATTCACAAAGCCACAACGGCTTCAACAATCACAATGCCCAAAAACGTGTCCGTACAACAGCACAGCTCACACAACTACCACACAAAGTTCATACGTGACCATACGTCGTCACGCAACAATCACGCAAATGTACCTCACAACAAACACGACATTCACAACCACAAAACACAGACAGCATCCATCCAACAGGACGGTTTTCACGCTAACAACACACGCATCCATACGTCATCCCACAACGGTAACCCACACCACCAGCGCAACAAACACGCACAACCCGCACAACAAGCGCGACACTCGCGCCAAAAGACGACAACAACCAGCAAGCATGCACAACCGTTAATAATAATACAATCATCTCGTCTACCCAAAACACTAAAAAGTTTCACATTAAAACGTGCCACATGCACTAACAATATAAGAATTCTCTATATATGTTCGTACAACCAGCATCCATGACTTTAGTAAATTTGTTGTTCATAGTGAGAACAGGTTAGATTTTGTACAAACAAAGGCTTCACGTGACACCTTTTCATTTACAATTTTTTTTCGATTCGTGTCACAGGCCACACCACAAAACTTTTCACTTTTCAGGCCAAAGACGCCTTCACCACGCCTGTGACACTTCTCACCTCAAAGCGTGTCCACGTCGAAAGTCGCACTTTCACTCAATTCCACTCTGATATCACTGAATAGCATTTTTACTAAGTCACAACAACCATTCGATTTAATATCAATAGATACAATATCCGGATTTTCAAAATACAAATAATGCCGAAACTACACCAACTCATCTCTTCACAATATTATTGGCAGAACATAACACACGACAATACAAAAACAGGTAAAAACCTGTCCCACCTGCCGATTCTCTAGAAGTATCAATGAATCCAACCAACACCACGTAAAAACACCGACCCAACCCACAAAACAAAACAAAATTCGTACACAAAACATGTCACACACACAATATAACCAATGCCGAAATTACACCACCTACGACAGATAAAACGATTTACATCATTCTTCCCAGAGATAGAGGAAACTAGAAAATTAACAAATCAGTGCAGAAAGAATAAAATCCCACTCCAGTAAAATAAGTATAGAACCATTAAAAGATTCAATTAGCACAAAGACAATTAGGAGGCAGATATCTCCCGCGCGGCGATAAAATCAGCCGTATGCAAACAGAGGGATCTTAGTTCCCCCATTTCCGGATCTAATTACAGTGGGGAAGTCGTCTATTGAGGTCAAGCGGGGGACTTCT
Source organism: Cordylochernes scorpioides (assembly GCA_030710605.1). NCBI lineage: Eukaryota > Metazoa > Arthropoda > Arachnida > Pseudoscorpiones > Chernetidae > Cordylochernes > Cordylochernes scorpioides. Next base: position 69,068,752 of record CP092882.1, read on the forward strand.
ACATGTCGCCAGTTTGGGAACCTCTCTGGATATCACCCAATTTTCATTCCCTATTCCAGCTACATATCGACTTTTACAAATACAATTCAATTTCACTCTCACAAGACGTTACCGACACATCTTAATGAGTTCACATCCCTATTTTAATTATAACCCCTTTACAGACTTCCAAAAAACGTTACATATTCCACCTACACGTAGATCTCAAAGTCAATTACGAACAAAGTTCACGCACATTACAACTTTAATTGTTAGTTTAGTTTTCAAACTTACGTTTTCTCCCAAAAGGGATTAAACGACCTTTTAGAAGGACCGAGAATCCCCTCGAATCCTGTATTCAAGGTTTTAATTTAGGTACCGACACCCGATATATAAAGTGGATATTGGGCGAGCACATCTTAAGTGCCCTAGGGGATCGCATAAAAAACCCTAGAACGCATTAAGGCTCGAGACAAATTAAAATACGACATTCGGCTTTTGAGATCTCAAATTACAACATGACACAAAGATAATTACACGAAAAGGTTATTTAGATTTCCATGTCTCCTGTATACATAGCATAAATTCGCATTTGAGGATAGGATCACGTTTCCGCCTAAGTGTCGCAACAGAAGAGACAAAAAATTTATAGGGCAAAATTAATCAATTACTAAAACTAGATGATGGCATGTAGATACAAAACGGGTTCAAACCACTATATATATTTTTTGTTTATATATTAACCATTTTTCACTATTTTCTAAAATTAAAATATTTAACCAATTTATCAACTTATTCAATTTATTATCACTTATTTTAGCAATTAATTACCATTTTATTTACCACTTAGTTTATTTTATCGTAGTTCCATTTATCAACGAAAACTCATTGGTTTTCGGTTAAACTTAAGACATTAAGTCATCCTTTATTTTTGAAAAACCTTTTTCATTTTTCTTTTTTTTTTTACACAACCAAGCATTCAACTTTGATTTCGCTCAACATTTCTTTTATTTTATTTTTTGATTTCAAATTACCTCATGAAATTTCCTCGATTTCCTTCCCAAACTCGAGCAAAAAGTAATTAGGCATTTTTTTTTCCTTTTCACCAATGCAACAAAGCATTTTTTCTTTTTTTTTCACACAACAAGGCATTTTTCTTTTTCAACCACGCCTTCACTTTGATTTCGGTCAACTAATTTTACTTTTATTTTTATTTTTGATTTCTAAAATTACCTCATGAAATTTCCTTGATTTCCTTCCCAATTTCGAGCAAAAAATGTAGTTAGGCAATTTTTCCTTTTTCACGATGTACCATAGTACTCAACTTATGATTCACCTTTACAAATTTTTATTTCTATTAACTATAAACCAACTATATAGCATTAACACTACATTTTTTTATTTTATCTCTTATATCCTTATCAATGTTGTATATAACCTCCCTATAACCAATTAATTTTCGCTCAAAATTATTTTCTTTGCTTTACAGAACTTATTCAGACTAAAACCCCTTCATAAATTCTTCACATGTAGGGGGCGCATCTGTCATAATTTGTACAATTAGATGCCAACCTAATCCAATATATGTATGAAAATGTATGATTTGTTTCAATAAAGAAACAAGGTAACATTGGAGGACAGAAAGGCCTAGAAGAAAGGCCTAGAAAAGAGGCTTAGAAGTTAGCACGATCATTAGTAAAGTTATACCCAGTTTAAATATCGCGGAACTAATAAAAGTTGAGTTCAACAAACTATCACTTCCTGGTCAAGCTGGGACATGTCTAAAGACAAAAGAAGTAACGTAGACCAATTAGGGAGCAACTCATCAGAGGTCAACCAATAGGGAACCTCCACGACACATAGAACAACCAATGAGAAGTAAGAAGGGTTCTCGTGTTAAATCGAGAACCAAGAATTGTCAGTCTTCACTTGCATCCCACCGAGTTAGGACCTAGAGTCATCGGCTGGACACCATCGAGTAGTTAGCTAGCTCCCACCGAGGTAACACCTGCTCTAGAGACCTCCCCCGTTCATCCTTTTCAGCTAAGTCAATCACCGCCATGTGAATAGATAGACAATAGTCAACCCGCTCCACCTTCTCCAAAGCCTTTCTTTCCTCAGACTAGTTGCCTTATTTCAACAATCAATCGTGTCTCCTGGTTTATTTCCCCTGTTGTGTAAACCTTAGCACTCAGCCACCACGACTGCGCCACCACCTCAACAATCATCAACCCCAAGAGTAATATTTCCCCGCTTATAATATTAGATATATATACGGTAAATATAGTATACACCCGGGCTTACATGTGATTTGTAGTTGAGCACCAATTGTAAGATTTTGTCCTTACGTCTCACTATGACATCTATATCCTGATCTCATCTAACTCATGGGTAAATTCCAGGTGCATACATATTCACAATTTATAGTAAAGGCAATAAGCCTCTTTGGACTTTAGCCATTATTGATTAAAATTTAAACATATACACTCAAAATCTATGACATACACACCAAGGTTTATATGTGATATGTGGTTTGGTATGAACATTAACACACATTATATAAATATCCACATTAACTTTATTCGGCAAAAAGAATTATACAAAAATAAAAAAAAATTGTATTTACCATGTTATGACATAAGTAGGCAAAAACAAAGAAGTTCAATATTCTTAATAGGCTTAATACCCTAAATGTTTTAATACCTGAAATAGCTAAAATAGTTGAGTCTATCAAAATTTTGTATTGCCATGGTTTTTTTTACCATGCTTTGTTATATCAAGATTTAAGTTAACTTACCAGCTCAAGCCCCATGGCCCAGAACGCCCCACTCAGCAACCGCATCTGCTCCCCGTGATAACTTGTTTCAAACTGACTGGTCGCCCGATCCCGCCTAACAAAAACTAGACTGCCATCCCTTTTCCACCGCGCTCTCAAATCTCAATATTTATTACAGAGTAATAAGACTTGAATATACATAAATTCTCGGAATATATTAAGAAATAAGAAATAATATTTTATTATATTTTTATTTTAAAGGAAAAAATTATGAATTAGAAATATTCTTGCTCGGCTTATGAGAAATCAATTTAGAATAAAGTAGATATTAACGAAAATTTTAAATTTAACTTTCTCATTGAGAGATAAATTTAGATTAACAATGAAATTAAATAAATTTAAGATGCTTGCCTCTCTGGGAAAGTTATATACTAATTTCTTCTTTAAGAAATCCAAAAATATTACTAAATATGCCCCATCTATCAAAATGTGATGTCACAATTTATATACAAAATTAAAAGAATGAAGAAAGGACTTTAAGAAATCCAAAATATTACTAAATATGCCCCATCTATCAAAATGTGATGTCACAATTTATATACAAAATTAAAAGAAGGAAGGTTTTACAGAGACGAATGCTCGAAGTCCATTTCTGGTGTAGATCCTGTGCTGGACTGTGGGTGAACTTTAACGGTATAGTCATCGTCTCCAACTGAATGTCTCCCCGGTTCCTGGTCTCCTTCTGCTTCTGCTTGCATCGGGCTTCTGGCTACTCAATCAGGGCCGATGTCATCTTCCTATAGCAGATCTTGGAATACGCGTCCAGGGCTGTGTCTTCCCCTGGCTTGGCCTTTGAACCACCGTCGGCCATTGCTGTGGGACTTCCATCTGCACACCAAACACTTTCGGCGAGACACTGCTTGTATATATATATGATGTAAAAGAATGTTTACATCTTTGTTGGGTCTGTTTGATGGAAATCTGACCCAACATATACACACAAGATAGAGAACAACTGCTGTGATAGAGATGTATGGGGACATCTGAGGCTCTTAATTGGACACGACAACAACAATACAATATACACGCCCAAGATAGAGAACGACTGCTGTGCTAGAGATGTATGGGGACATCTGAGGCTCTTCATTGGACACGACAATAACAACAATACAGTATGCACACCTAAGATAGAGAATGACTGCTGTGATAGAGATGCATGGAGACATCTGAGGCTCTTCATTGGACACAACAACAACAATAGAGTATACACACCCAAAATAGAGAATAACTGCTGTGATAGAGATGCATGGAGACATCTGAGGCTCTTCATTGGACATGACAACAACAACAATACAGTATACACACCCAAGATAGAGAACGACTGCTGTGATAGAGATGCATGGAGACATCTGAGGCTCTTAATTGTACACGACAACAGCAACAATACAGTATGCACACCCAAGATAGAGAAAGACTGCTGTGATAGAGATGTATGGAGATATTTGAGACTCTTCATTGGACACGACAACAACAATACAGTATACACACCCAAGATAGAGAACGACTGCTGTGATAGAGATGTATGGAGACATCTGAGGCTCTTCATTGAACACGACAACAACAACAATACAGTATGCACACCCAAGATAGAGAACGACTGCTGTGATAGAGATGTATGGAGACATCTGAGGCTCTTCATTGGACACGACAACAACAATACAGTATACACACCCAAGATAGAGAACCACTGCTGTGATAGAGATGCATGGAGATATCTGAGGCTCTTCATTAGACACGTCAACAACAACAATCTTTGCGTCACACAGTTTGAGGAAGGAAGGTAACATGTGATGGAATCTACAAGCAGTATCTACAAGAGAGTTTACATCAGGAATAACATCTGTCGGAGCCAAATTTAGCTGAGCCCAAGGATGTGAATAACATCTACTTAGTAGATTGGGTCTGACGGCATCCTTGGTAAGTTTCTGCTGGAGATCCAGGATTTCTGAACTCAGTTTTTACCTTTTTCCTTTGTTATCTTACTGATTGACCTTATTCTCTAACAAGATATATCTTTGTTTAATCTATAATTATATTTCATAGAGAAAATATCAAATAGAATATATACAATGCTTTACATTTTGAATCATAGTGATGGTATATAATGGCTTTTCTTGATTTATCAAGAAATTGGGTTGGCTAAATATCAGGGAACAGGCTAAATCAATGTTTAGTTGATTTCTGTTCCACCAGATGGCGCTCTGCCTTCTGTAAAGCACATGTGCTCCTGGTCAGGATATGCCATTTTTAATAATAAATAATATGTAAAGTTAAATTGGTTACGGATTCATCCTTCTTACTTACTTTAATTACATAACCGGGAAAACATCGAATACAAGGATCTTTTTATGTTTGTAAATAGTAAGGACTCGTATTTTAAATTTAGAAAATTCTGTAAATATATCTATGATTTTCTCTCCTGGTTAAAAAAACCTTAATTATTACATATTTGTATATATGTATTTTTTGGTTTGTTTAATTTGTTGGTTTGTGATGTAAAATCAAGAATGATTTAATGTCCTCTTTTTTATCTTTTAAATCTTGTAATTATTATTATTATTTTTTTTTTTGATGTAATATAGTATCTGAATTTAGTGTTGTTATTGACGCAAGCATCCCTTGTGGGGATATCGCGTCTGATTTGATGGATGAATAAATAACAATTATAAATTTGAAATCAGCAGTTTATAAACATTTCTCATATGGAGATTCATTACAAAGATGAGATGTTTGTGACTTGTCTACTCCTACATATTTTATGAGGTATATAATAATGTTATTTGATACAATCACCACTGTTGTGAAACTTTCCCAGGAGAAGCATCGCCTGGAGACATCATGGCAACATTGCTGATCGTTCTTCTGGCGCTGTTTGTTACTGCAAAGAGCACTTCAAGAAAGCACGATCTCAAGCCTGTCATCCTAGGTAGGTCTACGTTCTGGTATCTCTGCTCTTTCAAAAACAGAATAATTCTCGTGGAGATACATTCTATAAATTTTAAACAAATCTTTTTAGAACAAATGTGTTAGGATACGAAGGGGTCTACGCGTGATATGAACTTGAAACTATTTTTGATTCAATCATGTTCTTAAATACGCTCATGGATGGGGAGAGGGGGGGGGGGACAAAACGTAAGGAGGTGGAATGTCTTTGATGTCGACGGTCGTCTGTTTATTTTGAAGGAGACAGAAGCAATTTTTTTCACACTTGGTTATCTCGTGTGTCTTCAATAAAGGTCATTGTTAAAAAAAGAAACACATTAACAAAAAATAATTGTTAAAAATTTTATAGATAGATATAGTTGAATTTATAAAAGGTCACTGTAATATCTTTCAGAGCTATTGTACCGATATGCATGCTAAAAGATACAACTTCCTTAAGTTTTGTCCATGAGTGTAGATATAGAGTTATAAGATATGTAGTTTCCTGCCAGGTAAACACCATTGCTTTCTCTGTTCTACTCGTTATTGATGCCAATGTTAAACATGACGTCTAGAAATGGTACTTTGAATGTAGTCATCTCTTGTTCTATACCCAGTCTTGACGTGGAAGGTTCCAATGTCTACACGCCGTGGTAACGTGAATGGTATCTCTATTCTTGTTCCAGACAGGAAATCTCTATCTTTCCTTAATCAAGTGAATAAAAAGAGATTTTTTATGATTTTATGTTGTAATTTGTAGATAACCGACCATCCGTGCAGTGCCTGGTCTGGTGGGATCCCAGCTCTGGACGAGAGTCAACGGTTCCGAATATGAACGAGAATGGGTCAACACGAGCCTAATCCAGAATATAGACGAATTTGTCAAACGTATGAAGTAAGTGTCCATACAGCTTGAAGATAGACTGTCTAGCCGATATTCATATTTCCTTTTTAAAAAATAGACACTTAGCCAGTTAAAGTTTTCTTTTGTAGAGAAAATAAAACTTTAACTTACCGAAGTGTCTATCTTTTGAATAAATAAATATCCCTAGTTTGAAATAATGAACATAATCACCGTCAAACCTTCATATAATATTGTAATAGATATTCTATTTAATCTTAATATTCTTTCTTATCTCCACTCAATCACACTAAGATATCAAGCTTGTAAAACTTGGACAGGAAAGTTATTGTCCGTAAATGACCAGACTTAAGTCTGGAAATCAAAGACTGCTGTTCTCTTGGGAGGACAGAACTGGTGCTTGTCCCTCTTATTCTTCTTCTTCTTCTTTCTTATCTCCACTCAATCACACTAAGATATCAAGCTTGTAAAACCTGGACAGGAAAGTCATTGTCCGTAAATGACCAGACTTAAGTCTGGAAATCAAAGACTGTTGTTCTCTTGGGAGGACAGAACTGGTGCTTGTCCTTCCTCTTCTTCTTCTTATTTCTTATCTCCACTCAATCATATTAAGGCATCAAACTTGTAAAGCTTGAGACTTTTGATGGTGTCTGCTGGGGATGAGTAGAGCTCCTCAATGGAAGATTCAATACAGTCAATAATGTGTCTTGGGGTTGCAGGTTGACACTTAGTACATAGTGGGAAAACCTTGCAACCATTCTGGAAAGTCATTGTCTGTAGATGACCAGACTTAAGTCTTGAAATCAAAGACTGTTGTTCTCTTTGGAGGACAGAACCATTCTTCTTAATGATCAGACTTGGTAGAATGTCTCTGTGGAAATGGTATTGACGAGGTTGGTTAGACAATAGATGTTTGAATATTATTTAATTTTGTATTTATATATGTAATATTGTTGCAAATGTCGATGTATGGATAAGCTGGCAGTCGTGTACGTGAGGCGAGTGTTGATGTTCTTCCCACACGCGGACAACAAGAAGCAGAGGCAGGGCTGGATGTTAGCACAGAGAGGGATCGGGAACAGCCCACGGGACAGAGGTAGAGGCCATGACACAAACTTGGATGCTTATCCCCGAGACATGGAGAGAGAGCCTGAGCGAGACAGAAGCCGTCTGTCGATGGCCACCCTCTAGAACATCTGCTGACCCCCTGCCAAAACCTGTCCTGTTTACAGGGGGGGTCGTCTATGAGAATGTCCCTCGAGACCCCACATGGGCTGGGCGTTGCCTTTTCCTCCCCTCTGTCCCTGCCATCAGCTGACCGAACATTCTTTGGATCTTTATTTTGACGTCAACATTTTTAGTTTTAAATACAAGTAGGGGTTTGAATACAAATAGTTTATATACAAAATATGGGGTGGTAGTAAATAGAAACGGTGTAAATTTTAAAAGAAGGGTAGGATCTTTTAAGTAATCGGCTCTAACTAATTGAAAGATATGTGACATATAGTAAAAGTGTCATACAGTTTAAAATATACTATACTAGACGGGTGACCCGGGTTCGCCCCGGGATTGACCCGTGTGCATATCTACCCGAGTGATATATATTTAGATAAGATATTTTTTTAATAATTGTTTGTTATTAGCATTATATATTTGTTTGCATCAGCATAATTTAATCTAATCTTTGATAGAGGGCGCTGTTCGTGAGCTAAGTAGAATAATTTGAATATATAGTTTTAATAATTGATTTATATATTTTTTAAAATAGCCTATCGTCTTCCCCGTATTTTTTACCTATGTATGGAAATTTTTGTTTGAATTAGTGAACTACTGCGAATTTGTATACCGGACATACAAACAAACAAACAAACATACAAACATTCATTTATATATATATATAGAATATATATATTTAACGTGAAAAATTAGGAAAGATAAACCTCAGGATGACACAGAAATTTTATTTCAGACAAGAACAAACTATGAATGATAAACAAAAGATAAGCAATGAAGGAAATTTACAGAGTATAGCAAAATATAAACATAAAAAATGATACTCTGTTAATAAAATAATAAATACCTTGCTACAATATATAAATGAAAGGTTAATATTAAATAGGTTTCAGTGTTTTTTTGTTGTTATTAAGTGCTAAGCTTTACTATTTTTCATACTTTTTGTTTTTAGTTTAGTAAGGTATTTTTAGCAATACAGTAGAACTTCCGTGTAAAGGACAACACCTAATTGCAGAGCCAAAGTGTCTTTAAGGAGAGCTGTCCTCTTACCGAAGAGCTACTAAATTGTAAAAATGGTAATTTTGCAAATGAAAACTGTCCTTTGTGGAGAAATATCCGCTAAAGGGAGGTTCTACTATATATATGGAAGTTTGGGTATTATTTTTCCCCTGTTTTGAATTATAATACAATATAATGTGGCTTATATGATTGTAGAACGGAATTTGGCAATTATATACCGCAAATGCTTCTTTTGAACGAAAATCAAAATTTATTTTAAGGAGAAATAACGATTGTTTCTACCCTTAAGGATGAAGTATGATAGGATGAATTGTGAAGAGTAATGATAAACGGAAAAATGTGGACATGGCATTTGCCCGGTAAGCGGAACACTGTGGGTTCGATTCCCAACCCTGGACACTTTATTTTTCCGTTTATCATTACTCTTCACAATTCATCCTATCATACTTCATCCTTAAGGTTAGAAATAATCGTTATTTCTCCTTGAAATAAATTTAGATTTTCGTTCAAAAGAAACATTTTCGGTATAATTGCCAGATTCCGTTCTGTATTAAATTGTTTTCTCAGAGATCTACTTCTATGAAATCAAAGTTCAAGTAACGTTAGAAAGTTTGCGTCAACAGACCTTCATCTGTGTCAACAGCATTACAAGGGCCTCACCAGCGATATGGAAAATCTGTGCCCATCAAAGAAGACTTCTGCAGAATTTTCTGAAATATATCGCGACGTTTCAGGCAGAAATTCGATATCAATAAAATGTAAAATATTTCAGAGAGAGTCCTAAATATCCTGTGGACTTAAACCTAAAGGAGTCCATACGGATCGCCCTTTTTAGGGATCACAAGATCTAAATTTATCCAAAATATAAAAGCTAGTAGACAATATAAACATATCAACCATTCCAAGTCTCGAGACACCTACTGCTGAAATGCCCACTCCTCTTCACCGCTAGACAACAGACAATGTTGTAGATCTATATCAATTTGTAAATAGCAGAGAGAATTATCGTAGATTCAACTATTTTTGTAAATATTTTTATGATTATCTTTCTAACCTGAAAGGTTCAGATTCCTAATATATTGTTTATTTTTGAAATATAAATGCTCCAATGGCCCCCGATTCTTGCAAAAGTCCAACCCCACCAGCGAGTGCAAGTAACCAAACGGGGCTCTGGCACATTTGTAAGTGCAAAGTCGAACTGCTTTTCACATGTGTAGACATGTGGTGCACTTACAGTAAAAGCAGTCGCTAACTACCCACCATGATTATCATGGCCTGTACCACGTGTACTAGGGATAAGCAAAAAACAAATTGTTTGAAATAATTGTTTCTCTTTTTATTTTTGATTACTTTCTTTATAATATGTTTATAACTGTTTCCGTTTAAAAAATGTAAATCGACGCAATTATTCCTAGCCGGGATATCGCCTTTTGTGTGTTGAAATAACTTGAATATCAAATATTTCCACAGAACTTATCTCAGTCTGTGATAGTTCCTCAGAACCTTCCCAACAGCCATCCAGCTTGATCCGAATCCTTCAAATGGAAAGTGGCGAGCTTCAAAATTCTCTTAACGCAAAGACAACAAATTATAATCGCCGTTCATATACAAATCAATTATAATTAATGGGGGGGGGGGGGGTCGGTGGAAGGATGGTCTAAACCGTTGGTTTTCGACCGCAACGACCCGGGTTCGATTCCCGCATTGGGCACTTTTTTTATGTTAAAAAAAAATGCTCCAATGGCCTCGATTCTTGCAAAAGTCCAACCCCACCAGCGAGTGCAAGTAACCAAACGGGGCTATGACACATTTGTAAGTGCAAAGTCGAACTGCTGTGTAGACATGTGGTGCACTTACAGTAAAAGCAGTCGCCTACTTCTACTCACCATGGTTATCTTGGCCTGTACCACGTGTACTAAGGATAAGCCAAAAAATAATAATAATAATTAATGGGACAACTCAATATGATGTAGATATTTGGATTGATAATGAATTACAAGGTTGTTCCGAAAGTTCGTAAACAATTTCAAAAAATAGAAATACCAATATTATTCGCCGTTATATATAATGTCTTTGTATTATGTATTATTATATATTTGCCGTAATAATATTGTCGCGGAGATAAATAAAGAAAGGGCGAATTTGGGAATAATTAATTTATTATAAAGGTGGGTATTTACCTTTTATTTTTCAAATAAAATTATATACAGGAGGTATTTATAGGGAGAACAACTTATCCCAAGGTAAAGATAATAATAATGAGAGTGGTCAGCCACCGCCCCGTTTTCCTTATTTGCCGATAAGATTCCGAGAACCCCTCACACCTGTGGTCGTCCCCCCGGAGTCCAGTGATGATTGACAGGTGTCGCATGGAGCTTCTTGTGACCGGAGTTGTAGAGCTACTTGACAATATTATTCGCCAAGTAATAAGAAAAATAACGTTTTAAGAAAAACACGAACTTTTAGGATAACCTTATAGTTCAAATCATCGTTATGTATTCTACTGACATGTACATATATTTAGTTTAACACGTGCATGTGCGTATATGCCAAATACGATAAGAGTCTTCTCTTCTTCTTCTTTTTTATCTCCACACTGGGTGAAGTAGATTGCGTCTGCCTTTGTCATTATGACTGGGAGCACTACTCAGTGGCAGGCCGACTTAGCTACAAAATAAATGGCCGCCTCTGACATGAGGAACAGACACCATGTGCAGCCGCTCCTAGCATGGAGTACAAACGCTGCTCATCCTGTATCCCTGGATTAGGAGCCCTTACAGGGTACTATCAGCCGGGCCAGCTGAACCCAGGTTTTTTAGTGAGCTTGTTACTGCTCCCCTCCTCCTTTTTCATCCGGGCTTGGGACCGGCAAAGGCGGAGTTACGATAAGAGTGCTATGTATTAATGTACGTATGGGCCAATGTGAGGGCCAACAGTCCGGAACGTGTACGTGGTTAGCTTTTCTTGATTAATCAAGAATGGGTGATTGGCCAATTCTGAAATAATTAGAAATCAACGTGAAAAATTACTATTTTTTCCGATCGATGGCGTAAGCCATCAGCAACTTTCAGTTGCACGATAAGGAGATGCCTTTTTCTTAATTTATGTACGTATGTTGACACGCATGTGCGTTGTACAGACTGATCTACAACCAGACCGATCATTCCACGTCCAATCAGCCTGGAGTGGAAGTGATGGTCCCAAGTTTTGGTCACACCTCATCTGTGGAGACTCTCAACCCCAAAATTCCTCTATTAGGTAATTACATTTTCTCTTGTACACCTCTCCCATCTTTTTCTGTATCGAAGTTTCATTTTATTAGGTGACAAAGGCATATGTATGCATATATCGAGGTATTCTCATCAATTTAATGAGAATATATAAATCTTTTGTCCTCGTCAGAAGCGAACAAAAATTAAAACATTTGGCAAAGCGTTGAAAATTATTCTAAGGCTGCAACCTTAGGCTGCAAGGTTTCAGCTTTAGAATAATTTTTAACGCTTGGCTAAATGTTTAATTTTTGTTCTCTCCTGACGAGGACAAAGGATTTTTGTTGAAAAGTCGAGACAATAAAAAAGATTTACTGGCTGAAGTATATTTAATTTGAAGAACTATGAATGCCACCGGCCGGGCAGCCTCTATATTTACGAGAAATTATAAAGTCATCCTAACTGACTGAAACTAAGTATTGTATAGCTTGGCCATCACCATGTTATTGATACATTTAGATTTCACTGCGAGTTTGTTTCTCCAGGCTACATGCTGAACCTCGTGAACAGCCTGGTGTATTCCCACGGCTATATCAGCAACAAGACATTGCTTGCCGCGCCATAACGACTTCCGCAAGGATCCTGGTGAGTGTCTTTTCCCTGGTTGTCCTGTGGTCAGAACTGTAGGACCTGTGTCTGTCCTGGTCGGTATTGTAGGTTTAAGAAAATGAATACCATTCTCCCACAACGGCAGGCCGAGCAGTGCGCCGCAAGGAGAAGGAGAGCGCGGGGGTGGCGTGGAAGGGTCGGGCGCGAGCCTGTCCGTAGCTGCCCTCGGTGCAGATCTTGGTGGTAGTAGCAAATACTCGAGTGTGAACCTTGAGGACAGGAGTGGAATGGTTCCATGTGAACAGCAGTTGAACATGGGTCAACGAAATTGAGGCAAATTTCATGGTCGATTCAACGGCCATCTCTACATTCATGAAGATCTGTGTGAGCAGACTTGCCGTCACATCAACAATTCAGTAACAAATAAAAGCCCAAAAATTAGTTAAGAACAGTCCGAAATCATGATCCTCATTTGAACTTCTCCAAATCCCAAGATTTGTTATGATGGCGATTTCACTGAGGCTAACTGTGACTGTCCTGCTTGGTATTGTAGGCCTTGTGTTGGTTTTATTGACAAAATTGTAGGTTGTGTTTGTTCTGAATATAATCGTATGTTCTGTGTCTATTCTGGATAGTACTGTAGGGTTTTGTTTGATTTATTGACAGAATTGTAAGTTTATTTATCTTCTGAATATTATTGACCTTTTTTATGGACATTATTGTAGGTTGTGTTTGTTCTGGACAGTACTGTAGGGTTTTTGTTTGTTTTGTTAACAAAATTGTAGGTTGTGTTTGTTTTGTTAACAAAATTGTAGGTTGTGTTTGTTCTGGACAGTATTGTAGGTTGTGTTTGTTCTGGACAGTATTGTAGGTTGTGTTTGTTCTGGACAGTATTGTAGGGTATTTGTTTGTTTTGTTAACAAAATTGTAGGTTGTGTGTCTGTTCTGGACAGTATTGTAGGTTGTGTTTGTTCTGGACAGTATTGTAGGTTGTGTTTGTTCTGGGCAGTATTGTAGGTTGTGTTTGTTCTGGACAGTATTGTAGGTTGTGTTTGTTCTGGACAGTATTGTAGGGTTTTTGTTTGTTTTGTTAACAAAATTGTAGGTTGTGTGTCTGTTCTGGACAGTATTGTAGGTTGTGTTTGTTCTGGACAGTATTGTAGGTTGTGTTTGTTCTGGACAGTATTGTAGGTTGTGTTTGTTCTGGACAGTATTGTAGGTTGTGTTTGTTCTGGACAGTATTGTAGGTTGTGTTTGTTCTGGACAGTATTGTAGGTTGTGTTTGTTTTGTTAACAAAATTGTAGGTTGTGTGTCTGTTCTGGACAGTATTGTAGGTTGTGTTTGTTCTGGACAGTAAGGTAGGTTGTGTTTGTTCTGGACAGTATTGTAGGTTGTGTTTGTTCTGGACAGTATTGTAGGTTGTGTTTGTTCTGGACAGTATTGTAGGTTGTGTTTGTTCTGGACAGTATTGTAGGGTATTTGTTTGTTTTGTTAACAAAATTGTAGGTTGTGTGTCTGTTCTGGACAGTATTGTAGGTTGTGTGTCTGTTCTGGACAGTATTGTAGGTTGTGTTTGTTCTGGACAGTATTGTAGGTTGTGTTTGTTCTGGGCAGTATTGTAGGTTGTGTTTGTTCTGGACAGTATTGTAGGTTGTGTTTGTTCTGGACAGTATTGTAGGTTGTGTTTGTTCTGGACAGTATTGTAGGGTTTTTGTTTGTTTTGTTAACAAAATTGTAGGTTGTGTGTCTGTTCTGGACAGTATTGTAGGTTGTGTTTGTTCTGGACAGTATTGTAGGTTGTGTTTGTTCTGGACAGTATTGTAGGTTGTGTTTGTTCTGGACAGTATTGTAGGTTGTGTTTGTTCTGGACAGTATTGTAGGTTGTGTTTGTTCTGGACAGTATTGTAGGGTATTTGTTTGTTTTGTTAACAAAATTGTAGGTTGTGTGTCTGTTCTGGACAGTATTGTAGGTTGTGTTTGTTCTGGACAGTATTGTAGGTTGTGTTTGTTCTGGACAGTATTGTTGGGTTTTTGTTTGTTTTGTTAACAAAATTGTAGGTTGTGTGTCTGTTCTGGACAGCATTGTAGGACTTGTGTCTGTTCTGGACAGTATTGTAGGACTTGTGTCTGTTCTGGACAGTATTGTAGGACTTGTGTCTGTTCTTGAAAGTATTGTAGGACTTGTATCTGTTCTGGACAGATTTGTAGGTTGTGTGTCTGTTCTGGACATTATTGTAGGTTGTGTTTGTTCTGGACAGTACTGTAGGGTTTTTTTTGTTGTTTTTTTTTTTTGTTAACAAAATTGAAGGTTGTGTGTCTTTTCTGGACAGCATTGTAGGACTTGTGTCTGTTCTGGACAGTATTGTAGGACTTGTATCTGTTCTGGACAGTATTGTAGGACTTGTATCTGTTCTGGACAGTATTGTAGGACTTGTGTCTGTTCTGGACAGTATTGTAGGACTTGTATCTGTTCTGGACAGTATTGTAGGACTTGTATCTGTTCTGGACAGTATTGTAGGACTTGTGTCTGTTCTGGACAGTATTGTAGGACTTGTATCTGTTCTGGACAGTATTGTAGGACTTGTATCTGTTCTGGACAGTATTGTAGGACTTGTGTCTGTTCTGGACAGTATTGTAGGACTTGTATCTGTTCTGGACAGTATTGTAGGACTTGTATCTGTTCTGGACAGTATTGTAGGACTTGTGTCTGTTCTGGACAGTATTGTAGGACTTGTATCTGTTCTGGACAGTATTGTAGGACTTGTATCTGTTCTGGACAGTATTGTAGGACTTTTGTCTGTTCTGGACAGTATTGTAGGACTTGTATCTGTTCTGGACAGTATTGTAGGACTTTTGTCTGTTCTGGACAGTATTGTAGGACTTGTGTCTGTTCTGGACAGTATTGTAGGACTTGTATCTGTTCTGGACAGTATTGTAGGACTTTTGTCTGTTCTGGACAGTATTGTAGGACTTGTATCTGTTCTGGACAGTATTGTAGGACTTTTGTCTGTTCTGGACAGTATTGTAGGACTTGTACTGTTCTGGACAGTATTGTAGGACTTGTATCTGTTCTGGACAGTATTGTAGGACTTGTGTCTGTTCTGGACAGTATTGTAGGACTTGTGTCTGTTCTGGACAGTATTGTAGGACTTGTGTCTGTTCTGGACAGTATTGTAGGACTTGTGTCTGTTCTGGACAGTATTGTAGGACTTTTGTCTGTTCTGGACAGTATTGTAGGACTTGTATCTGTTCTGGACAGTATTGTAGGACTTGTATCTGTTCTGGACAGTATTGTAGGACTTGTGTCTGTTCTGGACAGTATTGTAGGACTTGTGTTCTGGACAGTATTGTAGGACTTGTGTCTGTTCTGGACAGTATTGTAGGACTTGTATCTGTTCTGGACAGTATTGTAGGACTTGTGTCTGTTCTGGACAGTATTGTAGGACTTGTGTCTGTTCTGGACAGTATTGTAGGACTTGTGTCTGTTCTGGACAGTATTGTAGGACTTTTGTCTGTTCTGGCAGTATTGTAGGACTTGTGTCTGTTCTGGGCAGTATTGTAGGACTTGTATCTGTTCTGGACAGTATTGTAGGACTTGTATCTGTTCTGGACAGTATTGTAGGACTTGTGTCTGTTCTGGACAGTATTGTAGGACTTGTGTCTGTTCTGGACAGTATTGTAGGACTTGTGTCTGTTCTGGACAGTATTGTAGGACTTTTGTCTGTTCTGGGCAGTATTGTAGGACTTGTGTCTGTTCTGGGCAGTATTGTAGGACTTGTATCTGTTCTGGACAGTATTGTAGGACTTTTGTCTGTTCTGGACAGTATTGTAGGACTTGTATCTGTTCTGGACAGTATTGTAGGACTTGTGTCTGTTCTGGACAGTATTGTAGGACTTGTATCTGTTCTGGACAGTATTGTAGGACTTGTGTCTGTTCTGGACAGTATTGTAGGACTTGTGTCTGTTCTGGACAGTATTGTAGGACTTGTGTCTGTTCTGGACAGTATTGTAGGACTTGTGTCTGTTCTGGACAGTATTGTAGGACTTGTGTCTGTTCTGGAGAGTATTGTAGGACTTGTGTCTGTTCTGGACAGTATTGTAGGACTTGTGTCTGTTCTGGGCAGTATTGTAGGACTTGTGTCTGTTCTGGACAGTATTGTAGGACTTGTGTCTGTTCTGGACAGTATTGTAGGACTTGTATCTGTTCTGGACAGTATGTAGGACTTGTGTCTGTTCTGGACAGTATTGTAGGACTTGTATCTGTTCTGGACAGTATTGTAGGACTTTTGTCTGTTCTGGGCAGTATTGTAGGACTTGTGTCTGTTCTGGACAGTATTGTAGGACTTGTGTCTGTTCTGGAGAGTATTGTAGGACTTGTGTCTGTTCTGGAGAGTATTGTAGGACTTATGTCTGTTTCTGGACAGTATTGTAGGACTTGTGTCTGTTCTGGGACAGTATTGTAGGACTTGTGTCTGTTCTGGACAGTATTGTAGGACTTTTGTCTGTTCTGGACAGTATTGTAGGACTTGTGTCTGTTCTGGACAGTATTGTAGGACTTGTATCTGTTCTGGACAGTATTGTAGGACTTGTGTCTGTTTCTGGACAGTATTGTAGGACTTGTGTCTGTTCTGGGCAGTATTGTAGGACTTGTATCTGTTCTGGACAGTATTGTAGGACTTGTGTCTGTTCTGGACAGTATTGTAGGACTTGTGTCTGTTCTGGACAGTATTTGTAGGACTTGTGTCTGTTCTGGACAGTATTGTAGGACTTGTATCTGTTCTGGACAGTATTGTAGGACTTGTGTCTGTTCTGGACAGTATTGTAGGACTGTGTCTGTTCTGGACGATTATTGTAGGACTTGTGTCTGTTCTGGACAGTATTGTAGGACTTTTGTCTGTTCTGGGCAGTATTGTAGGACTTGTGTCTGTTCTGGGCAGTATTGTAGGACTTGTATCTGTTCTGGGACAGTATTGTAGGACTTGTATCTGTTCTGGACAGTATTGTAGGACTTGTGTCTGTTCTGGACAGTATTGTAGGACTTTTGTCTGTTCTGGACAGTATTGTAGGACTTTGTATCTGTTCTGGACAGTATTGTAGGACTTTGTTCTGTTCTGGACAGTATTGTAGGACTTGTGTCTGTTCTGGGCAGTATTGTAGGACTTGTATCTGTTCTGGACAGTATTGTAGGACTTTTGTCTGTTCTGGACAGTATTGTTGTATTGTATCTGTTGTGGACAGTATTGTAGGACTTGTGTCTGTTCTGGACAGTATTGTAGGACTTGTATCTGTTCTGGAAGTATTGTAGGACTTGTGTCTGTTCTGGACAGTATTGTAGGACTTGTGTCTGTTCTGGACAGTATTGTAGGACTTGTGTCTGTTCTGGACAGTATTGTAGGACTTGTGTCTGTTCTGGACAGTATTGTAGGACTTGTGTCTGTTCTGGAGAGTATTGTAGGACTTGTGTCTGTTCTGGACAGTATTGTAGGACTTGTGTCTGTTCTGGGCAGTATTGTAGGACTTGTGTCTGTTCTGGAGAGTATTGTAGGACTTGTGTTGTTCTGGACAGTATTGTAGGACTTGTATCTGTTCTGGACAGTATTGTAGGACTTTTGTCTGTTCTGGACAGTATTGTAGGACTTGTATCTGTTCTGGACAGTATTGTAGGACTTTTGTCTGTTCTGGGCAGTATTGTAGGACTTGTGTCTGTTCTGGACAGTATTGTAGGACTTGTGTCTGTTCTGGAGAGTATTGTAGGACTTGTGTCTGTTCTGGAGAGTATTGTAGGACTTATGTCTGTTCTGGACAGTATTGTAGGACTTGTATCTGTTCTGGACAGTATTGTAGGACTTGTGTCTGTTCTGGACAGTATTGTAGGACTTGTGTCTGTTCTGGACAGTATTGTAGGACTTGTGTCTGTTCTGGACAGTATTGTAGGACTTGTGTCTGTTCTATACAATATTGTAGGACTTGTGTCTGTTCTGGACAGTATTGTAGGACTTGTGTCTGTTCTGGGCAGTATTGTAGGACTGTATCTGTTCTGGACAGTATTGTAGGACTTGTATCTGTTCTGGACAGTATTGTAGGACTTGTGTCTGTTCTGGACAGTATTGTAGGACTTGTATCTGTTCTGGACAGTATTGTAGGACTTGTATCTGTTCTGGACAGTATTGTAGGACTTGTGTCTGTTCTGGAGAGTATTGTAGGACTTGTGTCTGTTCTGGACAGTATTGTAGGACTTGTGTCTGTTCTGGACAGTATTGTAGGACTTGTGTCTGTTCTGGGCAGTATTGTAGGACTTGTATCTGTTCTGGACAGTATTGTAGGACTTGTATCTGTTCTGGACAGTATTGTAGGACTTTTGTCTGTTCTGGACAGTATTGTAGGACTTGTATCTGTTCTGGACAGTATTGTAGGACTTGTATCTGTTCTGGACAGTATTGTAGGACTTTTGTCTGTTCTGGACAGTATTGTAGGACTTGTATCTGTTCTGGACAGTATTGTAGGACTTGTATCTGTTCTGGACAGTATTGTAGGACTTGTGTCTGTTCTGGACAGTATTGTAGGACTTGTGTCTGTTCTGGACAGTATTGTAGGACTTGTATCTGTTCTGGACAGTATTGTAGGACTTGTGTCTGTTTGGACAGTATTGTAGGACTTGTATCTGTTCTGGACAGTATTGTAGGACTTGTGTCTGTTCTGGAGAGTATTGTAGGACTTGTGTCTGTTCTGGACAGTATTGTAGGACTTTTGTCTGTTCTGGACAGTATTGTAGGACTTGTATCTGTTCTGGACAGTATTGTAGGACTTGTATCTGTTCTGGACAGTATTGTAGGACTTGTATCTGTTCTGGACAGTATTGTAGGACTTGTGTCTGTTCTGGGCAGTATTGTAGGACTTGTATCTGTTCTGGACAGTATTGTAGGACTTGTGTCTGTTCTGGAGAGTATTGTAGGACTTGTGTCTGTTCTGGACAGTATTGTAGGACTTTTGTCTGTTCTGGACAGTATTGTAGGACTTGTATCTGTTCTGGACAGTATTGTAGGACTTGTGTCTGTTCTGGAGAGTATTGTAGGACTTGTGTCTGTTCTGGACAGTATTGTAGGACTTGTGTCTGTTCTGGGCAGTATTGTAGGACTTGTGTCTGTTCTGGACAGTATTGTAGGACTTTTGTCTGTTCTGGGCAGTATTGTAGGACTTGTGTCTGTTCTGGGCAGTATTGTAGGACTTGTATCTGTTCTGGACAGTATTGTAGGACTTGTATCTGTTCTGGACAGTATTGTAGGACTTGTGTCTGTTCTGGACAGTATTGTAGGACTTTTGTCTGTTCTGGACAGTATTGTAGGACTTGTATCTGTTCTGGACAGTATTGTAGGACTTGTATCTGTTCTGGACAGTATTGTAGGACTTGTGTCTGTTCTGGGCAGTATTGTAGGACTTGTATCTGTTCTGGACAGTATTGTAGGACTTTTGTCTGTTCTGGACAGTATTGTAGGACTTGTGTCTGTTCTGGACAGTATTGTAGGACTTTTGTCTGTTCTGGACAGTATTGTAGGACTTTTGTCTGTTCTGGACAGTATTGTAGGACTTGTGTCTGTTCTGGGCAGTATTGTAGGACTTGTGTCTGTTCTGGGCAGTATTGTAGGACTTGTATCTGTTCTGGACAGTATTGTAGGACTTTTGTCTGTTCTGGTCAGTATTGTAGGACTTGTGTCTGTTCTGGACAGTATTGTAGGACTTTTGTCTGTTCTGGACAGTATTGTAGGACTTGTGTCTGTTCTGGGCAGTATTGTAGGACTTGTATCTGTTCTGGACAGTATTGTAGGACTTTTGTCTGTTCTGGAGCAGTATTGTAGGACTTGTATCTGTTCTGGGACAGTATTGTAGGACTTGTATCTGTTCTGGACAGTATTGTAGGACTTGTATCTGTTCTGGACAGTATTGTAGGACTTGTGTCTGTTCTGGTCAGTATAGTAGGACTTGTGTTGTTCTGGACAGTATTGTAGGACTTGTGTCTGTTCTGGACAGTATTGTAGGACTTGTGTCTGTTCTGGACAGTATTGTAGGACTTGTGTCTGTTTGGGCAGTATTGTAGGACTTGTGTCTGTTCTGGACAGTATTGTAGGACTTGTGTCTGTTCTGGGCAGTATTGTAGGACTTGTGTCTGTTCTGGACAGTATTGTAGGACCTTGTGTCTGTTCTGGACAGTATTGTAGGACTTGTATCTGTTCTGGACAGTATTGTAGGACTTGTGTCTGTTCTGGACAGTATTGTAGGACTTGTGATCTGTTCTGGACAGTATTGTAGGACCTTTGTCTGTTCTGGTCAGTATTGTAGGACTTGTTTCTGTTCTGGACAGTATTGTAGGACTTGTTTCTGTTCTGGAGCAGTATTGTAGGTACTTGTGTCTGTTCAGGACAGTATTGTAGTCTTGTGTCTGTTCTGGCAGTATTGTAGGACTTGTGTCTGTTCTGGACAGTATTGTAGGACTTGTGTCTGTTCTGGACAGTATTGTAGGACTTGTGTCTGTCTGGACAGTATTGTAGGACTTTGTCTGTTCTGGACAGTATTGTAGGACTTGTATCTGTTCTGGACAGTATTGTAGGACTTGTGTCTGTTCTGGACAGTATTGTAGGACTTGTGTCTGTTCTGGACAGTATTGAAGGGACTTGTAGTCTGTTCTGGACAGTATTGTAGGACTTGTATCTGTTCTGGACAGTATTGTAGGACTTTTGTCTGTTCTGGACAGTATTGTAGGGACTTGTATCTGTTCTGGACAGTATTGTAGGACTTTTGTCTGTTCTGGACAGTATTGTAGGACTTGTGTCTGTTCTGGACAGTATTGTAGGACTTGTGTCTGTTCTGGAGCGTATTGTAGGACTTGTGTCTGTTCTGGACAGTATTGTAGGACTTTTGTTATGTTCTGGACAGTATTGTAGGACTTGTATCTGTTCTGGACAGTATTGTAGGACTTGTATCTGTTCTGGACAGTATTGTAGGACTTGTGTCTGTTCTGGACAGTATTGTAGGACTTGTGTCTGTTCTGGACAGTATTGTAGGACTTGTGTCTGTTCTGGACAGTATTGTAGGACTTGTATCTGTTCTGGACAGTATTGTAGGACTTGTGTCTGTTCTGGACAGTATTGTAGGACTTGTGTCTGTTCTGGACAGTATTGTAGGACTTGTGTCTGTTCTGGACAGTATTGTAGGACTTTTGTCTGTTCTGGGCAGTATTGTAGGACTTGTGTCTGTTCTGGGCAGTATTGTAGGACTTGTATCTGTTCTGGACAGTATTGTAGGACTTGTATCTGTTCTGGACAGTATTGTAGGACTTGTGTCTGTTCTGGACAGTATTGTAGGACTTGTGTCTGTTCTGGACAGTATTGTAGGACTTGTGTCTGTTCTGGACAGTATTGTAGGACTTTTGTCTGTTCTGGGCAGTATTGTAGGACTTGTGTCTGTTCTGGCAGTATTGTAGGACTTGTATCTGTTCTGGACAGTATTGTAGGACTTTTGTCTGTTCTGGACAGTATTGTAGGACTTGTATCTGTTCTGGACAGTATTGTAGGACTTGTGTCTGTTCTGGACAGTATTGTAGGGACTTGTTATCTGTTCTGGACAGTATTGTAGGACTTGTGTCTGTTCTGGACAGTATTGTAGGACTTGTGTCTGTTCTGGACAGTATTGTAGGACTTGTGTCTGTTCTGGACAGTATTGTAGGACTTGTGTCTGTTCTGGACAGTATTGTAGGACTTGTGTCTGTTCTGGAGAGTATTGTAGGACTTGTGTCTGTTCTGGACAGTATTGTAGGACTTGTGTCTGTTCTGGGCAGTATTGTAGGACTTGTGTCTGTTCTGGAGAGTATTGTAGGACTTGTGTCTGTTCTGGACAGTAATTGTAGGACTTGTATCTGTTCTGGACAGTATTGTAGGACCTTTTGTCTGTTTCTGGACAGGTATTGTAGGACTTGTATCTGTTCTGGACAGTATTGTAGGACTTTTGTCTGTTCTGGGCAGTATTGTAGGGACTTGTGTCTGTTCTGGACAGTATTGTAGGACTTGTGTCTGTTCTGGAGAGTATTGTAGGACTTGTGTCTGTTCTGGAGAGTATTGTAGGACTTATGTCTGTTCTGGACAGTATTGTAGGACTTGTATCTGTTCTGGACCAGTATTGTAGGACTTGTGTCTGTTCTGGACAGTATTGTAGGACTTGTGTCTGTTCTGGACAGTATTGTAGGACTTGTGTCTGTTCTGGACAGTATTGTAGGACTTGTGTCTGTTCTGGACAGTATTGTAGGACTTGTGCTGTTCTGGACAGTATTGTAGGACTTGTGTCCTGTTCTGGGCAGTATTGTAGGACTTGTATCTGTTCTGGACAGTATTGTAGGACTTGTATCTGTTCTGGACAGTATTGTAGGACTTGTGTTCTGTTCTGGACAGTATTGTAGGACTTGTATCTGTTCTGGACAGTATTGTAGGACTTGTATCTGTTCTGGACAGTATTGTAGGACTTGTGTCTGTTCTGGAGAGTATTGTAGGACTTGTGTCTGTTCTGGACAGTATTGTAGGACTTGTGTCTGTTCTGGACAGTATTGTAGGACTTGTGTCTGTTCTGGGCAGTATTGTAGGACTTGTATCTGTTCTGGACAGTATTGTAGGACTTGTATCTGTTCTGGACAGTATTGTAGGACTTTTGTCTGTTCTGGACAGTATTGTAGGACTTGTATCTGTTCTGGACAGTATTGTAGGACTTGTATCTGTTCTGGACAGTATTGTAGGACTTTTGTCTGTTCTGGACAGTATTGTAGGACTTGTATCTGTTCTGGACAGTATTGTAGGACTTGATCTGTTCTGGACAGTATTGTAGGACTTGTGTCTGTTCTGGACAGTATTGTAGGACTTGTGTCTGTTCTGGACAGTATTGTAGGACTTGTATCTGTTCTGGACAGTATTGTAGGACTTGTGTCTGTTCTGGACAGTATTGTAGGACTTGTATCTGTTCTGGACAGTATTGTAGGACTTGTGTCTGTTCTGGAGAGTATTGTAGGACTTGTGTCTGTTCTGGACAGTATTGTAGGACTTTTGTCTGTTCTGGACAGTATTGTAGGACTTGTATCTGTTCTGGACAGTATTGTAGGACTTGTATCTGTTCTGGACAGTATTGTAGGACTTGTATCTGTTCTGGACAGTATTGTAGGACTTGTGTCTGTTCTGGGCAGTATTGTAGGACTTGTATCTGTTCTGGACAGTATTGTAGGACTTGTGTCTGTTCTGGAGAGTATTGTAGGACTTGTGTCTGTTCTGGACAGTATTGTAGGACTTTTGTCTGTTCTGGACAGTATTGTAGGACTTGTATCTGTTCTGGACAGTATTGTAGGACTTGTGTCTGTTCTGGAGCAGTATTGTAGGACTTGTGTCTGTTCTGGACAGTATTGTAGGACTTGTGTCTGTTCTGGGCAGTATTGTAGGACTTGTGTCTGTTCTGGACAGTATTGTAGGACTTTTGTCTGTTCTGGGCAGTATTGTAGGACTTGTGTCTGTTCTGGGCAGTATTGTAGGACTTGTATCTGTTCTGGACAGTATTGTAGGACTTGTATCTGTTCTGGACAGTATTGTAGGACTTGTGTCTGTTCTGGACAGTATTGTAGGACTTTTGTCTGTTCTGGACAGTATTGTAGGACTTGTATCTGTTCTGGACAGTATTGTAGGACTTGTATCTGTTCTGGACAGTATTGTAGGACTTGTGTCTGTTCTGGGCAGTATTGTAGGACTTGTATCTGTTCTGGACAGTATTGTAGGACTTTTGTCTGTTCTGGACAGTATTGTAGGACTTGTGTCTGTTCTGGACAGTATTGTAGGACTTTTGTCTGTTCTGGACAGTATTGTAGGACTTGTGTCTGTTCTGGGCAGTATTGTAGGACTTGTGTCTGTTCTGGGCAGTATTGTAGGACTTGTATCTGTTCTGGACAGTATTGTAGGACTTTTGTCTGTTCTGGACAGTATTGTAGGACTTGTGTCTGTTCTGGACAGTATTGTAGGACTTTTGTCTGTTCTGGACAGTATTGTAGGACTTGTGTCTGTTCTGGGCAGTATTGTAGGACTTGTATCTGTTCTGGACAGTATTGTAGGACTTGTGTCTGTTCTGGAGAGTATTGTAGGACTTGTATCTGTTCTGGACAGTATTGTAGGACTTGTATCTGTTCTGGACAGTATTGTAGGACTTGTGTCTGTTCTGGACAGTATTGTAGGACTTGTGTCTGTTCTGGGCAGTATTGTAGGACTTGTATCTGTTCTGGACAGTATTGTAGGACTTTTGTCTGTTCTGGACAGTATTGTAGGACTTGTGTCTGTTCTGGACAGTATTGTAGGACTTTTGTCTGTTCTGGACAGTATTGTAGGACTTGTGTCTGTTCTGGACAGTATTGTAGGACTTGTGTCTGTTCTGGAGAGTATTGTAGGACTTGTGTCTGTTCTGGACAGTATTGTAGGACTTGTGTCTGTTCTGGACAGTATTGTAGGACTTGTATCTGTTCTGGACAGTATTGTAGGACTTGTGTCTGTTCTGGAGAGTATTGTAGGACTTGTGTCTGTTCTGGACAGTATTGTAGGACTTTTGTCTGTTCTGGACAGTATTGTAGGACTTGTATCTGTTCTGGACAGTATTGTAGGACTTGTATCTGTTCTGGACAGTATTGTAGGACTTGTATCTGTTCTGGACAGTATTGTAGGACTTGTGTCTGTTCTGGGCAGTATTGTAGGACTTGTATCTGTTCTGGACAGTATTGTAGGACTTGTGTCTGTTCTTGAAAGTATTGTAGGACTTGTATCTGTTCTGGACAGATTTGTAGGACTTGTGTCTGTTCTGGACAGTATTGTAGGACTTGTGTCTGTTCTGGACAGTATTGTAGGACTTGTGTCTGTTCTGGACAGTATTGTAGGACTTTTGTCTGTTCTGGACAGTATTGTAGGACTTGTGTCTGTTCTGGACAGTATTGTAGGACTTGTGTCTGTTCTGGACAGTATTGTAGGACTTGTGTCTGTTCTGGACAGTATTGTAGGACTTGTATCTGTTCTGGACAGTATTGTAGGACTTGTGTCTGTTCTGGACAGTATTGTAGGACTTGTATCTGTTCTGGACAGTATTGTAGGACTTGTATCTGTTCTGGACAGTATTGTAGGACTTTTGTCTGTTCTGGACAGTATTGTAGGACTTGTATCTGTTCTGGACAGTATTGTAGGACTTGTATCTGTTCTGGACAGTATTGTAGGACTTGTGTCTGTTCTGGAGAGTATTGTAGGACTTGTGTCTGTTCTGGACAGTATTGTAGGACTTGTGTCTGTTCTGGACAGTATTGTAGGACTTGTATCTGTTCTGGACAGTATTGTAGGACTTGTGTCTGTTCTGGACAGTATTGTAGGACTTTTGTCTGTTCTGGACAGTATTGTAGGACTTGTGTCTGTTCTGGACAGTATTGTAGGACTTGTATCTGTTCTGGACAGTATTGTAGGACTTGTATCTGTTCTGGACAGTATTGTAGGACTTTTGTCTGTTCTGGACAGTATTGTAGGACTTGTGTCTGTTCTGGACAGTATTGTAGGACTTGTATCTGTTCTGGACAGTATTGTAGGACTTGTGTCTGTTCTGGAGAGTATTGTAGGACTTGTGTCTGTTCTGGACAGTATTGTAGGACTTGTGTCTGTTCTGGACAGTATTGTAGGACTTGTGTCTGTTCTGGACAGTATTGTAGGACTTGTGTCTGTTCTGGACAGTATTGTAGGACTTGTGTCTGTTCTGGAGAGTATTGTAGGACTTGTATCTGTTCTGGACAGTATTGTAGGACTTGTATCTGTTCTGGACAGTATTGTAGGACTTTTGTCTGTTCTGGACAGTATTGTAGGACTTGTGTCTGTTCTGGACAGTATTGTAGGACTTGTGTCTGTTCTGGAGAGTATTGTAGGACTTGTGTCTGTTCTGGACAGTATTGTAGGACTTGTGTCTGTTCTGGGCAGTATTGTAGGACTTGTGTCTGTTCTGGACAGTATTTTAGGGTTTGTGTTTTTTTATTAACAGAATTGTAGGTTGTGTATTTTTGTTCTGAATAGGACTATAAGACCTATGTTTGTCTCGAATAGAATGTTAGGATCAGTAATTTTTCCGAATAATGTTGTAAGATTTGTTATTTATTGGCAGAATTTCAAGATTTATCTTGAATTAGTAACAGGTAAAGACCCACAGCAATAGTCCATGAGATCTGTGATTAACATGGATATATTCAAGCACACATTAAAGATCTTTATTTACATTTCTCAATCTTGATGAAAAAAAAGGCATCTCCTTATCGTGCAACTGAAAGTTGTTGATGACTTGCGCCATCTATCGGAATAAATATTCACTATTCTCGTTGATTTTTAATTATTCCAGAATTTGCCAAATACCCATTCTTGATTAATCAAGAAAAGCTAACCACGGATGCGTTTCGGGCTGTTGGCCCTCATCAGCGTGGTGCAAGCTGTACCTCAACGACCAAAAAAATTGGTCATTTAAGGCATCCTGAAATATCATGAAACGGGTAGTTAAGACCAGAATTGCGTGAGACCGCGACACAATGTGAAAAAATAGTACAAATATGATATTGTACTGGGATAAGGTGCATACTTATGAATCTTGAATAAAGTTTTACAGATGGTCAAACTGAGAACGAGTATATAGCATTGAATTGTAGTTTCATTTTAAAATTTACATGATACCAAAATGTGACTTGTGGATGCTAGGTCGAATGTTTTTTAAATTATTATTATTATCCCTAGTGCACCTGGTACAGGCCATGATAAACATGGTGATTAGAAGTTAGCGACTGGTTTTACTGTAATTTCACCATGTCTACTCATGTGACAAGCAACTCAACTTTTGTACTTACAAGTGTACCAGAGAACTCCATTTGATTACTTGAATTCGCTGGTGGGATTGGAATTTTACAAGGATCAGGTATCATTGGAGCATTTATTAAATATAAAAAAGTATCAATTGCGGGATTTGTTTCCGGGTCGTAGCGGTCGAAAACCAACTGCAGAATGTTCATAAGTTTATCGTTTCAGCATTAGAATTTCTGCCATCAGCAGATAGCGTCGTCTTGTTAGCCTTAGAATTAACTTTTTCTTCTTATTCTTTCTTATCTCCACTCAACAATCATATTATGGTATCAAGCTTGTAAAGCGTGAGACTTTTGATGGTGTATGCTGAGGATGAGTAGAGCTTATCAATGGATGAGTCAATACAGTCAATAATGTGTTTTGGGGTTTCAGGTTGAGAATTTCACTTAGTACATAGTGAGAAAACTTTGCAACCATTCTGTAAAGTCAATGCACTTTGTGCAATAACGAATTTAGCCACGTCTTTCTACACTACATGTTTTATTGTCCGACACTGGAGGAGGAAAGAGATAAATTCTCCATCAAAAGTTTGGTTATGAGACAATTCGCCAAATCTTCTAATGGCAAAAGTGGTGAAAAGCAAACTCAATGCATCAGCTTTTCACAAATTCTGGAAAATAGCACAGACAATAAGCGTAACACAGATGATGGATCCAACTTGAAGAAAGGTTGATGTTAATATCCACTTTCTGTAGATAACTGCTATGTTTAATTCTGTTTACCAATCTGGGAGAATCCTGTATGGGACGAATGTCTTTAATAAAGATTTTTTTTGTTTAAAACGATATTTGAAAATTACCCCGCATGTGTTTCTTTTGAACGAAAAATCAAAATTTATTTTAAGGAGAAATAACGATTATTTCTAACCTTAGGAATGAGGAATGAAAGGATGAATTGTGAAGAGCAATGATAAACGGAAAAATATAAGTGTCCAGGGATGGGAATCGAACCCACAGTATTCGGCTTACCGGGCAGATGCCACTTTTTGTTTGCCCTTTAAATTCTAACTTATTCGGTGTAGACATGCATAAAATGATTCTACATAAGTTTTATTGCTGTCTGGAAATTGACAAAGAACCTGTATTTGCAGAAAGCCTGCCTGAAGTAATCGCTTCCACCCAGCGGCTGATTGAGAGGGCTGTGAGACAGGCAAGGGGACGCAGGGTTGTGGTGATGTGTCACAGTATGGGATGTTCCCTCACACTCCACTTGCTCAACAAGGTCGACCAGAAGTGGAAGGAACGATACATCGACTCTCTGGTGGCGGTGGGTGCTCCGTGGGAGGGCACTGTAGTCTCTCTTCTCGTCCTCCTCTCTGGTAGGTACACTACCTCTACTGCCGTATCTATACTCATGTACAACACTTAAGAATATATTGTACCTTTTAGCATGTATATCGGGATTCAGACAATAACTCTGAAATATATTGCAGTGACCTTTATTGAAGACTACACTCATGGACAACACTTAAGGAAGTTGTACCTTTTACCGTATATATCGGGATTCAGACAATAACTCTGAAATATATTACAGTGACCTTTATTGAAGATTAGACTCATAGACAACACTTAAGAAAGTTTTTCATTTTAACATGTATATCGGGATTCAGACAATAACTCTGGAAGATATTACAGTGACCGTTATTGAAGATTACACTCATGGACAACACTTGAGTAAGTTGTACCTTTTAGCATGTATATCGGGATTCAGTCAATAACTCTGAAAGATATTACAGTGACCTTTATTGAAGATTACACTCATGGACAACACTTAAGGAAGTTGTCCCTTTTAACATGTATATCGGGATTCAGACAATAACTCTGAAAGAAACACTCATGGACAAAACTTAAGGAAGTTGTACCTTTTAGCATGTATATCTGGATTGAGATGATAACTCTGAAAGATACACTCATGTCTTGTTGGCCGCTCCGATGTCAGGCTCTCCTGGTACCGTCTTGCAGGATCATACACACGCCCGGAGACAACTCCCCACGTCTTTTACTTGCTGAAGATGTGATCAGACAATCCATTGTCCTTCCCCCACGCTGGAATGCCGTTTTTGGCGCCTCACACATGGCAGCTGGAATCTACCCCTCCTTCCCCAACTTTACGCTGGTATCTTGGCCTTGTTATCCATTTTACAATATGTATCGCCCTCCGAACAAGCGTGTAAATCACGTATCACCACAATATAGAAGGGAGAAGAACTACTGTATGAGTGTCCAGGTTATACCTATCATCTCGATTTCTTCCCCAACCACGTCCGGGAGGTCAGCCGTACCTGGCCGTCTCTAGCCTACCTGATCCCCACCCCGCAGCTGTGGGGACCCGAGGAACTCCTGGTCAGCACCATAGACCGCAACTACACCGTGAATGACCTCCCCCAGCTCTGGAAGGATGCCAACCTCCCCGACGTTGAGGCAATGAGGAAAGACTCACTGAGACATCGATCCAAGCTCCAGCCTCCATCAGTGAAAACTTATTGTGTCTATGGCTCCGGGCTAGAAACTCCTGGAAGGTACATGTCTGATCTCACCCAACTCACTTCAAAGCTACCATTGAGATAGAAAATAATAGGAAAGAAAGAAATCAGATCTTTAAGCACATTTATCACTTAATTTCCATATTTTCTATAAAAAGTAAATTGTCATTATCATCTTTATGACATATTAACAAATTAAACAAATTGTATATGTTTCTGGAGATGAGCTTCTTCATCTTTATTAAACGTAATCTCAAGTTTTCAGGCATCTCTGTTCTCCCACAGGAGTATACGCGAAATACGTGGTGTCGCTGGAAACCCACTGGGGATTCTCCACCAAACTCTGAAGCGCTGGCAGAGGCGCCATATTCATTGTACATAGTTAATATAATCCATATTATCTTTTTTTAAATAGTGCAGACTGTGCACTTTGCATGTATTGACAAGATGTGTCAATAAAATTATTTTAATTGCCAATTGCCTACATGAGTACATAGAAACACATAAACGTTTAAATGTTTCCATGTGCTCCTGTTGAAGGGCAGAAATACCCGAAAGCTCGAGATTAGGTTAACAAAATGAAAAGATACACATCTCCAGAAACATATAAAATTTGTTTAATTAATATCCAGGATATTAAAATCTATTGAAATTGACAAATTTCAAAGTTTTCATGAATTATTGTGTAGGGCCATGTAGAATTGAAGCGGTCGTTGTAATCTCTGAAGTCAGAATCTTGAAAGATAATCTTGATGATTGACTTGTTGTGCGTTGGGAGCTACGCCGCTTGTGTTAGAAAGAAGAGGTGAAATAGTTAAGCAAATAAAAGTTAATAAAAAGACATGCCTTAGGCCGCTCAATTTTTCCACTATTATAAACAACCTTTTTGATATTTTATAAAGGTACAGTCTGCATCACACTGAAGAGAATCAACATTCCGAAACACGTACGTGGTTAGCTTTCATTGGTTTATTAAGAATATCGGTTAGCCAATTTAGTAGAATGAAGCTAAAATTTGCTTGAAAGTTGGCAAAAGATCAAAATAAATAAACTATTTACGTCCAAAATAAGGCTTTTTTCTTATTTCGAATAATTTCTGGGTAACTATTGCTTTGTATATATATATATGTTCTCTATCTGTGAAATGTAGAAATTCAAACTGTAGATTTGTAAATATTCCTTCACCAACAACAACAGCAGAAGTGTGGGTGCAGGCTACATTACATAGGAGACGAGCGATGGCATCATAATCCTGTCATATTAACAGAAGATGGTGATGGAATGGTGAACCTCCGCAACCTCCGTGTCTGCCAGGAATGGAAGCTACAGCAGGACCAGGACGTCATTATCAAGATAGTGAAAGAAGTCCACCACATGGACTTGATGAGAAATGACAAGATGATAGCCATGTTAACTAATCTTATTATTAAAAGTCGCCTGTAAATCTATATAGTGAATGGTTAATTAAATCTCTCTATAGTTAGACAATTGATAATTAAAATTAATATCAATAAATAAACAACTCCGCCTTTACCGGTCCCAAGCCAGGATGAAAAAGGAGGAGGGGAAGCAGTAACAAGCTCGCTAAAAAACCTGAGCCCAGCTGGCCCGGCTGATAGTACCCTGTAAGGACTCCTAAACCAGGGATACAGGATGAGGAGCGTTTGTACTCCTTGTTAGGAGCAGCTGCACATGGTGTCTGTTCCTCAAGTCAGAGGCGGCCATTTCTTTTGGAGCTAAGTCGGCCTGCCACTGAGTAGTGCTCCCAGTCTTAATGACAAAGGCAGACGCATTCTACTTCACCCAGTCATGATGGTTGTCAAACAGACACCTTCAAGGGTCACAACTTGATACCATAATATGATTGAGTGGAGATAAGAAAGAAGAAGAAAATAATTTTATTGACATTTTGTTAATGCATGCAAAGTGCACAGTCTGCACTATTTAAAAAAAAAAGATAATAATATATATGAATCATACTATGTAAAAAGAACATGGCGCCTCTGCCAGCGCTGCAGAGTTTGGTGGAGAATCGCCAGCGGGTCTCCAGCGACCCCACGCGACACTCTATAGTTAGAGAAACAAAGTTAAATCTCGACCTGATTATTGTGTTATAGAGAGAGAAAAAGGGAGGAGAGAAGTCTGACCACATCAGTTCCCCCTGGACCCTTGGAATATTTGACCAAATTATGGTCCAAGATGACTAACATGGCAACAGCACCTATTTTCCAATGAAGAGCATATAGAGAACATGGTAACTGCTGTGATAGAGATTCATGGAGACATCTGAGGTTCTTCATTGGACACGACAACAACAACAATACAGCATACACACCAAAGATAGAGAACGACTGCTGCGATAGAGATGATTGGAAACATCTCTGAGGTTCTTGATTGGACACGACAACAACAACAATACAGTATACACACCCAAGATAGAGAACGACTGCTGCGATAGAGATGATTGGAAACATCTCTAAGGTTCTTCATTGGACACAACAACAACAATAATACAGTATACACACCCAAGATAGATAACGACTGCTGTGATAGAGATGCATGGAGACATCTGAGGCTCTTCATTGGACACGACAACAACAATACAGTATACACACCCAAGATAGACAACGACTGCTGTGATAGAGATGTATGGAGACATCTGAGGTTCTTCATTGGACACGATTACAACAACAATACAGTATACACACCCAAGATAGAGAAGGACTGATGTGATTGAGATGCATGGAGACATCTGAGACTCTTCATTGGACACAGCAACAACAATACAGTATACACACCCAAGATAGAGAACGACTGCTGTGATAAAGGTGTATAGAGACATCTGAGGTTCTTCATTGGACACGACAACAACAACAATACAGTATACACACCCAAGATAGAGAACGACTGCTGTGAGAGAGATGCATGGAGCCATCTGAGGCTCTTCATTGGACAAGACAACAACAATACAGTATACACCCCCAAGATAGAGAACGACTGCTGTGGTAGAGATGCATGGAGACATCTGAGGCTCTTCATTGGACACAACAACAACAATACAGTATAGACACCCAAGATAGAGAACGACTGCTGTGATAGAGATGCATGGAGACATCTGAAGCTCTTCATTGGACACAACAACAACAATACAGTATACACCCCCAAGATAGAGAACGACTGCTGTGATAGAGATGCATGGAGACATCTGAGGCTCTTCATTGGACACGACAACAACAACAATACAGTATAGACACCCAAGATAGAGAACGACTGATGTGATAGAGATGTATGGATATATCTGAGGTTCTTCATTGGACACGACAACAACAACAACAAAAGATAGAGAAAACATACTTTATTGACTTCCATTCAACATCAAAACAAAGTTACAACAAAATTACAGCTATCAGCATTATAATAAAATAAATATATGACATCAGATTCGAGGCCTTCCCCGTGGGACGTCCAGACTATATCAAGAGCTACAAGCCGACCTGAGTCCGGATATTATGGTATAGAAAGGATAATGTATAAAGCAAACATTTTATTTAAATAGTAAAAATCTGAATCTACACCCATTGAATTATAATAATAGAAAGTTTTAAATACTTGTTCAATATAGAATTAGATTTCTAGTATATATGGAAACTAAGCGCTAAAATACTAAGGATATAATCGACACAGCAATCACATAAATCGAAGTAGTATAGGTAAGCATTCAAATTGAAGGCTTCCACAGTAATTCCAAGATAGGGACTGGTTCCTTTTTGTGACGAAGCTCCACAATCAGTGATATCCAAACCGGGATCTCTCCACCAGTTCTTGCTCCAGGTCCATCAGCTCCTTGACATGACTCTTGTTGTCGAATGGTCCCAGACTTCCTCCCAGTTCTGCTGGAAGGTATTCAGGCCCGATGTGCTTGTGCAGGTTTTCCTCAATCTTGTCCCCGTGGAAATAAAACTGAACACGCCATTGTACCAAGTTACACAACCACTCAGAAACAACAATACAATACATTCTTAAATCAATAGATTGAACTTATCAAGATAAGGGTCACCTCTCCCGTCAAAATAGGCGTCAAAACTAGACGCCATCTATTGACAGTCGCCGCAATCTAGCTGCTTGACAAGTGTGGCTACCATCTACAAGTACCATCTTGGTCTTGAGATGTGTAACACCAGCCATCACATCGACCTGCCTACTCTATAGGAAGCAGTCCATCGGTGGCGGAGTCTTTCCCGCGGTGGGCGCCACCAATGAAGATCTTGTATATATATTTATATATGTATGTAGTATATTTTGAGTTAGATAGTTCACAACCTTCTTCTGATATTTATTATATAACCCCATATCTATATATAAAAATATGTATCGAACAATGGAAGTGACAAATAAAACAAAGAGGGAGGTAGACCAGACGACAAAGACCAGACGAAAACAACGCGGCGCCAGAAAGTGACGTGATTACAGTAGCCAATCAGGAATCGCCACATATGCGGGCGTCCCAGAGTATATAAAGGCGCAGAAATTAGACAAAGAGTAGTTGTTTCAGAGCGACGCCGTTATACGCTCGGCTAGGGCATCCGTGACACCCGTGGTTCGACTACCTTCGTCCGTGGTCTACCTCTTCCTCTTGGAGTTACCATCTAGACCTGCCTCTGTCTCTTGCTGTCCCAGTGCGGGAATCCCATCACGCACCCACTACCACGACTGCCCAGCACATTCCACATCGGGTTTACTACAGAACCCGTTAAAGTCGACAGGATGACTGAGGACAGCAACATGCAGAGGATGACGGAGGCTGGAGACGAGTACTTTGCGGATGCCCTCACCAGCATGCAGCCCCACTGCGAAGACCTAGTAAGCCGCCTAACAGACGCTATTCGGGGAATAGCCGTGCCTCGTGTGGAGGAAGCTCTCATCTCTCCTTTCGACGGATCCTACGCGGCAAGCAACTTCATCCAACAACTCGAGCGGACGAGCGAGGGACCACAAGATGACGCCACATTGCAAACCCGGCTCCGTACACTACTCAAAGGTGAGCCCCTCTCCCTCTATAACGAACTAAATCTGGCCTCTCTGCCATACAGTCAAGCAAAACAAACTCTCATAGATCTCTACCCCGGAAAATCCGAGGTCACTTTCACCAAATTTTTAACTTTTAAATTAACTAATCAGATCCAATTAGGAGAATTTTACCGTCAAAAAATAACAATGGGATTACAACTAGGCCTAACCAACCCCATCATAGTAGAGGCATTAACGGAAGGCCTCCAGGCCAGTGGTCAGCGTCTCATGAGGGCCATAGCCCCTAAAACCCTGACCGAATGGTACACTACCATGACCAGAATAAAAGGGACAATTCACTCCCTACTCCATCCGAACCATTTCAAGGTGTTTCCAACACCAGTGCTTTTCATCGTGATACCGGAACCCCTTCTAGGGGAAGGAACTACAATCCTTTTTCACCAAATAATTACCCAAGATACCCTTCTGGTGCCAGGAGACCACCCTCACCATGCAAATACTGCCAAGGTGATCACTGGAACAATGAATGTTCCATGAACAGGCGACCCTACAGGCAGCAGGCCTACCACGGCCAACCTACAGCGCATTATTTCCCACCTGAACATAATGGCGCCCACAACCTTCCTGTGCCGGCCCCCAGGTCTTCTCGCACCCCACAAGGCAACGAAAACTCCAGTTTTCGTCCCTAAACTATCCAATATTCTATGTAAACCTGAATTTTTTAATAATTTTTATTGCCCATTCCTCTTAGACACAGGAGCCTCTATTAACATAATTAATTTAAATATTTTTAACCATCTTAGTAAAAACTTATCTAATCCTTTAAAATTATATCCATGCCATATATTAATCAATTCCATATCTACTCAAATAAATTCGATAGGATATACATTTTTGACCACTACCATAGAAAAAATTACAAAATCAATTAAATTTTATATAATAGATAATTTATTACCTTTTGATATACTGTCATTAAATTCCATTAGTCAATTTTGTTTGACCTTAAATTTATATAATCATTCTATTTATCAATGTGATGCTCCTTTGTCTAAGAAATGGTACCATATAACCTATGTAACCCCATGTAATAATGGAGAGAGTAACCACAATCCGCCCAATATGGGTCATTTAAAAAACATGCCTAATTCACATTCTCCATTATTGCAAGGGGAAAATATCCATCCTATACCATGTCCCATTACCTTGAACAAGACCTCTACCAATTGT
Source organism: Cordylochernes scorpioides (assembly GCA_030710605.1). Lineage (NCBI taxonomy): Eukaryota > Metazoa > Arthropoda > Arachnida > Pseudoscorpiones > Chernetidae > Cordylochernes > Cordylochernes scorpioides. Next base: position 69,105,090 of record CP092882.1, read on the forward strand.
GACAAAAATGCACCCAGCCAAACTTTAGTTCATTTTCCCCATTTATATTTATTACCCCCACTATATCCCTCTGAACATCAATGTAAAATTTTTAATGATTCTTGTAATTTATGTGTTAGGAATGATATCCCTTTAACTTTTATGAATATTATTAAGAATTACTCAAATATTTTTTCTACTAACAAATATAACATCCCAAAATTGAAAATTCCCCCTATCATTATTAGGACAAATTCAGATAAAATAATTGCACTCAGACCGTATCGTACCTCTCTTTCAGATCAACGTGAAATACAAGAACAAGTAGGGAAAATGCTAGAATATGATATTATAGAGCCTTCTTTCTCCCCCTATTCATCCCCCATTACTTTAGTTACCAAAAAGGATAAGACAAAACGATTTTGCGTAGACTACCGCCGCCTAAATGAAATAATTTTCCCCGATGTTCACCCCCTTCCGCTCATAGAGAATATCTTAGATAAATTAGCCAACGCCAAAATTTACTCCCGCGCCGATTTTTCATCAGCATACTGGTCCATCGAAATAAGTCCCCCTGATAGAAATTTATTATCTTTTGTCACGTTAGAAGGTCAGTATAATTTCAAAAGATTACCATACGGGATTAAAATAGGACCCCAGGTGTATGAGCGAGCAGTCAGTCAGATATTGCAAAGAAATAGGTTAGGTTTTATAGCACATTATTTCGACGATTTCATTATCTTTTCAAATTCCATAGAAGAACATTTAGATCACTTACAGCAATTTTTTGATATGTGTAATAGGGAAAATTTTAGATTAAATTATAATAAGTGTGACTTCTTTAAAACTACAATAGAATTTTTAGGCTATACCATATCATCAGGCACATACACTCCATTAGTAAAAAATTTAGATGTAATTAATGCCATTAAGGTCCCCACTAGCGTTAAATCCCTCCAATCATTCTTAGGCTCCATCAATGTATATAATAAATTTATAAAAGATCACGCCCGCATTAGGAACCCCCTCAATAACCTACTTAAAAAAGAAACCCCATGGCACTGGGATGCAGAATGCCAACATTCATTTGACACTCTAAAGGAATGTCTGACCACAAAACCGGTACTACACCTCTTTAAGGAAGGATTACCCTGTCAGCTATTCTGTGATGCCTCACTTCAGGGAATAGCTGGCATCCTAAAACAACAACATCCAGACGGCACTCAACACCCCGTGCAATATTACAGCAGAGCACTTCCGACCCCATGAGAAAAATTATACCATCACAGAGTTGGAATGCCTTGCTGTGATAGATAGTGTGGAAAAATTCCGCATCTATCTCGCAGGTGTAAGGTTCACAATTTTTACGGACCACCATGCATTACAATGGTTAAAAACCATAAAAAAACCCAACGGGTAGACTTTTTAGGTGGAGCTTAAAGATGTCCGCATACGAATACGATATAAAATATATAAAAGGTAAAACGCAGTACGAGGCAGACCTACTGTCCCGCAATCCTTTATGTGGTTTTCTCACGACCACCCAAATAATAGAAAAGCAACCCCAATTACCTCCATCTACACTTATCAAAACGAATATAGATGGCCTCCATACAATCAAACGTAAAGGTATTGTCAAGATTATAGTTCCCCCTTCCTTACAACATACGCTAATTAATAAAGTACATTTAGAATATAACCATCCTGGTGTATCCCAAATGATTAGGCTCATCTCCACACAGTATACTTGGTGTGGAATGACCAAATCTATAGTTAAGTATAATAGGTCCTGTCCCACCTGCCAACTTATAAAGAAACCGAAAGGTCCATTATATGGTAGATTAGAACGCCCCCCTATAGCTTTACAACCCTTCGATATGTTATCTATAGACACTATTTCAGGTTTTTCTAAATACGGTAATTCTAAGTCATACTTACACGTAATTGTAGATCACCTAAGTCGGTATACATGGACCTTCCCCAGTAAGTCAACTAATATAATCACATACATTCAGTGTCTCAAAAAGGTATTGCAGTGTGGCCGCCCAAAACGCCTTCTTTCGGACCGGGCACCTGCTTTTACTTCCCCAAAGTTCAGGAGATTCTTAATAAAGAACGGGATACAGCCTCTACTAACCACTGCAAATAACCCTCAAGCTAACGGTTTATGCGAGCGTCTTAACGCGACACTCACCGGGAAGCTGAGGTTACTGAACTTAGAGAATCCAGGAACCTCCTGGACTAAGTTAATTAAGATAGTAACTAATAAATATAACGATACCCCCCATACGATAACTGGATTTCCCCCGTATTTTTAATGTATAATATAATCCCCTCAGACTTAAATAACCACCTAAACCCCTATCCCAATATAATAGAAAGTAGAAAACTAGCAATACAACGTACAAATGACAGACACGACAAAGAGAAACTTAAATATGATAACAAACATAAAAATCCACACTTTGATACAGGAGATTTAATATTAGTAAAGGCGTATCATCATCCAAATAGCGGTAAGTTAGTACCCTACTTTACAGGTCCATATAAAATTACTGAAATAATTTCTGATAATGTCGTACGTATAAATAGACCCAATAGGATTACAGGTAATGATAGCGATGCTGTACATGTAAATAAATTACAATATTATAATGAAGAGGTCCTTTATATTTCACCACCCAAATTAGAACCCCTAAAAATAAATAGAATAATAGAGCCTTTCCGACATTTAGACCCTAACTTGTTTAGTCCAATAGAAAAAAGTATAGCTCATCGGTTTTCCGAACCTTTTAATCATTTGTCCCCCCAACTATTCGCATAAAATTAGTGAAATCTAGGTCCTGAAAGTCTGGAGAATTCCTCGACATAAAGTAATCAATTAAATAATCATAGCATTCAACACCATTTCATGATTACCTTTTCCGCCACCAATAATTTCTCTCCTTCAAATGTTATGACTATTTTTCTCTTTCTATTAGGCACACAACTGATTACTTAAGATTAACCCTCGGAATTGTTTGGACTGGAATAGCGCAATTCCGAGAATATAATTCATACACACACTGTATATAAAAACAAAGAAACATTATATAATTATTTTTTATTATTCCAGTTCGCTTTTTTCTTAAATTATGATAATTTTTTTCCCCAACAATTTCACAAAACCTATTCTCTTTATATGCCTCTACACCAACACCTTGGTTCTGAATTACTTAAGCACCGATCCTCCCTCATATATCCTGATCTATTGATAAAAGTATTCGCAATATTAACTCGATTAGAAGAACATTTGGTACACAGATGCCACTGAGTGGCAAACAATCCATGTTACATAAATAGTTATCCTATTACCCTTCTACCAAAACAAAACACAACGCTCGCCACCGCGGTGTTCGGTTTTGCTTATACAAGGCTGCACGAGCTCGACTTTCTCGCGCCACTTTGGCGCCTGCCTGCCTGTTCAAACATACATTTTTATTTCGCACGTTTCTACATTGTTCACATCAATTTTAATTCCTCTCGCATATCCCATATTCCATTAACACATTTCGCATGATCATAACACATTTATTTATACACTAGTTAATTAATTAATCCCTTTTATAGCAAATCTTATTTTTATAATGTTATCGATCCTACACATGAGACCAAAGGAGACGCCATATTATACCCTCCTAAAAGGACAATTAAATCCCCAAAATGGCGCCCATCGCCACGACAATATTCCAATCTTCAACACTCTTGTCTGTCAATCATTCAATTATAGGGCTTTTGGGTACGCTTTAATACGAACATACATTACATTACCGGCTCCCTCGTTAGGAATAAAAAAGGCTAACTATTCTTTTTCTTTTTGTCAAATTTGTCGCCTCTCATTTCTCCATATGTAACGCAATGTTACATGGAGAAAAGATCTGTTAAGTTAATATTTTAAATGATATTCCCCAAACGTAACAAGCCGGCGTTTGGGTAGGCTCACCTAAAAATTTTGCAGACCAACTGCATAAAACGCTCTGCAATCTTTTTAGCGCCTAAGACATGCACTACATACTACATGTACCTAAAGTCCCATCTTACACTACAATGACATAATTTTAGGGATCAAGATCGCTCCCCGTCTGGTCTTACATAATATAATCGGGAAGATCTGGCAAAGACCAACTTCTCAGACCGGACCAAAGCGACATAGGGCCACATTGCCTCCCCGTAGGCCAAACTAGAAAGACATCAATAATCTTGCACCTACACCTAGACATTGTGTGTAAATATGTTCCCTTTTTTCAGGAACGAATATTTTTGTTTTCTTTTAACTTTTCTCTCATTTATTGTAAATAGACTTACAGTTTTATTAGTTTTGTATTGTTGGACTTTGTTTTTTAACTTACAGATGTAGATAAAACATTTCACTATTAATCGATAATATCATTTTGTTTATTAATGCCTTCAACTACCAATCAACCCTTTATATATTATTACCTTCAATATTTTTATTTTATTCTTTTTTTTTTCATCATGTTTAGACTTAGCATTTTACAACTTCAACTATTTCAGGCAACATTTTAAAAAACCTACACCTAACAATATTTATAATATTTCTTAAACAGATAAAACATTTATCATTTTAATTTTCTTAATAGATTTTCAAAACGTTATTTTTGACGCTTTCCTTACAACCTCTAACTCTATCCCATGAACCTTTCCTCCCAACTTTTTACATCCATCAAGAGATTATTGTTCGTCAGCCATTTTCTTTTTTTTTTTTTATTGATTAAACTCCTCGCTGTACATTTCCCAACAGTGAGCTCAGGAGACCCTGTTAGATTTTTATTTTTTTTTTTCTCTCATCGTCCGGCTCATCATTTTTTCATTTTTCAACTTTTTCTTTTCACCACACAAGTCGGACACAATCAAAATTGACAGCAATAAATCTCTTACATCCACCTCCCTTTTTCCACATCCTTCAAACCTCCAACTACCTTCCAAGGGATTCCAGTTCGCCGAACATTTTTGTTTTTTCCATTGATTAATCCGACTGGAACAATCCTTCCTCGTTAAACCCATTCCCAATAATGAGTTCAGGATATCCAGCGCGATATTTTTTTTTTCTCATCGCCCGACTCATCATATCAATTCACCATTTTTCAACTTTTCACTTTTTTTTTCTCATAATTCAACCGGGCACAATCATTATGGACAACAGGGATCCCTCTTACCTCTACCTCTCCCTTTTACCTCCATCATTCTTCCCACCTCTTTTCACTGTCTGAGCTAATGATGCAGACGGAATATCTTGGGCCTTCTGTTAATGAAAACAATGCCTCACTTGAACAAGTTCGCATTGCATTGCAGAATGCTTGGGATACTACTTTGCAGAAACATGCTCAGATACCCCCTTTCCCTTTTTCAACCTTAGCGTCACATTATATGTTCAATCAATAAGCTAACTTTTTTCTCCGCTCATCTTTTATGCAATAAGATATTATTTTCCTTGTACGATTCATTTTACCATATTTACCATTTTGTATTATATACTTTCTCTTAATCTTTTATCATTCATTTTGTGCGTTTTTATTTTTATAACCTTGATTTTTTTTCTCATTGATACACCACCATTACAACATCTTTCTCTTTTTAACTTGTAGCTTAATAATAATTTAACTAATTTGTATACAAATTATTTCTTTTATTTTTTTATAATAGGTTTGTTAGGTTATCATTCATTACATGTCATTCCCCCAACCAAACCTTCATCACCGGGGGCACATTCTGTAGCATATTTTGAGTTAGATAGTTCACAACCTTCTTCTGATATTTATTATATAACCCCATATCTATATATAAAAATATGTATCGAACAATGGAAGTGACAAATAAAACAAAGAGGGAGGTAGACCAGACGACAAAGACCAGACGAAAACAACGCGGCGCCAGAAAGTGACGTGATTACAGTAGCCCATCAGGAATCGCCACATATGCGGGCGTCCCAGAGTATATAAAGGCGCAGAAATTAGACAAAGAGTAGTTGTTTCAGAGCGACGCCGTTATACGCTCGGCTAGGGCATCCGTGACACCCGTGGTTCGACTACCTTCGTCCGTGGTCTACCTCTTCCTCTTGGAGTTACCATCTAGACCTGCCTCTGTCTCTTGCTGTCCCAGTGCGGGAATCCCATCACGCACCCACTACCACGACTGCCCAGCACATTCCACATCGGGTTTACTACATGTATATATGTGTGTATGTAATATTTCTGTCCTAAAAGCTTATGTCCATAGTTTTCTTAAATACCATTTCTGAGATTCCACCCTTCAGTGTAGAATATAAAATCAGAATTATCCAATACAATATTAGAGCTCTAAAGAAGCGGTCTGATGGATTAAATTGGCGAAACCGCTCGTAGGGTTCACCACTGATGAGCCAAGTCCTCCAAATAATTTTTCAGCTCAGTAAGGACAGTAGAAGTTTGATTTATTTGTGAAAAGAAACATTCGCGTCTTAATGTTTTAATTTGTTATATATAGAGGGCGCGTTATTGCTTTGTATTAATATATATGTATATTTATCAATATATATATATATATTACATTCATTTATCTCAGATAATAAAAAGCATATATTGGATTTGATAAAATATTTATTTTGCCAATATTTCGGCTGGCTGAACGCCAACCTTTATCGAAGCATTACATTTTTGTATACACATGTAATGCCTCGATAAAGGTTGGCGTTCAGCCAGCCGAAATATTGGCAAAATAAATATTTTATTAAATCCAATATATGCCTTTTATTATCTAATGAATTAATTATGGATTGCTCTATTTTGAAAACGATTTATTTATCTATAAATATCCTTATTTATTCGTATTTATTCATATTTATATTTAACCTTATATAACATCCTATATGAACGATATAATAAAGAAGTTTCAATCGCTCTCAACTAAATATAAACTACAGTATATATGATCCATTTACATATCTACTTACCTTATGGGATTCTTGAATAAACGGTTTCGCCAGGGAGAACACCGTCTCAAAAATGGCTGGGTTATTGACATAATGGCAAGCATGCAATTTAATAGGAAATTCTCCTTGGATTGAACATGTGAATTTAGCTGTTATCTTTGGTGATAAGACTTTGACATGTTTCCAGCCGAAGCCTGATAGATCAAAAAGCAAAATGATTCCATTTTTGCTGTCTTCTCTGCGTGCTAGAAGCTCCAAGGTTGCTAGGTGTAAGGCAAATAGCTGTTTGATGGAGAATGTATCAGGATCCCACTTTCCTGAAACCCAAATGCCATCAGATAAAACCAGAAAAAGGTCAAAAGAAGAGAAATATCCCAAAAATAACATTGTTCTATATCTAAATATGCTGTGTCTAGAGATATATTCGATTCCTTTCAAATATTTCTTGTATTCTCCACTAATCTATACATTTCTGTGAACGAATCTAAAGATTGTACATTGAATGTATACAATAATTTAACCTTATCCTTATGAGATTTTACTAGATACATCTATGGAGACAAAATTTAAGAAAGTGGAAAGTCTTTGAAGTCGCTGGTAGAGTTTTTTTTTTTAAGAAAAGAGGCAATTTTGTTCACACTATATTATCTCGTGTGTGTCTTCAATAAAGGTCACTTTAATATCTTTCAGATTTATTGTTTGAATCCTGATAAACATGCTAAAAAATACAACTTCCTTAAGTTTTGTCCATGAGTGTATCTTCCAGAGTTATTGCCTGAATCCTGATATACATGCTAAAAGGTACAACTTCTTTAAGTTTTGTCCATGAGTGTATCTTGTGTATCTTTCAGATTTATTGTCTGAATCCTGATAAACATGCTAAAAGGTACAACTTCCTTAAGTTTTGTCCATGAGTATATCTTTCAGAGTTATTGTCTGAATCTCGATAAACATGCTAAAAGGTACAACTTTCTTAAGTTTTGTCCATGAGTGTATCTTTCAGAGTTATTGTCTGAATCCCGATAAACATGGTAAAAGGTACAACTTCCTTAAGTTTAGAAAAGTTTATCAAAGAAAGATCATCTTTGGCAGTAGTCAACGAAGAAAAGCCCTTTGAGCCCAAAATCACCTTCAAATAGATAAATAGATTATTTATGAATGTGATTGCTTTATTATTTACATGTCGTCTTGGTGTTGAATGGTTGAAAGTTGCTAGATAAAATTACTTAATTTGGGATGGTCTAAACCGTTGGTTTTCGACCGCTACGACCCGGGATCGAATCCCGCATTGGGCACTTTTTTTCTGATCAAAAAAATTCTCCAATGGCCCCCGATTCTTTAAAAAGTCCAACCCCACTAGCGAGTGCAAGTAACCAAACGAGGCTCTGGCAAATTTGTAAGTGCAAAGTCGAACTGCTTTTAACATGTATAGACATGTGGTGCGCTTACAGTAAAAAGCAGTCGCCTACTTCTACCCACCATGATTATTATGGCCTGTATTACGTGTACTAGGGGGGATAATAAAATAATAAAAATTTAATTTGTGGATTGAAAAAATAAGATTGAGAAAGCCACTAAACGGCAAATGGGTGCTACAATATAAAAGCTATGTACCGAGGAACACCATGGCAATTGGATGGCCGTGGTCATCTGCTCGAGGCAGGGTCCCGGAGATGTTAAGATCCAGGAAGTCCTTGAAGGACGAAGGGCAGTAATCTGGAACGGGGCTGTTCAACTTGGACTTGTAGAACTTCTTGATGGACTCCAGAGCTTTGTCGATGTCGCCGTCGTTGAAGGTGAGAAACTGGGTGAGGAAGGTGTCGTCAGTACATGGTGTCAGGTTCTCCTCTTCTACAACATTCAACATGGTGTCAGGTTCTCCTCTTCTACAACATTCAACATGGTGTCAGGTTCTCCACTTCTACAACATTCAACATGGTGTCAGGTTCTCCTCTTCTACAACATTCAACATGGTGTCAGATTCTCCTCTTCTACAACATTCAACATGGTGTCAGGTTCTCCTCTTCTACAACATCCAACATGGTGTCAGGTTCTCCTCTTCTACAACATTCAACATGGTGTCAGGTTCTCCACTTCTACAACATTCAACATGGTATCAGGTTCTCCTCTTCTACAACATTCAACATGGTGTCAGGTTCTCCTCTTCTACAACATTCAACATGGTGTCAGGTTATCCTCTTCTACAACATTCAACATGGTGTCAGGTTATCCTCTTCTACAACATTCAACATGGTGTCAGGTTCTCCTCTTCTACAACATTCAACATGGTGTCAGGTTCTCCTCTTCTACAACATTCAACATGGTGTCAGGTTCTCCTCTTCTACAACATTTAACATGGTGTCAGGTTCTCCTCTTCTACAACATTCAACATGGTGTCAGGTTCTCCTCTTCTACAACATTCAACAAGGTGTCAGGTTCTCCTCTTCTACAACATTCAACATGGTGTCAGGTTCTCCTCTTCTACAACATTCAACATGGTGTCAGGTTCTCCTCTTCTACAACATTCAACATGGTGTCAGGTTCTCCACTTCTACAACATTCAACATGGTATCAGGTTCTCCTCTTCTACAACATTCAACATGGTGTCAGGTTCTCCACTTCTACAACATTCAACATGGTGTCAGGTTCTCCTCTTCTACAACATTCAACAAGGTGTCAGGTTCTCCTCTTCTACAACATTCAACAAGGTGTCAGGTTCTCCTCTTCTACAACATTCAACATGGTGTCTGGTTCTCCTCTTCTACAACATTCAACATGGTGTCAGGTTCTCCTCTTCTACAACATTCAACATGGTGTCAGGTTCTCCTCTTCTACAACATTCAACATGGTGTCAGGTTCTCCTCTTCTACAACATTCAACATGGTGTCAGGTTCTCCTCTTCTACAACATTCAACATGGTGTCAGGTTCTCCTCTTCTACAACATTCAACATGGTGTCAGGTTCTCCTCTTCAACAACATTCAACATTGTGTCAGGTTCTCCTCTTCTACAACATTCAACATGGTGTCAGGTTCTCCTCTTCTACAACATTCAACATGGTGTCAGGTTCTCCTCTTCTACAACATTCAACATGGTGTCAGGTTCTCCTCTTCTACAACATTCAACATGGTGTCTGGTTCTCCTCTTCTACAACATTCAACATGGTGTCAGGTTCTCCTCTTCTACAACATTCATTGTTCTGTCCTTATAGGTGAGAGGTAGCCAAGTATGAGGTGTCGAGGATAAGGCAAAGACGGACTCCTGTAATCTTCTTTATTACATAAAGCGACTGACTGCCGTAGCTTAAAACTATCTCTATTTATATACACAATTCTATACAACTAGTATGCAAAACAGGATATTTGCATATCCATAATTCGATATGCAAATACACTACACCCTCTTCTCCTAATAATAGTGGAGTCGGTCAGGCGGTCTCCTGGATCGCTGGGGTCTGGGGCTCCGGCTCGGGACTTTTCCTCCAGAAGCAGCAACAGGACTCTGGTTGTCTCCAACCGGTGCCAAATCCTGCCTTGTTGACCGCGGCTTCTCTCTCTGGGGTCTAGGGCTCCGGCTCGGGACCTTTTCTCCAGAAACAACAACAGGACTCTGGTTGACTTCAGCTGGTGCCAAGTCCGGCTCTGTCGATTTCGGCTTCTCTGCCAATTCCATTTCTGGCAGTTTCCTCTCAGGGATCTCCAGGCCAACTTGAGAGGGCTTTATTTCAAGATGGTTTTCCAAGGTTTCCGTAGATGTACTTGGAAGTACTAACCTCGGATCTTTCCGTACTGCAGCCTCTGGTTTTTCCTTTGCAGGGCGCAACTGGTTTATGTGTCTCTTGAAAGATTGGTCCTCATACCCTATTAGGTAGTGGCGGCAACTTAGGAGTTTTAGTATTGTGCCCTGCTTCCACTTTGGTCCAGCAGCATAATTCCGGAAATAAACATCTGAACCTATGCTGAAATTCTCTTGTTTCTTTAGGGCATCATGAAACGCCTCTCCCTTAAACTCCATTTTAGGCATTAGATTTGAAAACCTTGTTTTCAAACGCCTCTTCATCAAAAGTTCCGCCGGCGATTCCTTCATCACTGTCTGTGGAAATGCTCTCTGAGCTAATAAAAATCTTTCCAAGTTTGTCTCGAGGCTATCCTTTCCACTGTTCTTCCTTAATGAGGTCTTGAACTCTCGCACATAGCGCTCTGCTAATCCATTTGTGCTTGGATTGTATGGGCTTGTTTTTGTATGCCGAATTCCGTTCATCTTGGTGAATTCCTCAAATTCCTTGGAGACAAACTGTCGCCCATTATCCGTCACCAATAATTCCGGCAGTCCGAACCTTGCAAACACCTGCCTAAGATGGTAAATAATGGTTCTGCTGGTTATTTTTTTCAGGATGAAAATCTCCAACCATTTTGTATAGGCGTCTACTATGACCAAAAACATTCTTCCCATAAAAGGGCCGGCCAAATCCATATGAAGGCGATGCCAGGGTTTCTCGGGCCAAGTCCATTCTGAAATCGTTGAGGGAGGCATATTCGCAGATTCCTGACAGATGGTACACTCCCGGGCCATATCTTCGATGTTCCCATCTATTCCCGGCCACCAGAAATATCTCCGTGCTATCATTTTCATTCTTACTATCCCAAAATGCATCTCATGGAGATCTCTCAGAATCTGCGATCTCAACTTGGGAGGAATTACTATCCGTTCCCTCCACTGTAAGCAGCCAAAATCCGCACTTAGTTCATTCCTAATCTTGTAGAAAGGGAACAACGGATTTTCTTTCGAGATCTTTGGCACTTGCCAATTGTCTTCCTGGACATTTCTCAAAACAATTGAGAGGATCTTGTCTCTTCTAGTTTCAAAAGCTACATCCCGGAATGAAAAAGGCACTTCATTCATTTTTCTCAGAAGCAAGACTTGATCTTCATCAATAGACTCTCTCTCAACTGCTTTTAACGGCAACCTTGATAAAGCATCTGCATTTCCGTGGTCGTCAGTCTTCCGAAATTCAACTGAATAATGGAAAGCACCCAGCTTTAACGACCAACGCTTTATCCTAGACGCTGCACATACTGGAATCGGTTTGTGAGGTGAGAACAAGTGCATAAGCGGCCTGTTACCCGTCACCAACACAAACGAGCGTCCTAGAAGGTATTGCCTAAATTTTTCACAGCCATAAACAATACTTAAAGCTTCTTTTTCAAGCTGGGAATAATTTTTTTCAGCATCTGTAAGTGTTCGCGACGCAAACGCTATTGGACTCTCCTGCTTATTTTTGTCTCTGTGACTAAGCACCACACCCAGTCCATAGCTTGAGGCATCGCATGCCAGTACTAGTTCCTTCGTTGGATCATAGTGTGTCAATACTGACTCATTATTCAATAATGATTTGCATCTATTGAACAATATCCGATGTTCTCTTGTCCATTTCCAACGAGTATTTTTCTTCAATAACTTGTAAAAAGGAGTCAATATATGAGAGATATTTCTTATAAATCTGGCGTAGTACATCAACATTCCGATAAATGATCGCAACTGACCAATGTTCTTAGGTTCTGGAGCATTAGAGACTGCTTGAATCTTGTTGATCAATGGATGCAGGCCGTTCTTATCAATTCGGAAACCCAAGTATTCAACCGAATCAACCGCGAACCTGCATTTATTTTTATTCAATTTCAAGCCCTATTTGCCGTACTCCTAAAATCTCCACAGATTCTAATTCTGCCATCCCTCTTCAAAACTGGCACTATGGGTGCTGCCCAGTCGGCGTAATCAAGAGGCTCTAAAATTCCTTTATCTACCATATCCTCCAGTTCATCCTCTACCTTTTTTTTTCATAGCAAAAGGCAGACTTCGAGCCTTACAAAACACGGGTGCTGCATCCCTCTTAATGCAAATATTTAATTTTACATTCTTTAAAAGCATCCCAAATCATTGTTAAACAGATTTGCATAACTTTTAATTAATGTGTCTATGCAAGATTCCGAAACTTTGTTTACATTTACATTTAATAATCTACTGCAATTTATATCCAAAAATTTCAGCCATTCCCTTCCTAGTAAAACCTCTGGGAAACCTTCATCAACCACTATTAATCTAAGTTTCTTTCCGGCTTCTTCAACAAAAACGTCCCTTTCTCCTACTAACTTGATAGGATTATTGCACAAGGTTTTTAGAATCTTCGAAGTAGGAAATAATTTTGCTTTCCAGAATTTCTTGAAGATTGTCTTCGGCATCAAGGTTACCGGACTTCCAGTATCCACTACACACTTTAAAACATTTCCGTCTAAAGTGAGCGTAACTTTAACCTCTGTTTCACCCTTGAGGGACAGTATCTGTTCTTGCACATATCTATTTCTCTGTGCATTACTTGCCGCTTTGCATACTTTACTTAGATGCCCTATCTTTTTGCACTTATAACAAGCCTTTGACTTGTGTGGGCATGCTGGTGCTAGATGGGAATTCCTTTCGCCGCACCGGTAACACCTTTTTCCTCCTGCCGTAGGGCTATATTTCTGCACAGGGGTGTGCCTCTCCCTTCTATTGATTTCAGAATGCGAGGTCACTTTGCCTATGCAATTTCCATGCAGTTCACTAGCATCCTTCTCAGCTAACTCGTACGAGACTGCAATGGCCAACACTCGATCCAGCTTTACGTCATCATCTTCCTGCAAGAGTCTCTTCTGGAGGGCCTCGGATGACAAGCCTGCTACGAATCTATCTCGTAACATCATCTCTAGCATACTGCCAAATTCACAATTTGTGGCTAAGTGCTTCAGTTCTCTTAGATACTCAGAAACAGTTTCAGTTTCTTTTTGCACCCTTTTTAAAAATTTGCATCGCTGAGGTATCACTTTTGGCTTGGGCTCTAGATGTTGTCTTATTTTTTTAATTATTATTTCATAAGACTGCTCTTTAATCTTTTAAGGGTAGAACAAATCATTCCCAAGTTTAAGGAGATCAGAGCTCAACAAACTTAACAAGATTACGACCTTTTTCTGGTCACTTGTTTCATTAGCCTCGCAAGCCGCTTCGAATAGCTGTACGAAGATTTCAAAGCTTTCTTCCCTCGAATCGAAGACTCTGAACGGCACAGTTTGATTTGCCGCCATCTTTCCTCAGTTTGATGCCTTTGAGTCAGTCCAAGTCCGCACTTCTTAAAACCTCGTGGTCGCTCCCGTAGACACGTACCAATAGTTGCACACCTCGTAGTAAGTACCGTAGCTTCCTGTAGATTTTCTCGTCGCCAGGTTTGTTCTGTCCTTATAGGTGAGAGGTAGCCAAGTATGAGGTGTCGAGGATAAGGCAAAGACGGACTCCTGTAATCTTCTTTATTACATAAAGCGACTGACTGCCGTAGCTTAAAACTATCTCTATTTATATACACAATTCTATACAACTAGTATGCAAAACAGGATATTTGCATATCCATAATTCGATATGCAAATACACTACAGTGTCAGGTTCTCTTCTTCTACAACATTCAACATGGTGTCAGGTTCTCCTCTTCTACAACATTCAACATGGTGTCAGGTTCTCCTCTTCTACAACATTCAACATGGTGTCGGGTTCTCCTCTTCTACAACATTCAACATGGTGTCAGGTTCTCCTCTTCTACAACATTCAACAAGGTGTCAGGTTCTCCTCTTCTACAACATTCAACATGGTGTCAGGTTCTCCTCTTCTACAACATTCAACATGGTGTCAGGTTCTCCTCTTCTACAACATTCAACATGGTGTCAGGTTCTCCTTTTCTACAACATTCAACATGGTGTCAGGTTCTCCTCTTCTACAACATTCAACATAGTGTCAGGTTCTCCTCTTCTACAACATTCAACATGGTGTCAGGTTCTCCTCTTCTACAACATTCAACATGGTGTCATGTTCTCCTCTTCTACAACATTCAACATGGTGTCAGGTTCTTCTCTTCTACAACATTCAACATGGTTTCATGTTCTCCTCTTCTACAACATTCAACATGGTGTCAGGTTCTCCTCTTCTACAACATTCAACATGGTGTCAGGTTCTCCTCTTCTACAACATTCAACATGGTGTCAGGTTCTCCTCTTCTACAACATTCAACATGGTGTCAGTTTCTCCTCTTCTACAACATTCAACATGGTGTCATGTTCTCCTCTTCTACAACATTCAACATGGTGTCAGGTTCTCCTCTTCTACAACATTCAACATGGTGTCAGGTTCTCCTCTTCTACAACATTCAACATGGTGTCATGTTCTTTTCTTCTACAACATTCAACATGGTGTCAGTTTCTCCTCTTCTACAACATTCAACATGGTGTCATGTTCTCCTCTTCTACAACATTCAACTTGGTGTCAGGTTCTCACGTGTGCATCAACAGACCCTATCTGCATACACTATTTAGAAGAGCCACAGATAGTCGATCATCTTCTCTTCAGCTGTCCAGCATTCCTAAGACATAGGATGTTAACAGCTATCCTGCTTGGACTGACCCACCTTAATCCTATATCTATGGCCAGCCTCCCAAACTCAACCTCAGCATGGAAATTTCTGTTCAACATGTTCAACTCAGGAATCAAAACAGGACGTGAGTAAAAGCGCTCAACACTAGCCCATACTGGTGAGCTGGATTTCCCGGGTAGTTAACTTTCTGCGCTCCCTGGGTTATATACAAGGTGCGTTCATTAATTTCCAGGACTGCTCTGTATCTTTGAAAAAATAAAACAAATAAAAAAACTAATTTAATATTTTTCAAAATATGCCCCTCCTGCCTCAATACACCTGTTCCATCTTTTTTTCCAAATGTCGAAGCAGGAGATAAAATCACTTTTTGAAAGGTTCCTCAAGGTTGCCTTCGATTCAGCTGTATCATATCAACGTCGTCAAATTTCCTTCCTTTTAACTTCATTTTCAATTTAGGATAGAGGAAAAAGTCATTGGGGGCTAAGTCGGGGGAATAGGGTGGATGAGGGATCTGTATGGTTGAATGCTTGGCCAAGAACTGCAAAACAATATGGGCTGTGTGCGGCCGCGCATTATCGACGTGAAGTATCCAGTCATTGTTTTGGCCATTTTTCAGGTCTTTTAAGGCGCACTGCCTCCCTTAAGCGCCTCATTATCCTCAAATAAACCTCTTGATTAATTGCACGTCCGAAAGGAATAAATTCATGGTGAACCAAACCATTAATATAAAAAAAAATGTAACAAGCAATGTCTTGACTTTGGATTTTGTAAATCTTGCCTTTTTGGGTTTCGGTTCCCCTCTTTCAATCCATTGGCTGGATTGACGTTTGGTTTCCGGGTCATACTGATACACCCATGTCTCATCCCCGGTTATGATTTTTTGCATCCATTCTGGATCGGTCCGAGTCATTTCAACCATGTTTTTGCAGACATCCATTCTAACCTCCTTTTGTTCCTCTGTTAGAATCCGGGGAACAAATTTTGAAGACGTCCGGATCATGTCCAAATCTTTTGTTACTATTTGATGATACAGTCCTACAGATAGTCCAGTCTCTGAAGATAAGTCTTTAATAGTAATTCTTCTGTTAGATTTAATTAATTCCTTTATTTTGAGCTTGTTTTCCTCGCAACGTAATGATCTTGGACGCCCAGTATGCTGATCATCGTTTACCTTTTCCCGACCTTTTAGGAAGCGTGAAAACCATTCAAAAGTTCTTAAACTGGATAAGGCTGCATCGCCAAAAGCTTCTTTAATCAATTCATACGTCTCAGTAGCACTTTTTTTCAATTTAAAACAAAACTTAATGCAGATTCTCTGCTCTTCGAAAATGGCCATTTTAAAATTAGAAATGCGAACCTTACAAGGAAGTTGTTTTGTTCTATTTTTAGATCGGCGCGTGCGCCACGAGACTCGTGCTTTCAGTCAGGTGTGGTCGAATGTCCAATATTTAACTCTGTATAAAATTTTTTTCTTTAGATTTTTATTTATTTTATTTTTTAACCAGTCCTGGAAATTAATGAACGCACCTTGTATATCCCTCCTTAAAAATGCATCTGAGATTCCTTAGGGAATGCATCTAAGATTGCAAGGGCGTTCTCAAGCGATTTTTCAAATATAGTATAGCATCTAAATCACGGTTCATATTTCTGGTCAAGTGTTTTTTTTTATTTTTAAGAATTAACTTTTATATAAAGGAAACAGAAACTATATCTAAATAACATCTTGATTGGTCGTAAAACATCAACAAATCAGCATAAAACAACAAAATCTACATACAAGTAGTTTTTACAGTAGTCTTACATACTTGTACAATTTGGTAAGTGTTTCAACAATCTGATTCTAAGGAATATACAGAATGCAGAACTACATACCTAGCAGCCGACGACGTAATTCTGGCAGTAGACAGTCCATTTGGGCAGAATCGATTATAAAATAACTTGACTCAACACTGAAAACATAAAAATATAAGAACATTATATAAACATTTCTTAAATAACCCTCATTCAAACAAAACAACAAATATATATGTCATGATATCACATGTAGAAATGTATCTTATAGAGATATGTAAATAAAGATGAACACTGTATGGAAATATAAAGAGAGGAACTCCGCCTTTGCCAGTCCAAAGCCCGGATGAAAAAGGAGGAGGGGGAGCAGTAACAAGCTCGCTAAAAAACATGGGTTCAGTTGGCCCGGCTGATAATACCTTGTAAGGGCTCATAATCCAGGGATACAGGATGAGCAGCGTTTGTACTCCATGTTAGGAGCAGCTGCACATGGCGTCTGTTCCTCATGTCAGAGGCGACCATTTATTTTGGAGCTAAGTCGGCCTACCACTGAGTAGTGCTCCCAGTCTTAATGACAAAGACAAACACATTCTACTTCACCCAGTCATGATGGTTGTTAAAGTGCCCTAATTTTATTGAGTGGAGATAAGAAAGAAGAAGATAAGGAAAGGAAAGTTGGTTAGTAAGATTATACCCCTAGTCGACCATATGTCCTGTCTTCAATAAACGGAAATATTTTCTATTCAACGGGCAAATCCAAATACAAACTTTAGCTGTGATACAGTCTTATCTACGCCCTGACTTGAGGCGAGTATAAAAAAAAGGAAATATAAGACTTGATTATGTATTTATAAATCGCTCCAGGAATCCGGGTTACCTCAAAAGAGAGATATTTACAAAAAGGTTTGTGCCGGCCAAAAGAAAAGAACAACAATGAATTTATAATACAATATAATATAATGCGGCTTGTGGTTGTAAACCGACATTTGAAAATTATCCCGCATGTGTTTCTTTTCAACGAAAAATCAAAATTTATTTTAAGGAGAAATAAGATTATTTCTAACCTTAGAGATGTAGTATGAAAGGATGAATTGTGAATAGTAATGATAAACGGAAAAATAAAAGTGTCCAGGGATGAGGGGGGGGGATGAATTCATATAGCTTTAATCTTCAATTTAAAAAAAAAACATCTTTTGTTGGCTTGCCCTCTGACTAACCAAATTGTACTTGCTTACTTTGACATAATGCCATCTTTCTGTATATACTCAATCTTATGAACACTTTGGCAAGTTTAGAGCAATTTTAAAAAATCAATAAGCTTGAGGGATGAGTATCTTTAGCAAATAAATTTATTTCAAGCTTTCGGGCTCAACCGCCCTTCGACAGGAAAATTACGCTACTGACGTTTTCGGATCTAATCCATATATATACACACGAAGAAGCCGAAAATATACTACAGTTATGCAAAAAGCTGATTTACATAGTGAATAAAATAATAAAACGGAAATTTAAGTATACATATATAGAGAATTTGAATGTCTACAATATGAACTGATATAAAGTAAAAGGATTTAAAAGCGCGAATGTTTCCTTTATACATAAAACGAACTTCTACTGTCCTTACTGCGATGAAAAAATATATTGGGAGGGCTTGGCTCATCAGTGGTGAACCCTCCCAGCGGTTTCGCCAATTTAATCCACCAGACCGCTTCTCGGAGCTCTAATATTGTATTGGATCATTCTGCTTTTATATGCTACACTGAAGGATGGAATCTTAGAAATGGTTTTCAAGTAAACTATGGACATAAGCTTATAGGACAGTAGAATTATATTCAAATATTTGCTTCGAGCAATGCTCTTCAGCAAACTATAAAGACAAGGTCATTAGGAATAAATTAACACAAAGCAATATCGCGCCATCTATACATATAAAGTAAAAGGATTTAAAAGCGCGAATGTTTCCTTTATACATAAAACGAACTTCTACTGTCCTTACTGCGATGAAAAAATATATTGGGAGAGCTTGGCTCATCAGTGGTGAACCCTCCCAGCGGTTTCGCCAATTTAATCCACCAGACCGCTTCTCGGAGCTCTAATATTGTATTGGATCATTCTGCTTTTATATGCTACACTGAAGGATGGAATCTTAGAAATGGTTTTCAAGTAAACTATGGACATAAGCTTATAGGACAGTAAATCGCAGTAAGGACAGTAGAAGTTCGTTTTATGTATAAAGGAAACATTCGCGCTTTTAAATCCTTTTACTTTATATGTATAGATGGCGCGATATTGCTTTGTGTTAATGAACTGATATGGAATAAGACAAAGAATATGGCATATTTTGGAAACACAGGACAGAATAACTATTGAATTTGCGGTCTCAGAGTTCATGGTACGGTGGGGGGTTTGGTGGCTGCAGGGAATAATACATTGTAAATTTCCGGTAAATCAATTTTTCTATTAAGGCTGTGGAATTTACTTGACAGGAGGGATTCGATGATTAGTCTTTGATGTTTGCTGGAGATATTGGAATAATGAATTTAGGATGATGCAATGTTGAAGGAATGGCCAGTTTCGTTGATATGCTGAACTATTAAGGATCTATGGTCTCGGTTATCAATATTTCTTTTGTGCTCGTGAATTCTAATATTGACCTGTCTTCCAGTTTCACCCACGTAGATTCCTGGGCAATTTGAACATTCTATGGAGTAAATAACGTTACGTGCCGTACTGTGAGGTTCATTATAATTAAGTTTCATTATCTGGTTTCGGAGAAGGGATCCTGAGGTAGATGCGCAGGTGAAGTAGGTTTTAATTACGAATTTTAATAAGAATCTGGCTATGGTAGATGCTAAAGGTGAATATGGCATACTGCAAATTGATCTGTATACTGGAGGTTGTATCTTTTTAGATGAGTCATAAAAGTGTCGTAATATAAAGGACATTGGGTATGCACAGTTTTTGAGGTTAGCTATTATGTTTTGTGTTTCAAGGGTCTTGTACTTCTGGAGGGAGCAGTGGGTATGTATTCGTTTTGAAAGTGCAATGACTGTATTGATCTGGTGACTGATTGGGCAGAAGGACGAGTATTGAACGTAACCAGGGTGGAAAGATGGTTTATAATAAACGGTGGTGTGGAATTCATGCTGGTCATGGATAATTTTCATGTCAAGAAACGGAAGGATATTATTGTTCTCTTTTTCAACGGTGAAGTGGAGATCAGGGTGATAATTGTTTAGACTGTCGAGGATGTTTTCGGTTTGGGTGGTGGTGCAGATGCAAAAAATATCATCGATATACCTGCGCCAAAAGAATATGTCCCGGGGGAACTTGGCGGTGATCCATCGGTCTATTGCGCGCATTGAGATCTCTGCTATTGTAGTAGATAGAGGACTTCCCATTGAGGACCCTTTTGCCTGCCTGTATGATTTGGAGTTATATGAAAATATGCAGTTATTCACACTTAAGGAAATAAGTTGAAATATTTTGTATAATATCTGTATCATATTGATGTTCTTGCAGTAGTTCTTCTGTATTCCTTATGATCAGAGCATGTGGAAGGCATTCAAAACGAATACATACCCACTGCTCCCTCCAGAAGTACAAGACCCTTGAAACACAAAACATAATAGCTAACCTCAAAAACTGTGCATACCCAATGTCCTTTATATTACGACACTTTTACGACTCATCTAAAAAGATACAGCCTCCAGTATGTAGATCAATTTGCAGTATGCCATATTCACCTTTAGCATCTACCATAGCCAGATTCTTATTAAAATTCGGAATTAAAACCTACTTCACCTGCGCATCTACCTCAGGATCCCTTCTCCGAAACCAGATAATGAAACTCAATTATAATGAACCTCACAGTACGGCACGTAACGTTATTTACTCCATAGAATGTTCAAATTGCCCAGGAATCTACGTGGGTGAAACTGGAAGACAGGTCAATATCAGAATTCACGAGCACAAAAGAAATATTGATAACCGAGACCATAGATCCTTAATAGTTCAGCATATCAACGAAACTGGCCATTCCTTCAACATTGCATCATCCTAAATTCATTATTCCAATATCTCCAGCAAACATCAAAGACTAATCATCGAATCCCTCCTGTCAAGTAAATTCCACAGCCTTAATAGAAAAATTAATTTACCGGAAATTTACAATGTATTATTCCCTGCAGCCACCAAACCCCCCACCGTACCATGAACTCTGAGACCGCAAATTCAATAGTTATTCTGTCCTGTGTTTCCAAAATATGCCATATTCTTTGTCTTATTCCATATCAGTTCATATTGTAGACATTCAAATTCTCTATATATGTATACTTAAATTTCCGTTTTATTGTTTTATTCACTATGTAAATCAGCTTTTTGCATAACTGTAGTATATTTTCGGCTTCTTCGTGTGTATATATATGGATTAGATCCGAAAACGTCAGTAGCGTAATTTTCCTGTCGAAGTGCGGTTGAGCCCGAAAGCTTGAAATAAATTTATTTGCTAAAGATACTCGCCCCTCAAGCTTATTGTTTTTTTAACATTCTATTAAAGGATTAGCCTATTAATTTAGAGCTATTTGTACACAGATTTATAAATCACTACTAATTCATCGTGTAAATAATTAAAGATATATATGTAAATAATTATAATATAGCACAATAGTCTGATAGAATTCGTGCTTCTGTAAAAAGAAAATGAAATAAAAATAAAATCCACGTTATCTGGAGGTCGACTTTACAGTGTTATTCTAGGGAGTAATATAATTCAAAATATAATAATATTTGCATATAACATGCATGTTATATAAAAATGAGATTTTCTGTTTGATTTTTGATTATCTTGTGGATTATGCTATGGTAATGCAGTCGTGGTTAAAATCTTGAAAGTATAATAAATATAATAGTTTTGATCAGAAATTACTTTAATTGAACTAAATGAATATATAAAAAAAACTAATTTGATAAAAGTAATGCCTGGCTTAAGGCGTAAGAATCTAAAAAATGAAAAATATATTTACATAATGTACAAATGTTTGAGCCGGCCATCGGGAAACAACAACAATGTGTTTTTATAGTGGAAGTCCCGACATCTGGTGGTAGATATAAACAGAATATTTGAATCTATGAAATATAATTTTGAATAAAATGATATTTTTATATGACATATATATATAGAAAAGGTATATGTAAAGTTTCTGGAGATGTAGAGATTCCATACGAACCTACCTTCGGCCAGATGTGAAGCCCCTGTAGTTTGGTATTGATCAGTATGAGAGAGGATAATCCTACTCAGACTGCTCCACCTGTCAGCTTCTTTTGGAATTCTTCGGGAGTTTCATTAGAGACTTCATATGAATTAACCATATCGTTATACAAGTATGGTAGAATTCTCTGTTTCCTCTCTTTATTCCCTCCCTTCTTTTCTACTTATCTTTTAGAATCCTCTGTTACCTCTATTGTTCTCACTCCCTTCTTTTCTACTTATCTTTTGGAATCCTCTGTTCCCTCTATTGTTCACTCCCTTCTTTTCTACTTATCTTTTAGAATCCTCTGTTACCTCTCTTTATTCATTCTCTCTTCTTTTATAATTATCTTTTAATATATTATTCTTTTCTAAAACCTAATAATTGGGCATTGCTTGGGTTCTCCTGGAGTAAAGATTTGTTAAGATAATTTTGCTTCAACAAATATGACATGGGATTCAACTTACTGTTTGGACTGCCTCACCTTGATCCTATATCGTTGGCTTGCTCCCAAGACTCTCTGTCAGCTTGGGACTTTCTAGTTCACTGGTTCAGTACTGTAGATTTCTAACTGACCGTGGCTAGAATATTATCTAGCGAACTTCAAAACTACAAATATTTCTCAAAATTAGTTTCATTTTATTTTAAAATGCAAGCTTTCAAGTGATAATCTCTCTTGATACTTTGACTGTTTCTTACAAATACTAGAAAAATTGATCTAATCCAAATAATTTATTAGTGTTTGATGTTTCGGCAACAGCATTGTCACCATCATCATCAGACAAAAGAATAAATGGATCATCAGACAAAAGAATAAATGATGGTTATAATGCTGTTGGCGAAATGTCACACACTATTAAATTATTTGGATTAGGTCTTATTTTATTGTATTATAATCTATAATCCAAATTGTGCTTTATCATGTTTCTTACAAGTGTTTACAAATTTGCATATGCTTCTTACAAAAAGTGTCGATGTTTTAATTAAGACCGTTGAAGAGAATGATTATAACTTGAAAGCTTTCACTTTAAAATAAAAAGAAACTCATTGTAAGAAATATTTGTAGTGTTTTTTAAAACGCTTTTCACTATTTTTATATTGAAACAATTCTATATACAGTTACGAGCGTCATGCGTTCTTAATCAATTCTTCATCTCTGTCACCGTTTGCTTTTTTTTTTTGGAATGGCGCTCTCCTATTGGTTGGCTACGATCACGCCACCTTTGCCCCCCCCCCCCCCCCCCCCCCCCCCCACTCGCTTTTTCGTTTTTGTAACTATTGTGTTGGAGCGGGTCGCTCCTTAAATAAATGCATATATTAGTTAATAATTAAATGGAATCCTCTCTTTCTTTTTCCCAGTAAGATCCTTAAATAAATGCATATATTAGTTAATAATTAAATGGAATCCTCTCTTTTTTTTTTCCCAGTAAGAGACGCCTACGGAAGCCAACAGTACATAGACAGACAAAGCACATAGGCTATAGTTATTTACTAACATATGCATTTATTTAAGGCGCCAATTTATAATTGTAACAAAAGTATTTGAATCAAAACATTCAATCGGGTAAAACACGGGCGTTGCCCGGGTCATTCGGCTAGTGAATTATATGTGGAACTGCTGGACAGCCCGGGTAATTGGCGTTCAGTGCTTAGGGAACATGGGTAATGTCTAAGGACAATAGGAAGTTTTTTAGACATTCGTGCTTGATGGTTACATTTATACATAGTTGGCGCGTTATTACTACAATAAACGCTATTTGGTTAATCTTCGATAATATAAATATAAAAATCTCAATTGATATTTATTCCAATTTTAGCTGTACAATCATAAAATAATATTTCATTATATCCACTCATGGACAAAACTTAAGGAAGTTGTACCTTTCAGCATGTTTGTCGGGATTTAGACACTAACTCTGAAAGATATTACAGTGACCTTTATTGAAGACACACGAGATAACCAATATACACTCATGGACAAAACTTAAGGAAGTTGTACCTTTCAGCATGTTTATCGGGATTTAGACACTAACTCTGAAAGATATTACAGTGACCTTTATTGAAGACACACGAGATAACCAATATACACTCATGGACAGAACTTAAGGAAGTTGTACCTTTCAGCATGTTTATCGGGATTTAGACACTAACTCTGAAAGATATTACAGTGACCTTTATTGAAGACACACGAGATAACCAATATACACTCATGGACAGAACTTAAGGAAGTTGTACCTTTCAGCATGTATATCTGGATTTAGACACTAACTCTGAAAGATATTACAGTGACCTTTATTGAAGACACACGAGATAACCAATATACACTCATGGACAAAACTTAAGGAAGTTGTACCTTTCAGCATGTATATCGGGATTTAGACACTAACTCTGAAAGATATTACAGTGACCTTTATTGAAGACACACGAGATAACCAATATACACTCATGGACAGAACTTAAGGAAGTTGTACCTTTCAGCATGTATATCGGGATTTAGACACTATCTCTGAAAGATATTACAATGACCTTTATTGAAGACACACGAGATAACTAATATACACTCATGGACAGAACTTAAGGAAGTTGTACCTTTCAGCATGTTTATCGGGATTTAGACACTAACTCTGAAAGATATTACAGTGACCTTTATTGAAGACACACAAACAACAACAACAAAGCCTTTATTTAGGGCCTCTCGCCCTATACAGGATTCGCCAGTTCACAAGGGATGGGGAGAACACTGTATGGCCTTTTTCCGGGATATAGTCTTGTGGAATCCAAATATCGCCATCGCTATATACCTATTCTTTGATATTTCATTAATTAGTGCCGGAAATGAAGGACAAAGTTGCCCCGTTTTATCATTTAGTTTTCGTCTTTCCTCAGACAGAGCAGTACAGTCAAATAAGTAGTGCAACATCTCCGTTGTTATTCCTGATCCACAGAAAGTGCATTTCAGGTCTTCACGCCTCAATAAAATCAGATGATGTTCTCGGAAAAAAATTGAAAGGGTTCTAAATTGTGCGATTAATCTGATGACAGGAAAAGGGAGTTCACTTAAGAAATATTCTTCGGTGGTAAACGTTGTATATATATCTCTATAGTGGGAATATAACTTTGATTGGGTTATTCTTGTTAAGTCGTTTTGTATTGTTTGCTCTATCGCAGTTCTTAATATTCCTGGGATAGAATTCCTTAGTGAATCAGGATCATTACAATAAGTAAGCCACGAGGATCCGTTATTATTGAGTAAATTGCTTAATTGTTTTATAAACCCGATGGGCGCACCTGTAGCACAGGATAATTGCCTCATTCTATTTAAACATATTCGAGGCAATCTATTTGTATCCATACTCAGCACCCTCAGCCAATATTTCAAGGTCAATTTCAGAGCTGTTATTATTAATGAGACGCGGCCTTATTGAAGACACACGAGATAACCAATATACACTCATGGACAGAACTTAAGAAAGTTGTACCTTTCAGCATGTTTATCGGGATTTAGACACTAACTCTGAAAGATATTACAGTGACCTTTATTGAAGACACACGAGATAACCAATATACACTCATGGACAGAACTTAAGAAAGTTGTACCTTTCAGCGTGTTTATCGGGATTTAGACACTAACTCTGAAAGATATTACAGTGACCTTTATTGAAGACACACGAGATAACCAATATACACTCATGGACAGAACTTAAGAAAGTTGTACCTTTCAGCGTGTTTATCGGGATTTAGACACTAACTCTGAAAGATATTACAGTGAAAACACACGATATAACCAAGTGTGAACAAAATTCTCTCTGTCTCTTTCAAAAAGACAGACGACTGGCGACATCAAAGACTTTCCACTTCTTAATTTTGTCGTCAATAAGTGTACATATATGTACGTAATATGTACGTAATTTTGTAGAATACATACAGAGGTGTATTAAATATACATCTTTATGATCTACAGACATGATGACGCCCTGGCCATCCTGACGTCTACCAAGACACACATCTATAAGTTTTAGATAATAAAAAAGGCATATATTGGATTTAATAAAATATTTATTTTCCAAAATTAATTAATATTTATTAAATCCAATATATGCCTCTTTATTATCTAATGATTTAAATATGAATTGCTCTATTTTCAAAAACATCTATAAGTACTTCCTCGGTGTGGAACTGAGGAGTGAAGACCTTGTCTGGAGGAGAACTCTCTCAAGGTGGGGAAGTCTTCCTTGCTGAAGAAATTTGTACTTATACATATATACACAACTATATATTTAAAAAAGATGCATATATTGGATTTCTAGTTATTTTATTGTTCCAATATTTCGAGGGGAAACTCGCCTCTCTTTCAAGGATGTTTGTGTTTTTCACTAAAACATGCGAGCACGCGTACACCACTCTCGTTCTACAAGGCCAATAAAGAATAGTATCTTTGATTTAAATATTGCATTCAGTATATATACAGCTAACAATTATATATAATATTACAGATCAATACCATTGTGTTGTCCACACATTGTGTGTGAAAGAGAGATTTATATACAACAGTGTAACTGTAAATAATTGTGTGTATACATATTAATTCTGAATTAATGATATAATTTTGAAAGTATATATATTATTTTGTTAATTCCTGTAGAAGGGCGTATGAGCCCGAAAGCTCGTTTTATATTCGTTCTAATAAAAAGATACGCAGCCCTTGATGCTTTATTTAACTCATTTATAATCTTACAGGGTTTTTCAATTGATATATATTTCCCTAAAAAATTTTCTACCTTTTTATTTACCCCTTTATTATATATTCCCCTTTATATTTGATCTAAATTTTATTTTTCTGTAACGATTGGTCAGAAGAATCAACAAAATATGTTTGAATTGTCAAATTGTCTATAGAGACGATATCCCAACTCTAGAGACAATTATTCTATAAATGACCTTGTCATCTTCAATAGTTTTAAATGGCTTAATGAGCGGCGAGAGCTGTCACCAGAGATGTCAAACTCAATAAGTTAAGTGGCGCTTGTTACAGCGAGGCTTCCTTCACGCCATAGATTCCCCACTACTGCTCGCGGTAATGTACGCCTATCTACCTATCATTGGTTGTTTAAATCCCTTAGTATAATCTACCAATTATCTATATTGTAAGGTGATTCTAGAATACAAACTGTTTCTCTCTCTCTCCCTCTCTGTGGGAAAGAACTCTCGCAGTCCATCGGTGGCGGAGTCTTTCCCGCGGTGGGCACCACCAATGAACACTGTATATATTTTATATATATATGGTAATTCAAACCAACAACCCCATACTGTGTATATAAGATTGTCATGTTGTATATAGAAACACATCTATAAATAATTATGCGCATGATTAATCTGTGTCATTGCATCGCCATATGTAATGTAATTTGTACAAAGTGGATATATAAATAAAATCTGTAATAGATTTAAGAGTTGAGCTAAAGCAGAGATCGAGCATAGTATTGCCAAAACAACAAAGTCTAAAGATGGAAGTCATAAATCAGGTCGATTTACAATTCCCACAAACAAGGCCACCCACACTGTCACATGTGGTGGAATGCAGAGACCCCTCTCACACCTGGACATGCCAAGGCCCCCCTTTCTCAGAAACGCCCCTGTCACATAAGGTCGCCCCGTCTTTAACCTATAAATACATCACCTTACAGTGGCTTGACAGTTCAGTTCAGTTTAGTTGAGTTCACCCTTAGTGCAAGCCGCGTCGGTCGTATGTTATGTCGATCTCATCCAACATGTAGTTAGGAAGAATTCGTCTATCTCCATCTTGCGCTTCTAGCTCAGCTTTTATCTGTTAACGGAACTTTCTTAGTGCAACTGTGTCTTCGTTTTTTGTGTATGGATATCCCCAGCTTTCCACTCTGCCTCGACCACGACTGCCTGTATTTTGTGAGAACTTTTAAAGGTCTTCCAAGGTGCAGAGAGGTACTGGAAAACTCTACATCCTGACTGTTTCTCTCGGTCAACACAGTACAACAAGAGCTACCAGGACTTTCAAGACTTATTTCAGTAGTCGACATCAAACTCAACAAATCATCACAGATAAGTCGACAGCAACTCATCATCACATATATGTATATTTATCAATTATTCTATATATATTTGTATCTATTTATTCATATATTTATAATCATATAATCTTATTTATATATATTAATATTTATTCTGTATTTAACCCTATGTAATCTTATATGGACTTTGAAATAAAGTAGTTTCAATCTCAATCTCTCTCTCTCTATTTCTGTCTGGTTTTTATTTGATAGTATTATGTACCAATCATCTAAACACAAATTAATAATACCACATTCAAATGAAACATAATTTATTTACTTGGATTTGGTCTTATTACCTTGTGTTTATATTTTATAATCCATATTGTGCTTTATCGTGCCAATCATCTATAGTGTAATGTGGAAAACATTTTAATCGTCAGTGATTCTAGAATGAAAACTGCTTCTCTTTATCTTTATCCTTATTTATTCTTATTTATTTTGCATTTAAACCTATATAATCGTATATGGACATTTCAAAAAGTAATACCTCGTATTAATATTGAGTAAATATATCAAGACTCCAGGGTAAAGTATCTTTTCAAAAACTTTAATCTCAAGATTTCGGCCACGAAATCCCTTCTACAGAAGAAAACATGGTTTTCCCTGGATGCCTGATAGTTTCCCTCAATTATATGGACATTGTGATGCAAAATAACAGTTAAACCTGTCTATAGCGCCCCCTCTTTGGCCTCACCAAAATAGGGTGCTATAGAGAGGGGGTGCTTATAGACAGATCACTTGTAAATATCGCATCGTACTACATATTTAAAATTGGGCGCTATAGAGAGGGAGGCGCTATTTAGAGGGGGCGCTATAGACAGGTTTAACTGCAATATCTTACTCATTATATTTATCTTTCCAAGTCGTTTGCTGAATTATAAGATTCCAATATGAATATTGAATATAAGAATAAAATGGATTTCTGTTCTTGTTTGTTCTTCATTGACTAGCCTAGAGTTGCAATATCAAATAAAAACCAATGGGAGAGAAAGAAATTGAAACTAATTTATTACAATGTCCATGTATAAAACAAACAACAAACAAAAGCCTTTATTTAGGGTGTTCCGCCCCATATAGGATTCGCCGTATTTACACATCAACAAGAGGAGAGGGAAGAGGAAACATTTACAACAAAATAAAGTTTGTCTCACATTCAGTTACCTATTTACAGATAGGTCATCCTCCAGTATCCTTTGCCCTGCATTCTTTCTCATGCGCCCAGCTTCTGTGCAGAACTTAAAGTATCTAACAATCAGTAATTCATCATCCAGAGCTGAAGAGAGAAGTTGACATATGCGATGGTATCTAAATTGACCAAAGTTAGGTCATGGGAAAATTTCAGTACGTTTTTCTGTTAAGAGAGGGTATTGGAAGAAATAGTGAACCAAATTATCATCCATGAGATCCTTACAAAGTAAACAGTTCCGGCCATTTTTTTTTCCAGAAGTCTTTTCTTTCTTCCCTGAAAAATTGCCATAAAACTCTATGTTGTGCAACTAGTCTTTTGCTGGGACAATGTTCATATATAAAAATTCGAAACTATTATAGACGTGTATGATTCTTTTAAAAAATAAAACAATTTCTACTGCCCTTACTGCAATGGAAAAATTAATTCACCACTGATGAACCAGGCTCTTCCATTAATTTTTTCATTCCAGTAAGGACAGTAGAAATTGTTTATTTTTTTTAAAGAATCATACGGGTCTATAATAGTTTCGAATTTTGATATATGGACATTGTAATAAATTAGTTTCAATCTCAATATCTCTTTTCCGTTGGTTTTTATTTGATATTGTAATTAAAGACCATGTCTATGAAGAACAATCAAGAACAGAAATCCATTTCATTCTTTATCAATATTCATATTGGAATCTTAGAATTCAGAAAACGACTTGGAAAGAGAAATATAATGAGTAAGATATTACAGTAAAACGTGCCTATAGCACCCCCTCTAAATAGCGCCTCCCTCTCTATTTCTCCCGATTTTAAATACGTAGTACGATACGATTTACATTAAAAGTGACCTGTCTATAGCACCCTATTTTGGTGAGTCCCAAGAGGGGGCGTTATAGACAGGTTTAACTGTATTATTATTGAGTTGAATATTATGTGTGTGAATGTATCAATAAATGTTTAAAATGTTTAACAGCAAGATTTAACAATGGAACCAAGCATTTAAATCGGCTTTGACACGTCATGTGCTTGTCCAAAAACAATTATTTATTATCAATTTAACAATTATCTATATAGATAATACCGTAACAGAGTTTTCCATTGTAAAGTCCTGAGCTATCTCCTCCGAAGATTCTGAACTACACATAACGATCTATATACCAAAATTTTCGTTATTTTTTTCTTCGTATGATAGGCCTGTTTTTATTTTCCTAATGTTAACAGTTATTTTTATTTTTTAATTTTATCTATTTTACAATCGTAGATTTTTTGCATTTATCATCATCAATTCTTTTGTTTTGAAATGCGTTCTTTTGTTTACCTTTTACTAATTCTTATTTACTAATTTTTACTAATTTCTGCTTCATTTGATTATGATTATAATTTGTAAGTACTTTTTTATAATTTTTCATTTAAATAGAGCTCAATTTTTGTGTATGTTTCTTATTTGCATTATCTTTCCTAATGTCTTTGGCAACGTTTTTTTTTTCTCATAAATAGGCTGAGGTTATATTATTTTTCGAATTGTAGATTGAAATATTTATTTATGTCTTTCTTTTGCTTAATTATTTCTTCTTTATATTTGTTCTTATTTATTCTTTTTTTTACTCTTTCACAATCAAATTTTGAAAATGGCTAAATGGCCCCACTTCTCCCTATTTGCTTTTGCAGCTTTTCTTATTAAAACTTAGAATTAAGCTTTGCTTTTTATATACATGTTTATTACACATTTAGCAATACTTTTTCTTTATATTTGCTCTTATTTACTCATTTTTTTACTCTTTCACAATCAAATTTTGAAAATGGCTAAATGGCTCCACTTCTCCCTATTTGCTTTTGTAGCTTTTATTTTTAAAAAAAATATTAAAACTTAGAATTAAGCATTGCTTTTTTATATACATGTTTGTTACACATTTAGCAATATATATACCAAAATATTTTTTTGAATACTTAACTCTTTTAGTGAATTTTTGTCAGGGGGGCTGCAAAAGTGCCGTACTTATGCAGTATTTTGATGCTTTTCCTGTGACAAGGATAATGAAATTTAAAATTAAGCTTTGCTTTTTTATATACATGTTATTTACACATTTAGCAATATATACACAGAAATATTTTGGAATATTTAACTTTTTTGGTGAATTTTTGTCAGGGAAGCTATGGACTGCCGTAATCATGCATTATGTTGATGTTCTTCTCATAAAAAAAATATTTGGGATTTAAAAAAAAATATTAAAACTTAGAATTGAGCATTGCTTTTTTATATACATGTTTGTTACACATTTAGCAATATATATACCAAAATATTTTTTTGAATACTTAACTCTTTTAGTGAATTTTTGTCAGGGGGGCTGCAAAAGTGCCGTACTTATGCAGTATTTTGATGCTTTTCCTGTGACAAGGATAATGAAATTTAAAATTAAGCTTTGCTTTTTTATATACATGTTATTTACACATTTAGCAATATATACACAGAAATATTTTGGAATATTTAACTTTTTTGGTGAATTTTTGTCAGGGAAGCTATGGACTGCCGTAATCATGCATTATGTTGATGTTCTTCTCATAAAAAAAATATTTGGGATTTAAAAAAAAAATATTAAAACTTAGAATTGAGCATTGCTTTTTTATATACATGTTTGTTACACATTTAGCAATATATATACCAAAATATTTTTTGAATACTTAACTCTTTTAGTGAATTTTTGTCAGGGGGGCTGCAAAAGTGCCGTACTTATGCAGTATTTTGATGCTTTTCCTGTGACAAGGATAATGAAATTTAAAATTAAGCTTTGCTTTTTTATATACATGTTATTTACACATTTAGCAATATATACACAGAAATATTTTGGAATATTTACCTTTTTTGGTGAATTTTTGTCAGGGAAGCTATGGACTGCCGTAATCATGCATTATGTTGATGTTCTTCTCATAAAAAAAATATTTGGGATTTAAAAAAAAATATTAAAACTTAGAATTAAGCATTGCTTTTTTATATACATGTTTGTTACACATTTTGCAATATATATACCAAAATATTTTTTTGAATACTTAACTCTTTTAGTGAATTTTTGTCAGGGGGGCTGCAAAAGTGCCGTACTTATGCAGTATTTTGATGCTTTTCCTGTGACAAGGATAATGAAATTTAAAATTAAGCTTTGCTTTTTTATATACATGTTATTTACACATTTAGCAATATATACACAGAAATATTTTGGAATATTTAACTTTTTTGGTGAATTTTTGTCAGGGAAGCTATGGACTGCCGTAATCATGCATTATGTTGATGTTCTTCTCATAAAAAAAATATTTGGGATTTTAAAAAAAATATTAAAACTTAGAATTAAGCATTGCTTTTTTATATACATGTTTGTTACACATTTTGCAATATATATACCAAAATATTTTTTTGAATACTTAACTCTTTTAGTGAATTTTTGTCAGGGGGGCTGCAAAAGTGCCGTACTTATGCAGTATTTTGATGCTTTTCCTGTGACAAGGATAATGAAATTTAAAATTAAGCTTTGCTTTTTTATATACATGTTATTTACACATTTAGCAATATATACACAGAAATATTTTGGAATATTCAACTTTTTTGGTGAATTTTTGTCAGGGAAGCTATGGACTGCCGTAATCATGCATTATGTTGATGTTCTTCTCATAAAAAAAATATTTGGGTTTGGAATTGGGCTTTGCTTTTTTGTATACATGTTTTTTACATATTTAGCTCCATTTTTGTGTCTTATTTTCTTTTTTGCAGTATCTTTCATAATGCCCGATTTGATTACTTGATCTGTTATAGTTTTTCATTTGAATTTAGCTCCATTTTTGTGTCTGTCGTTTTTTTTCTTCTCATAAATAGGCTGATGCTGTATTTGTGTACTCAATTGTTGCTTTTTGTGTCTGGTTTCTTTTTTGCAGTATTTTTCTGGAATCCTTTTTTTTTCTTCATTTGTTTCCTCACATGCTTGGAATTTTCTTTTTATGCCTGTCCTGGCTTTCAGTTTTATAGTTTTCCTCTGCTTGGTTCTTATTTTACCTTTTTTTTTTCAGCGTCTTCTGTCATGCCTCGAAAAGGCCGTGGAAGACTCACTCCCCTAACCGCTAGGCGTGCTAATATGACTCGCCGCAGGAACAAAACCACGATTGCTATTTCTCCAGTTTACTTTTTCACCGAAGTCTATAATTTTTCACCTGAAAAGATTTTTTATTTTATTTGTTATTCAATAAACTATTATCACTTATTTTTGGTCTTCTTTTTATTTACTTATTTTACTGGGGGTTGGTGGAAGGATGGTTTAAGCCGTTGGTTTTCGACTGCTACGACCCGGGTTCGATTCCCGCATTGGGCACTTTTTTCTGAAAAAATAAAAAAAAATGCTCCAATGGCTTCCGATTCTTGCAAAAGTCCAACCCCACCAGCAAGCGCAAGTAATCAAACGGGGCTCTGGCACATTTGTAAATGCAAAGTCGAACTGCTTTTCACATGTTTAGACATGTTGTGTACTTACAGTAAAAGCAGTCGCCTACTCTACCCACCATGATTATCAAGGCCTGTACCACGTGTACTAGCGATAAGAAAAAAAAATTATTTTACTCATTGATCTATACATACAATTATTTGCATACAATTATATACATACAAATATATGCATACAATTATATACATACAATTTTCTACATTTTTGCACTCTGCAGTCTGATATGTTGTTAATAATAGGGGTTTTAGACAAATATCAACTGTTGAAATTTAAATTTCAAAATAGTTGAATTATCGAAAGTGTCGAATTAGTTTGTCATATGATAGGCCGTAGGTCGAGACATCAAAAATGGTCGAATTATCGTGTGT
This sequence comes from Cordylochernes scorpioides, assembly GCA_030710605.1. Classification (NCBI taxonomy): domain Eukaryota; kingdom Metazoa; phylum Arthropoda; class Arachnida; order Pseudoscorpiones; family Chernetidae; genus Cordylochernes; species Cordylochernes scorpioides. The sequence continues at coordinate 69,139,629 of CP092882.1, forward strand.
TGATTTAATTAGATTATATTGTATATATAAAAAAATAGAATTGTTGTTTTTAATGAGGTCTTTTAAATGAATTTATTCCTTTAATATGTTGTCATATCTGCAATATAGTTGTGTTGTTTGCAATTTTCTTTTTTTTTTTTTCCTTTCAAATATTTGTGTCCACTCTGAAATAAAGTTTGTGAATTTATATTCCAATTTATTTTCTTATATATTGACACGTTTCTGAATTTTGTAATTAATTTTGTAATTAATTTTTCATTGATTTTTAATATGTAATCAATAACTTTTATCATCATTAAGAAAAAGAACAATAAATAAACAAAAGAACAACAACGTGGTAAAGAGGGAGGACTTCGATCATCATCTACAGAATCCTCACCCTACCTCCCGATATTATCTGTCCCAAATCATGACAGGTTTCATCAATATACGGACTGAGCAGATCAAGGCCCTCATTGCCGAGGTAGAGAACCTCTCTAGCACCCTCGCGTCCTTTAAGGAGCTGGAGGAAATCAAGCCCCAGACTAACTGCCACAGCACTCAAACAAGCCCTGCTCCTTCCTGCAAGGAAACCAGCTCCCAGACTGACCCCATCAAGCCCGCCACTCCTTCTCCTGCTGATCCCCCCGCCAAGAAGCCCGCCTCTACCCTGCCTGCTCCTGGTGCAGCCAAGAGGAAGCAGCCTGAGGCTCCCAACCCCCCGGCCAAAAGATCCAACTTCAAAGGTCCAACTGCGCCTTCCCGCGTCTCCAAGCCTGCGGCCGCCCAAGTGGTCAAGCCTGTGGCCGCCCAAGTGGTCAAGCCTGCGGCCGCCCGAGTGGTTCTCCACGGTGAGAAATCGGCGGCCCACACAGTGGTCGTCTCCGACGACCCAGAGGCCGACCCTAGGGAGATCTACAAGGCTGTCCGCGCTGCCCACACTCTACCCCAAGGCGTTTGGGCCTCTCTGAGAACCAAGGGAAAGCTGGTCCTCCACTCCAGCAATCCCGACATCATCCCTGAGGTGACAACCTCCCTGGCCAGCAAGCTAACGGGAATGAAGGTCCGCCAGCAGAAGGTGCTCCTGCCTCGCATCTGCCTCTTCAAAGTGGAGGAGGAAACGTCCAACTCCACCATTGAAGAGACGCTGTTGGGGACTCCCGCTGTCAGCCAACTACCTGGGGAGAAGGTGGTGCGCGTTGCGCACCGTTCTGCACCCAGAAACGGGACCTGCACCGCCTTCATCGAGGTGGACCTCAACACCTTCAGAGCTCTGGGCAACCGCGGAAGGATCGTGGTAGATGGAGTGATCCTCAACTTCGAGGAGTCCATCCGCGCACGCATCTGCTTCCGCTGTTGTGGCTTCGGCCACAACTCTGCCCAATGCACCAGAGATCCCAGGTGCTTCCACTGCGGTGAAGGTAGCCATGAAGGCCGTTCCTGCCCCTCTGCTGCTGACCGGCACACTTCCAAGTGCACCAACTGCTGTGCCAAGGGCCTCCCATACAAGCACGAGGCGAGAGCCTCCAGCTGCCCCACCTTGAAGCTTAGAGCCCTCAAATTCTAGGCTTCCAGGACCTCCTGCCTCCTCAACAGTCCTCCATCCTGGCTTCTCACCCATCAAGGCGCTGCTTCCCTGACCTCTCCAGCTTCTCCCCCCTGGGATGACACTTCCACTGCCGGACCCTTGGATCCCTTCCCACCAGTTCGCGACCTGCAGCCATAGTAGGGCTAGAAGACCCATTTTTGTGGCCAATTAGCCCGGATTCTCAACAACAACAACAACGTGGTAAATTTTGCCTATTTATTTAAAACAAACAAACAAATTAGATAAGGCTTTAAAATAAAACATTTCTTTAAAAGTTAAAGCAAAAATAAAACGTTACATAAAATATTTGGCGCAGCTACGAAAGGATTAAAATATAAATCAAAAAAGGCTTCGACGAAAGAAAAAGTAAGTACAATGGCAGCTAATGTAAACAAATTAGAGAAATTTAGCGGTGATAAAGGTTCAATTCGGCCTGAATCATGGCTTAAACTATATGAATTGGAAACTGGTAAACTAGATGAAGTTGATAGAATCAATAGTCTAATTTATTATTTATCAAAAGATGCTTTAGAATGGTTTGCTGATGAAATATTGAGCAACGCATCCATTAAAAAATGGGATACTGTTAAACTCAAATTAATTCAGCGCTTTGGTTATAAAGTTGAAAGCCCTATAGTTGCAGCATCAAAAAGAAGACTTAAAAGAGAAGAAACTGTGGAAGATTATTTTAGAGATAAAATTAGATTATTAAATCAAACAAGCCTCAATAATGTCGAGAAGCTAAAAATGTTAACGGATGGATTGCCATTAGATTGGAAAAATTATCTCGTAACAGCCCAGCCTAAAGATCCATCACATTGGATGCAGATTGCCGTGGAAATTGAACAAAACAATAATCAAATAAGGCAACAACAGAGAAGTAAAACCAAGGTTTTTAATATAACTACACCTACAATCTCAAAAAATTGCCCATATTGGTGTCCTATTTGTAAGAAAAAAGGATTGTATTTTAAACATTGGATAAGTGATTGCAAAGATTATGATCCTAATTATAAAGACAAGCTTAAACACCAAGCAACTAATATCACCACAGATGTTAAACAAACCATAGCTGATTCACTTTGCATAGCTGATTCACTTTGCATAGCAAATACCAATTTTCCTTATAGATTTGTTAATGTTGAAGTTTTACTTAATAATATTCCAGTTTCATCTTTTATTGATACCGGGTCAACTATATCATTAATGAGCTGTTCGCTTTTAAAACAACATAAGTTAAAATTGAATGTAAATGATAGAATCAAAATTAAACAAGTAGATAGTTTTGCATATACTTTAGGATCAGTAGAAGTATTTTTGAAAATCCATTCTAAACTTGTCTGGTGTAAGCTTCATGTGGTGAAAAACCTTAGTTATCCATTGCTTATTGGACTTGATGTAGCAGGAAAAATTGGATTGATAATTGATACAAAAGACAAAGCTGTGTATTTTAAAGAAAATGAATGTCTTTCCATGTCTGATGAAACTCACCTCCCATCTGAACAACAAAAAGAACTCAAGGTTAAGAAATGCTCCATTGAAAAACAAGAAATAAGATATTTAGGTCATATCATAGAACACAACAAGATTAAACCTGACCCTGAAAAAACAAAGGCAATAAATGAGTTCCCTCAACCTAAAACAGTGAAGCAAGTAAGGCAGTTTTTGGGTTTAGCAAGTTACTACAGGAAATTTATTCCTAAATTTAGTGAAATTGCAGATCCTTTAACAAGCCTCACAAGAAAAAATAATTTATTCAAATGGACTACTGAAGTTAACAAATCATTTCAGGAACTAAAGTCTCATTTATCCACAGATCCAGTTCTTTCTACATATGATCCTTCATTACCATGTAAGCTTTATACAGATGCATCTAAACTGGGAATTGGTGCTATTTTAGCTCAAATTGGAAATGATAATCAAGAACATGTAATTTCCTATTATTCAAGAAAACTTCTACCACATCAACAGAACTATTCTGCATTTGAGATGGAATGCTTTGCTGTAGTTCAATCAGTTGAATACTTTGAAGTTTATCTTGAGAACAATACATTTGAAGTCATTACAGATCATTCGGCTTTGGAATGGCTCTTCAACGTAAAGAAACCAAAGGCAAAATATCTCCGATGGATAATTGAATTATCAACCAAGTCAATGAAAATAGTTCACAGATCAGGATCAAAGCAAACGCATGTTGATGCATTGTCAAGATCACCAGTGTCATTTCATATATCAATCCCCACTCTTCGACTACACCAACAAAAAGCGGATCTCAGTTTTGTAAAGAACTCTCATATTCATCGAGATCTTATTATGGTGAAACATAATGGAGTTCTAAAAACAGTTGTTCCAGAATCATTCCAAGAAGAAATTCTCAAAGAATACCACGATAATCATTCTCACCCCTCAATTAACAAGACAGTAAGATTGATAACACCATTTTATTGGTGGCCGAATGCTATTAAATGCATCAAGGACTATGTTCGTTCATGTAAAATATGTCAAATAACTAAATGCAGTCATAAACCATTTATTGGAGAATATGTTGCACCAAACTCTGATCTGAAACCACTGGAATTAATATCAATGGATACTATTGTGCTAGGCTCTGCAGCAAATGAAACCAAGCACAAATACATTCAAGTAATAATTGACCACCTAACAAGATTTGTTTGGGCTTTCCCTACTGTCACCAACACTTCTCAAGCAGTAATTCAATGTTTGGACAAAATCAACAAAACTGTTCCCCAAATCAAATGTATTTTAACCGACAACGGAAAGAATTTTACATCAAAAGAATTTAACAAGTTTTTGAATGATCATCAAGTTCAACACACTTATTCGACGCCATATCATCCTCAGAGTAATGGACTGTGTGAAAAGATGAATGACACTATACTCACCAAATTAAGAACAAACCTTCAAGAGAATACAAGACTAAAATGGTCATCATTACTTGCCAAAATTGTGAAAGATTATAATAGCACACCCCATGATGTCACTGGGTTTTCTCCAAATTTCCTACTTTTTGGTGATTGTGCAATACCAGAATTTTCTGAATCACCCCATTTCACCATAGAAAATGCAAGGAAGAAAGCAATAGAAAATAGCGCAAAGCATAGAGAAAAGTGGAAAGCACGACACGATGCAAAACATCCGCAGTCGTCATTCAAAGTTGGTGATCTGGTCCTTCGTAAAATACCTAGTAATGATCCAAGTATGGTCAAAACATCCCCAAAGTATGAAGGTCCTTTTCAAATAACAAGAATCATATCTAGTGTTACGTGTGAATTATTGAAAGATGATTCCTCCTTGGTTAAAGTTCATGTGTCACAATTGAAACCATTTATTTTGCGAAAATAAATCCTTCAAGCCGAGGGATATGACACGTTTCTGAATTTTGTAATTAATTTTGTAATTAATTTTTCATTGATTTTTAATATGTAATCAATAACTTTTATCATCATTAAGAAAAAGAACAATAAATAAACAAAAGAACAACAACGTGGTAAATTTTGCCTATTTATTTAAAACAAACAAACAAATTAGATAAGGCTTTAAAATAAAACATTTCTTTAAAAGTTAAAGCAAAAATAAAACGTTACAATATATATATATATTTTTTATTTCCAAAATATTCATTTAGACTTTCACCAATGCCTTTAGGATCATTGTGATGGAACACGTATGGTGTTTCAGCGCATGTGCTCTCATGTCCTTGAAGCACATATACTGACAGTGCCCAAAGTTGAACACACTGTATAGTGTCTGAAATATCTTTGGCCCCTTCGGATACCAACCTTCGCTTCATTCTAGAGAGGCGTTAGTTTTCACTAAGGTTGGCTTTTGCTATGACTATAAATAAGGCTCAAGGACAAACCTTGGCTACAAGAGCCTGTGTTTACGCACGGACAACTTTAAGTGGCTTTTTCAAGTGTGCGAACATTGGATAGCATACATGTAAAGATGACCCATATCTTTTGGTCCTTCAGATTTCAGACTTCCATTCATTCTGAATATTTGGGTTGTTCCTACAAGAGCCTGTGTTTAATTTTAAAGTGGCTGCCTTCGCCTCTGTAATACCTTTTTACCGGTAAAGTTGTATTTAAACAACAATCAACCTTGAAAATTTTATTTTTAAAATGGTCGAATTATCGAAAGTGTCGAATTATCGAAAGTGTCGAATTATCGATAGTGTCGAATTATCGATAGTGTCGAATTATCGATAGTGTCGAATTGCAGTTTGTTTATTTATTTTTTAATAAGGTCCTCTTATCTTATCTGCAATATAGTTGTATTGTTCGAAGCACATATACTGACAGTGCCCAAAGTTGAACACACTGTATAGTGTCTGAAATATCTTTGGCCCCTTCGGATACCAACCTTCGCTTCATTCTAGAGAGGCGTTAGTTTTCACTAAGGTTGGCTTTTGCTATGACTATAAATAAGGCTCAAGGACAAACCTTGGCTACAAGAGCCTGTGTTTACGAACGGACAACTTTAAGTGGCTTTTTCAAGTGTGCGAACATTGGATAGCATACATGTAAAGATGACCCATATCTTTTGGTCCTTCAGATTTCAGACTTCCATTCATTCTGAATATTTGGGTTCTTCCTACAAGAGCCTGTGTTTAATTTTAAAGTGGCTGCCTTCGCCTCTGTAATACCTTTTTACTGGTAAAGTTGTATTTAAACAACAATCAACCTTGAAAATTTTATTTTTAAAATGGTCGAATTATCGAAAGTGTCGAATTATCGATAGTGTCGAATTATCGATAGTGTCGAATTATCGATAGTGTCGAATTGCAGTTTGTTTATTTATTTTTTAATAAGGTCCTCTTATCTTATCTGCAATATAGTTGTATTGTTCGAAATTTTATTTTCTAATTTGTTAATTTTTTCTTTTTTTTTTCACTCTAATAATATTTATTTAAATCTGATAATTTTTATTTAATGCAATTTATTTAATAATTTATTTAATCCAATGTCTATAGTTTCTTCCCTGAAATTGCTTACCAAACATGAGTCAGTGTTTCCTCAGTGTTAACAGTTGGAGTGTTAGAATGCGGAGAAGCAAAATAACTCCCTACTGAATTTCTCAATAGTCTTACTCCCAGAGGAATGCATCCACACCAGTTAAACTCTAGGTTGGTGCTATTGTTATGCTTCTGAGAAGTTTTAATCCTAAGCAGGGTCTTTTAAAATGGTACACATGTGGTGATACTGTGCATGTGCTCTCATGTCCTTAAAGTAGTGTAGTTCTGTTGTTTGCACTTTCATTTTCTGATTTGTTAAAATGTTTCTTCTATAGTTTCTCACCTGCGGGTCCTTCAGGTAAACCTGGGTCGTTGCCCGGGTCACTCGGCTATTTATATCTATATATATCTATACTTTTAAAGTCTCTGCAGGCCCTTTGGGTAAACCCTGGGCGTTGCCCGGGTCACTCGGCTAGTATATATATATTTATACAAAATATATATGATATGTTTGAAAATAGAGCAATCCATATATTTAATTATTTGAAAATACTTATTTTGGATCATAAAGTTTTATTTTCCAATGTTTCGTATGACAACTCGCCAAACTTCTTCGGGGAACAAGATTGTTTTGAGATGCTCGCGTATCAATTCACGAGTATGTACAACTGCTATAAAATTTAAAATATCTAAAACCTACAATATTCATGTTTATAAATCTATGTTTGTAAAATATATATATAATCTTATTTGAACGTTGCAATAAAGTAGTTTCAAGCTTAATTTCCATATACCAGTTTCTTTTTTTCAACTGGATAACAATTTGCTACAATGTAAACAAAACGTTTTAAAATCGAAATGGTGAAATATTTAATAGAAAATATTATAAAACAGGTAATCTTCTGTAATAATAATACATTAAATCAAATAATAATGTTTTAAAATAATTAGTTTATCTCTCCATTTCAGAATGCACTGTTGGTAATAAGGAATTTCATAAAATAAATAAAGCTTCCGGGGCTAAGTTTCTTGTTCAACTTTTCATTTTCAAGCTTCCAGACTTGTCAGTCCTTCAACAGGAGTATCACATTAATAGAGAATTTTCTGCATCAACAAATTTGGAAAATTTAAGCAAAAAGTCATGGTTTTGGTCCCATATAGGTATTGGAATAGCTTCAATTTCATAACATCCTAAGAGAGAAGTTTTTAAATTGGTCAAAATCGAGACACCTACTGCTGGAATGCCCACTCTTCTTTACCGCTAGACAACAGACAATAAATAATGTTGTAGATCTATATCAATTTGTAAATAGCAGAAAGAATTATCATATATTTAACTATTTTTATAAATATATTTATGATTATCTTTCTAATCTGAAAGATTCAGGTTCCTAATATATATTATTGTTTCTCTTTTTATTTTTGATTACTTTCTTTTATAATATGTTTATAACTGTTTCTGTTTGAAAAAAATGTAAATCAACGCAATTATCCCTAGCTGGGATATCGCGTTTTGTGTGTTGAAATAATTAAATTGGTCAAACTTGCCAAAACTAATATTTTACTAAATATCTGAAGTAATCTATATTCAATTCAAACAGAAATTAGAATATAAATCCACAGATTATATATAAATAAAAACACAGTCCTATAATTAACACAAAGCAATAACGCGCCATCTATATATATATAAAATGAAAGGATTTAAAAGCACGAATGTTTCTTTTATACATAATACAAACTTCTACTGCCCTTATATATTTTTTTCATCGCAGTAAGGGCCGTAGAAGTTTGTATTATGTATAAAAGAAACATTCGTGCTTTTAAATCCTTTCATTTTACAGTCATATAAATATAAAAGTCAAACAGTATTAATACACTCGACTTCTACTGAGATTTCTTGACTCTTTCAAGGCATCTTTTGTCAAAATTTGCCAAACTGGTGATGCGGCTTATTATATATATATATAATTGTAAAATTGATAATAAATACTTGTTTTTTGGAAAAGCACATGACGTGTCAAAGCCAATTTAAATGCTTGGTTCCGTTGTTAAAAAAAAAATCTTGCTGTTAAACATTTTAAATATTTATTGATACATTTATAATATTCACTTCAAAAATGAATAAATGCATAAAAATAAAACCCTATTTAGAACCTTTTATTGAAGTATATAAATTTAGCTGTTCTCATGATGGCTCTAAGCCTAATGGTACATTTGATAAAAGTGGAAGTTTGGAAGTTTTTAAAGTTGATCTTCAATAAAAATTTACGATCAGAATAGTTGACACACACATGATTGTAATAATAGATCAAATATCTTCAGTGTCTGTGTAAGTGTTATTCATCTTGCTTATACGAGTATTTGATCTCTTTTTGTTTAAGTGAACATTAGAAAAGTGTCTAAGGCATCTTCGTATATTGGTTTTATAGAACTAAAATTGCAATTATCCCGCAAATGTTTCTTTCGAACGAGAATTCGAAATTTATTTTTAGGAGAGAAATACGATTTATTTCTAACCTTATGGATGAAGTATGATAGGATGAATTGTGAAGAGTAATGATAAACGTAAACATAAAGTGTCCAAGAATGGAATGTTCAAAAGAAACATTTGCAGTATAATTCAAATTTTCGTTCTACAATCATAAGTCGCATTATATTGTATTATAAATTGGTTTTATATATTTGATGTTTTCAGTGTTGATTCAAGTTATTTTAAAATGGATTCTGCTCAAATGGACTGTATACTGCCTGAATTACGTCGTCGGCTGCTAGGTAAGTGGTTATGCATGTTTGTATGTTCTTCAGAATGATGTTTATCACTAACATGTCCGTATTGTGGTTGTGGATGATGTAGAACTCTCTAGATTGTGGCTGTTGTAATACTCTACATATTTCTAATAAAAAATCCAAGTTAAAGGCAACGGGTTTCTTCAATAAAGAATCTCATCGCCAAAAAGTTTGATTCCTTCTTCGAAATGATGTCAACTCGGGCAATTTCAAGGGTTAATGCGCTGGGGCGGGTACCTCGGGGTTGGGTGGAAAAGCTGCCATCTATTTAAACTATAATGATTTTGAAACAACTAAATGGATTGCAAAAAAAATTAAATCAAATAACTAAACACTAATATAATCCAATTTTTGCCATCACACACTTTTTACCTGTGGTTTATGTTACTTCTGTATTGCTATTCTATGACACTTCTACTATTTATTATTAATGTACTTTCCTTCTCTTGTAATATGACTCTACATATTGTGGCTGTGTATGTAGACGGCGCGTTCGACTTTTACACTTGCAAGTTTGCCAGAACCCCATTTGATTGCTTGTACTCATTTGTGTTGTTTGTCTTTTGTAAGATTCGGGGTCCATGGAATCGATTTATTTTTTCAGAAAAAGTGTCTAGTGAGGGATTCGATCCCGGGTCATGAAAACCGACAGTTTATACCAACTCATCTATCAATCCTCCAATATGTTTAATAATTTTAAATATTTTCCTCAGTTTTTTTCTGTTTAAAGTGACAATTCTATGATATTTCTACGATATAATACTCTGGTATAATTTGACCATTGTTGTCTATGCTAATTTGCATCTCTGTCTATATAGTGGTGGTGTCTTGTCCATGGAGCAGATCAGATCGGTCCATGCACCCTGATCACAATACCGGCCAACTGAGGTACCATATGGATTTCCTCTTCTGGATTGATGTCTGCCATATAGAGAGCTGTAAGGATGGCCGGGTATATAAGGTCCGGAGTGAGTTGGGTGTTGTGACAGTTATTGTAGTTCCTGTAGGATCTAGTTATGTCTGGGTTATCCACACTTGTATTGTCGTTTAAGGACAAATAAACGCGACAGTCAAACATCTATCCTCGCAACCATTCCGTCCTCTGTCACCAGACATCTTTACCACTTCTAGATTTCCGTCAGCATTACGTTAGACAGAAACACACACGACCACTGGGCCATCAACCAAATCTCCCAGTTGGGTGTTATGTCTTCTCTGTCTATATACATACATATCGCAGCTTTGTTAGGACAAGTTGTGGGTATTCGATAGGTCAGGATAGGGCGGATCGCTGATTGGCGTGAGCTGCTAGTGTGTATAATTTTTATTTAGTTTTCCTTTAATATCTTGTCATCCTTATTGTTTCTGAAATCCCTCTAATTAAGAAAGGATTTTCGTAATAATCATAGTTCCTTTTCCCCGGAATTTATTTTTTCAAAAGCAAATGAAATATTGGGAATGGACTGGTATACATATCCAGGACACGCACCAAAAAGGACCTATTGTATATAGAAACTTGATCTGTACCATATTGTAAACAATCAAATTATTTGATGATGTTGGTGATGATTAAGATGATGATGGTGTTTTACCCGCGAACCACAGGGCATGTTTACACTAGGTACCATCCCAACACCATGTTGAATGTTGTAGAAGAGGAGAACCTGACACCATGTTGAATGTTGTAGAAGAGGAGAACCTGACACCATGTTGAATGTTGTAGAAGAGGAGAACCTGACACCATGTTGAATGTTGTAGAAGAGGAGAACCTGACACCATGTTGAATGTTGTAGAAGAGGAGAACCTGACACCATGTTGAATGTTGTAGAAGTGGAGAACCTGACACCATGTTGAATGTTGTAGAAGAGGAGAACCTGACACCATGTTGAATGTTGTAGAAGTGGAGAACCTGACACCATGTTGAATGTTGTAGAAGTGGAGAACCTGACACCATGTTGAATGTTGTAGAAGAGGAGAACCTGACACCATGTTGAATGTTGTAGAAGAGGAGAACCTGACACCATGTTGAATGTTGTAGAAGAACCTGACACCATGTTGAATGTTGTAGAAGAGGAGAACCTGACACCATGTTGAATGTTGTAGAAGAGGAGAACCTGACACCATGTTGAATGTTGTAGAAGAGGAGAACCTGACACCATGTTGAATGTTGTAGAAGAGGAGAACCTGACACCATGTTGAATGTTGTAGAAGAACCTGACACCATGTTGAATGTTGTAGAAGAGGAGAACCTGACACCATGTTGAATGTTGTAGAAGAGGAGAACCTGACACCATGTTGAATGTTGTAGAAGAGGAGAACCTGACACCATGTTGAATGTTGTAGAAGAGGAGAACCTGACACCATGTTGAATGTTGTAGAAGAACCTGACACCATGTTGAATGTTGTAGAAGAGGAGAACCTGACACCATGTTGAATGTTGTAGAAGAGGATAACCTGACACCATGTTGAATGTTGTAGAAGAGGATAACCTGACACCATGTTGAATGTTGTAGAAGAGGAGAACCTGACACCATGTTGAATGTTGTAGAAGAGGAGAACCTGACACCATGATGAATGTTGTAGAAGAACCTGACACCATGTTGAATGTTGTAGAAGTGGGGAACCTGACACCATGTTGAATGTTGTAGAAGAGGAGAACCTGACACCATGTTGAATGTTGTAGAAGAGGAGAACCTGACACCATGTTGTAGAAGAGGAGAACCTGACACCATGTTGAATGTTGTAGAAGAGGAGAACCTGACACCATGTTGAATGTTGTAGAAGAGGAGAACCTGACACCATGTTGAATGTTGTAGAAGAGGAGAACCTGACACCATGTTGAATGTTGTAGAAGAGGAGAACCTGACACCATGTTGAATGTTGTAGAAGAGGAGAACCTGACGTCATGTTGAATGTTGTAGAAGAGGAGAACCTGACACCATGTACTGACGAAAACTTCCTCACCCAGTTTCTCACCTTCAACGACGGCGACATCGACAAAGCTCTGGAGTCCATCAAGAAATTCTACAAGTCCAAGTTGAACAGTCCCGTTCCAGATTACTGCCCTTCGTCCTTCAACGACTTCCTGGATCTTAACATCTCCGGGACCCTGCCTCGAGCAGATGACCACGGCCATCCAATTTCCATTGTGTTCCTCGGTACATCGTTTCTATAATTAGGGATAGAAACCTTTTCTAACCTTTTTAACTTCAAAAAAATTTCCATAATGACTGCTCGGAAATATTGAATCCTGATTATAATTAAAGGTTATGATGCACTAGCGTGCCATCTGTTATGAAAATTCGAAAGTAATTTAGATGCGTAGGATTATTTTTGAAGTTGAACAATATATACTTCCCTCCCATTAATTTTTCAATTGCAGTAAGGGCAGTGGAAATGGTTTAATTTCAAAAAGAATCTTACGCGTCTAAAATAGTTTCGAATTTTCATAATTAAAGGTAACACTGGTCAACAAGATTTTTTCACAAGAGAACCTGATTATGTTTCTAGTGTAACTTTTCATGCTGAACTCAAAAATCTAATCAGAAATTTCCCATCACCTATGGTTTTTGCGTGACGGTCTTTTTTTAGTATTGGGATAAATACACTAAAAATTGCAAACAATGTCACGTAACTGGTTCATCAAAAAATATTTTTCTTTGTCCACAAAGAAATAGCATCTTATCTACATGTCCTGAATCCAAATATACCATTAGTTTTTTTCTATTACACAATATTTCTGAGATACACCTACTTGAATTTGGAAATATTGTTAATATATAGGCATATATGAACGAAACATATTTATTATTGAAAAGCAGTGACAGTGGATTTTCTTCTATACTTTGCTTGTGGTAGATCCCTCTTGAGTGCCCAGCAGTCGTCGGCAAGCATAGCGGGACTCCATTTACCTTGGTACCGCTTCTCCATGCTTGATATAGCTTGATGAAACCTCTCACCATGCTCATCGCTAACTGCGCCAAGATTGTCTGGAAAGAAATCTAGATGTAAATGCAGGAAATGGATCTTGAGGGACATGTTACATCCCAGTGCCTTGTAGGAAAGCAACAGATCATTAACTATGTCTTGGTAATTTTCAACCTTGACACTTCCTAAGAAGTTTTTGCAAACGTTTCTAGAGGAATTCCATGCTGCTGCTTCAACTTCATTCAAACTATATTGAAAATTTCCATCCTGCTGCAATTCTCGAATCTGAGGTCCATCGAAAATGCCTTCTTTAATCTTCGCTTCACTTATACTAGAAAATTTTTATTTTAGGTAGGCAAATCCACTGGCATTTCGATCCATTGCCTTGACAAAGTTCTTCATTAATCCCAGTTTAATATGTAATGGTGGTAATTAAATATTTTCTGAATCGATCAGGGGTAGATTTGCAATATTTTTATATCCTGGAGTAAAGATTTTACGGTTTGGCCAGATTTTTTTAATGTGATGCCTTTCCCTATCTCTGCTATCCCACTCACACAGAAAACAACAAAATTTTGTATATCCAAGCTGTAATCCACGCAAGAGAGCAACGACTTTCAAATCGCTGCATATTTTCCAACCGTATCTTTCATATTCTATCTTTTTCAAAAGCAGTTTCATGTTTTCGTAAGTCTCTTTCATGTTGGATGCATGTATTTATCCCAATACTAAAAAAAGATCGTCAGGCAAAAACCATGGGTGATGGGAAATTTCTGATTAGATTTTTGAGTTCAGCATGAAAAGTTACACTAGAAACACCATCAGGTTCTCTTGTGCAAAAAAAAAAAGTTTTTTTTGTAGACCTGTGTAATCAAGAAACTATAATTATATATTTCTCTACTCTTCTAGATATCGCTAGAGATATTGTATTGCTTTTAAGAGAGAGAGAGAGAGAGAAAGAAGAAAATCTCTCAAACGAATGATAATATTAATAATACAGTAGAACCTCTTTGTAAAGGAAACCTAATTGCAGAGCCAAAGTGTTCTTTAGGAAGAGGTGTCTTCTTACCAGAGAGTTGCTAAATAGTAAAAATGGTATTTTTCAAAGGAAACCTGTCCTTTGAGAGGTGTCCTTTCATGGAGGTTCTACTGTATTTATAAGCCAGGTTCCTGGAGAGCACAGAACGCCAACTGCCTGGGGAGTCCAGCTCACCAGTATGGACTAGTGCTGAGAGTTTTTACTCGCGTCCTGACTTGATTGTTGAGCTGAACCAGTTGACCAGGAAGTTCCATGTTGAGGTTGAGTCTGGAAGTCTGGCCATAGATCTAGGATTGAGGTGGGTCAGTCCAAGTAGGATATATATATATATATGTAATGAGTTACTGTTGACTCTTGTAGAATCCTGTCGACTAAATCTGTGATGAGGTATCCAGTCGACTTAAACTGTGGTGAGAGTCCCTGTCAACTCTCGCTATACTGTGTTGACCGAGAGGAACAGTCAGGATGTGGAGTTTTCCAGTACCTCTCTGCACCTTGGAAGACCTTTTACAGTTCTCACAAAGTACAGGCAGTCGTGGTCGAGGCAGAGTGGAAAGCTTGGGAATGTCCATACAAAAAACGAAGACACAGTTGCACTAAGAAAGTTCCGTGAACAGATAAAAGTTGAGCTAGGAGCGAAAGATGGAGATGGAAGAGTTCTTACTGACTACATGGTGGATGAGGAGGACCTGGGGTACCACCGACGAGGGTTCACGCAGATTGTGAACTGACTGTCATTTTTGGCTAAGACGGAGGAGGCATTATATATATTTTCCGAGAAAAGAAGTAGTGAATTACAGCATATACAACAGGGACGTGGATCGTCTGGCGAAATTGGACACTGGCGCCGTGGCAGTTTCCATCTTCAGACCTTGTTTTGGGACTGCTATATGCTCGATTTTAGACGTTATGACTTCTATCTCTTGCTTCAGCCCAACTCTTAATCTATTGCAGAGTTTTATTTATTTATCCTCAGTTTGTGTACAAAGTACATTACATATGATGATGTAATGACACATGTCAATCATGCGTATAATCATTTACAGATGTGTTTCTATTATACAACATGAAAATCTTGTTATAAGTTATATACAATGTGGGGTTGTTGGTTTAAATTACCATATATATATATGCCTTTTTATTATATATATATATATATATATATATATATATATATATATATATATAGTAAAACTATTCAAAAAAAGCCTTCAAAGATATTATATATTTGAAAAAGAAAAATTAAATAAAATTAAGGTAAAGATTTCTTTTGATTTTGATTTTGCAAGTTTTCAAGCAAATTTTCTGTTCTTCAACGGTCATATATTTCTATGTACAATATTGCCCATTGTAGAGCAGAAAATTTGCTCAAAAACTGGCAAAATCAAAATTAAAAGAAACTTTTACCTTAATTTTATTTATTCTTTCTTTTTCAAATAATTTCTAAGTAACTATGGCTCACATATTATATATTTATTATGCAATATTTTGCTTCGTTTGAGGCGCTTTTTAGCTAATAGGAGAGAACACAAGAAATATTTGAAATAAATTGTCGAAAACAGCATGTGTTTATCGAAAATCTCAATTTAAGATTATAGCATAGTTTGTGCTAACTCTTTTTCCTCTTTCCTATCTATATTGGTTGATCTGATGGCATTTTGGTTTCAGAAAAATGGGATCCTGATACATTCTCCGTCAAACAGCTATACGCCTTACATCTAGCAACCTTGGAGCTTCTATCACGTAGAGAAGACAGCAAAAATGGAATCGTTTTGATTTATGATCTATCTGGCTTCGGCTGGAAACATGTCAAAAGTTTCTCGCCAAAGATAACAGCTAAATTTGCATGTTCAATCCAAGGAGAATTTCCTATCAAACTGCATGCTTGCCATTATGTCAATAACCCAGCCATATTTGAGACGGTGTTCTCCCTGGCGAAACCATTTATTCAAGAATCCCATAAGGTAAGTAGATATGTAGATAAGAAACACATATGTAACTAATATATAGTAGATAGTACAATACAATAGAATGCGGCTTATGATTGTAAAACGACATTTGAAATACTATCCCGCATGTGTTTCTTTTCAACGAAAAATCAAAATTTATTTCAAGGAGAAATAACGATTATTTCTAACCTTTTGGATGAGGTATGAAAGGGTTAATTATGAAGAGTAATGATAAATGAAAAAATAAAAGAGTCCAGGGATGGGAATCGAACCCACAGTGTTCTGCTTACCGGGCAGATGCCATGTCCACTAGGCTAGCTATTTTACCGTTTATCATTACTCTTCACAATTCACCCTTTCATACCTCATCCAAAAGGTTAGAAATAATCGTTATTTATCTTTGAAATAAATTTTTATTTTTCGTTGAAAAGAAACACATGCGGGATGGTTTTCAAATGGCGTTTTACAATGTAGTAGATAGTGTTGAAATATATACAGTAGAACCTCCATGAGAGGACACTCACGCTAGAGAACAAATTTACTTTCAATACAACCGATTATAATTCAACACTTACTTTAAAATTCAACTAGCTATAATTCAACACTTACTTTAATTCAACCCCCCATTATAATTAAGAAAAAATGAATTTTTCCTGAGCGTGCAATTGCACAATCAGGAAATGCCTTTTTTTTCTTAATTTATCCATCCTGTTCCAAGTACAAATTCACTTTTGTACTATTTTTCACACCCACTACAATAGAACCTCCATGAGAGGACACTCGTGCTAGAGGACACCTCTCTATAAAGGACAGTTTTCATCGTCAAAATTACCGTTTTAACTATTTATCAACTCTCCAGTGAGAGGATAGCTCTCCCTAAAGGACACTTTGGCTCTTCAATTAGATGTCTTTAAAGGGAGGTTCTACTGTATATATAATAGAATAGAGAAAACGTTCAGGCGTTTATATTTTTTAAAAAGCATTTCTCCATAAATCAAGAAATTGGGTTGACCAAATATCAAGGAATAAGTTAAATCAACGTTTATTTGATTTTTTTGCTCTACTAGATGGCGCTCTACCATCTAACATATTCACGTGAGCAGTCAGGGAATGCCTTTTTGTTTTTAATAGTAGCTAATATGCAATTGAGACTCCTAAAATCGCTAAAATAACTCTATGGGGAAAATTTTGAAAACTAGAGAGAGATATTTATAACCTAGGTTCCTGGAGCGCAGAACGCCAACTACCTGGTCAAACTATATTAACGCACTGGATTTAAAGAACATTGATAGATTAGGTTTTAGGGTACATTTTTCCATCTCTGTTAATTTTAAATAATTTCAAAATGATGCATAACAAAAACATGTACATAATTTACCTTTTCTGTTCTGTGAATATTGGAATTGATTTTTTTTTAATTAACGAACTATTCATATGAAAGAGTCTATGTGAGTGTATTAATGTAGCGATTTTTAGAGTTTAAATAATTGCAAAGTATTTTTATAACTCTGTTTTTTTTTTTTATCTTTTATATTCTTCCAAAATTTTCATTTTAAAACTACACTATATTTATTCATATTAGTAAAATAAAGGTAACCCAGGCTCCTGGAGCGTATTCATAAATCACCAACTACCCGGAAAGAGAATATTTGTTCATTTAATTTATATCTCTAGCTGAAAAGAGAGAGAGAAATATTTTCTCTATTTTACTCCAGGTTAAAATACCATAAAATTCCTACTTTTAATCGAAATATTAAATTATTTTTGATGAATATATAGTGTTAAAACTATTTCTCCTTTAGGTAAATACAGTTAAACCTGTCTATAGCACCCCCTCTAAATAACGCCTTCCTCTCTATAGCGCCCGATTTTAGATACGTAGTACGATGCGATTTACATTAAAAGTGACCTGTCGATAGCATCCCCTCTCTATAGCAGCCTATTTTGGTGAGTCCCAAGAAGGGGGCGCTATAGACAGGTTTAACTGTACACCTATCCCCCGATTTACACGGTAGATACGTTCCTGAGAAAAACGTGTAAATCGGGGGATAGGTGTACACAAAAATAAAATGCATTGACAGGTTAAAATATGTAGTCAGCACATAAGCTCGGGATTCCTCGTGAGATGTGTACACAGCGCATGTGTTCAATCACAGTAGCATTTAGTATAGTGCGATAAAAACAAAAAAAAAACTTATTTGGAAAACCGTGTAAAAGCGAAAACGTGTAAAACAGGTACCGTGTAAATCGGGGGATAGGTGTACTATTTATTATTGGCAAGAAAAAAATTTGTGGCTCTTTTAAAACTTTAAAATTTGTAAATTGAAATTTTTGACTCTTCCAACTCAAAAGTTTGCCGATTCCTTCACTAAGTTTAATCTACCATACCAATATTGCTTTTTTCAGTTTTTTACCATTATTTTATCTTTGAAGTAAGGGCAGTATAAAAATTGATTTATTTTTTAAAGAATCATACGTGTCAAAAAGTAGTATTAGTTCAAATTTCTTAATTATATAGATATGTAAATTCAAAACTATTTTAAAGGCGTAAGATTCTTTTTGAAATTGAACAATTTCTACTGCCCTTACTGCAAATTTTTCAATTGCAGTAAGGGCAGTTGAAATTATTTAATTTCAAAAAGAATCTTACGCGTCTAAAATAGTTTCTCATTTTCATAACAAATGGCGCGCTAGGGAATCGTAATATAGATATGTGTAAAAATAAATAGAATTTTGAATAAAGTTTCGTTCTTCCCCGCAAAGCGTGCGCTTTCAATTGATCAACATGGAAAAAAATGATTTTATAATATTTAATAATAATGGAATGATTAAATTTTATATGCAAGTAAGTTTCCTTGATCTAATATAGCTGCTTCTAGAAAATATAGACTTTCATTGTCAAAATTTTCATATTCATAAAACAATCCTTTAATGACACTTTTTAATTTTTTAATTATTTTAAATTTTAATTTTTTTATAATTTTATATAATAGATTTATTTTATTTTCATTATTTTGTTTTATTCATTTTATATTTGTATGCATTTTTTTCTACCTTTATCTTAAAACTTGATCTATCTATTAAATCAGAAAATAAGAGAAAATTTTTATATTATAGTAGTAAATACACATCTCAGAACCTATATTAATAATGTGTGATAAAGAACTTGAACTTGATTTTGAGGAAAATGTCGATACAGGAATTTTTATTGATATTGACAATGTCTCAGTTGGTGAGATAACAAAAGAAGAAGAAGATGCTATTCTGGAGGAAGACATTGAAGAAGAGAACAAGGTCAAAGAATCCTCTGCTACAGAACCAACAGCCACAAACCCTCAAGTAGAAGCTACATTCGATACTTCTTCTATCTATGTCGGCAATGTTGACTACAAGATTGACGCTGTTGACCTTCTCATAGCTTTTAATAGCTGTGGCTCAATCAAGAAAGTGACGTTTCCTGGACAAACGTATATTGGTCATAAAACTTATGCCTACATTAAGTTTGGATCTGAGGAGGCAGCAAAGAAGGCTGTAGACGAAATGAATGGTTATATTCTGAACGGACGTGATCTACGAGTGAACTTCAAGAGAAACAACCGCCCCGGGCTGAGGAATGAGTTCAGAAACCTAAAGCCCTACCGTGGATTGGGGCAACTTAGAGGAGTTGCTCACCGATACAGACCCTACTGATCCCCTATTCAATGTGCCATTTGAAGAACGTGCTTGGTCTAGTTGCCTGAAGCCATCACACACACTCTCTCAATACTCAGACCTGCATATATTAAGACATTTCTATAAATAAAAAGTAGATTTTCAATTAATATTAATTTTCTGTGTTGATTTTTCCCAAGAGAGACCATATATTTGTAGATCGTTTAATGTGTCATCTGATATTACAAGTATTCCCATGGACAAAACTTAAGGAAGTGAAATAACCTTAATTGCCCTGGTCGTCTGTTTTTAAGACAATTTTGACCATACCTGGTTATCACGTGTGTCTTCAATAATCACTGTGTATCTTTCAGAGTTATTGCCTAATCCCCGCTAAAACACATGTGAAAGGTACAACTTCCTTAAGTTTTAGCCATGAGTAGTGTAGTGATGTAATTTTGACTTTGCTAAATTTCATTTTAAAATATGATATTTAAGGCCATACTACGGTGGCCTCTAACCTAATTATATCAGATAACATTTAAATGAATCAAAATTCGAAACTCTTTTAAAGACGTGTATAATTCTTTTTGAAATTAAACAATTTCTACTGCCCTTACTACAATGGGAAAATTAATGGGAGGGCCTGGCTAATCAGTGGTGAACCCTCCCAAAGGTTTCGCCAGTTTAATTTACCATACCGCTGTTATATTACATTTTTCCATTGCAGTAAGGGCAGTAGAAATTGTTTAATATCAAAAAGAATCTTACGCCTTTAAAATAGTTTCGAATTTTGATAACAGATGGCGCGCTAGTGCATCATATTCAAATGAATATTAATAGAATAAAGAACACACAGAAAATTCCATGAAAGCCATATTCTTTATTGTATAACGACATTTGAAAACCATCAAGCATGTGTTTCAAGGAGAAATAACGATTATTTCTAACTTTTGGGATGAGGTATGAAAGGGTGAATTGTGAAGAGTAATGATAAACAGAAAAATAAAAGGGTTCGATTCCCATCCCTGGACACTTTTATTTTTCCACCCTTTCATACCTCATCCCAAAGGTTAGAAATAATCGTTATTTCTCCTTGAAATAAATTTTGATTTTTCGTTGATAAGAAACACATGCGGGATGGTTTTCAAATGTCGTTTTACAATCACAGGCCGCATTGTATTAAATCATATTCTTTATTGTAAATGAAAACAAACTGAACATTGAGTGGAGGTTGAGATTCCTGCGAAGACTCAGGTTGATTTATGTTCGCTTACAATAGAATAATTGGAATTTGTAACAACACACTGCCTCCAAAGATAGGTTCCTTGCTTTATTTAAACCATCTTCAAGCTTTCGGATATCACAAACTCTACCGAAGGAGTATACAATACTGCCTCCTGCAGAAAGGTTTACGATACCTGAAAGTTCGAGATATAATTTAAATAAAACAAGAAACATATCCTTGAAGAGGAGCAGTGTGTTGTTACAATTTATATTTCAGAGAATTCTATCTTCTTATAATTGGGATTTACAGAATTTTTATGTCCTTTATTAACCTTGTTTTTTTTTTTTTTTGCTTATACCTAGTACACGTGGTACAAGCCATGATAATCATGGTGAGTAGAAGTTGGCGACTGCTTTTACTGTAAGTGCATCACATGTCTACACATGTGAAAAGCAGTTCGACTTTGCACTTACAAATTTGCCAGAGCCCCGTTTGGTTACTTGCACTTGCTGGTGGGGTCGGACTTTTGCAAGAATCGGGGGCCATTGGAGCATTTTTTTTTAATTAACCTTGTTATTATAATAGGATGAATCGTTGAATGCCATTTCTAAGAAGGAATAAAATCTCTAACGCAACGCGATTGTTAAAGAGATAAAGTTTATCAAGAGTATTCAGTCAATAACGTCCTTCAACAAGGCTGGAAGACGAGGACGTCTCTCTTCTTTTTTTCTTATCTCTACCCAATCATAGATCGTTGTAGAATTTGATGGTGTGGGTGAAGTAAAGTGCATCTGCCTTTGTCATTAAGACTGGGAACACTACTCAGTGGCAGGCCGACTTAGCAATATGAAATGGCCACCTCTGACATGATGAACAGATGCCATGTAAAGCGCTCCTAACATGGAGTACAGATGCTGCTCATCCTGTATTCCTGGATTAGGAGCCCTTACAGGGTACTATCAGCCGGGCCAGCTGAGCCCAGGTTTTTTAGTGAGCTTGTTACTGCTCCCCCTCCTCATTTTTCACCCGGGCTTGGGACTGGAAAAGGCGGAGTTAATCGTTATTGTCTGAAAGGTTGCTAAGCTTATATCACTTTAATAAAAACTATCATCGCTGTTAGATTCCAACCATATCATGTTGTCGATTCGATGGTCCTGATTGAAACAAGCAATCTGCCTGATTAGCATGTTCGTTGCCTGTATTATTACTGAAGCTATTAAGAATTACCTAAGTGAAAAAATAATACAAATGTGATATTGTACTGGGATAAGGTGCATAAATTATTTAAAAAGGCATCTCCATATCGTGTAACTGAAAGTTGCTGATGGCTTGCGCCATCTATCGGAATAAATATCAACTTGCTATGCAACTTGTATTTGGCCAATTCTGGAATAATTAAAAATCAACGAGAATAGTTTATATTTATTCCGATAGATGGCGCAAGCCATCAGCAACTTTCAGTTCCACGATAAGGAGATGCCTTTTTTCATAAATTACCTAAGTATTACGAATTATTGGGACAGTGAGATATGTCTCAATTAACAAAAATATTTGATGAATAAAAAATCATTTATTCGGATTTTATTGATATATAATTATAAACTTCTAAAACCTGTACGACTTTCTGCCTTGTAAAAATATTGGCTGGAGTAAAAAATCGCACTGTTTTTATGAAGTGTTATAATTTGATAATACAGTAAAGTTTCCCATGAATGACCACCCAAAAAACACGACAACTCCTGTTCTCACAAGGAGATGGTCTCTCATCGGAGACTCAGTCATATGTGATGATAAGTTATGATAGATTATTTGAATGTAAAATTAGTGTTTTACTTTATCATTTATGTAAAAGAGAAAGATATTTATAACCCAATTTTTTGGAGCGCAGAACACCAACTACCCGGGGAGTCCAGCTCACTAGTGTGGACTAGTGTTGAGCGCTTTTACTCGCGTCCTGTTTTGATTGCTGAGTTGAACCATTTGACCAGGAAGTTCCATTCTGAGATTGAGTCTGGAAGGCTGGCCATATATAGAGAGATATTTATAACCCAGGTTCCTGTAGCACAGAACACCAACTACCCGGGAAATCCAGCTCACCAGTATGGACTAGTGTTGAGCGTTTTTACTCACGTCTTGTTTTGATTGCTGAGTTGAACCAGTTGACCAGGAAGTTCCATGCTGAGGTTGAGTCTGTGATGCTGGCCATAGATCTAGGATTGAGGTGGGTCAGTCCAAGCAGGAATTTATATAACTTACATAAATTTAACAAGTAAACTTTCTATGGAAAACACCATTTTGCAGGTTGGTTCTATAATATAGTTTAAAATTATTTACTTCAGCCTTTTTTTATATATTTTATTCCAAAGTTTTATTATCGATACGTTGTGTGCTCTATATGTTTTAAATATCAAACCATTTAAAACTTGGCATCAAATAAGGTTCATCAAAATAGAAATTCTAGAATATGGATGACAGTGGGTTTCTGAAATGTTGGAATAAAGTTTTTTAAAAAGATTGAAGTAAATATTTTCTATTACGATGCACTAACGCGCCATCTGTTATGAAAATTAGAAACTATTTTAGACGCGTAAGATTTTTTTTTTTTTTTTGAAATTAAACAATTTCTACTGCCCTTACTGCAATGGAAAATCCTCCCATTAATTTTTCCATTACAGTAAGGGCAATAGAAATTGTTTAATTTCAAAAAGAATCTTACGCGTCTATAATAGTTTCTAAATCATTTTTACCTCATGATTTATAATCCAAGTTCATCCTTGACTTTATAATTTAACAAAATCAACAAGAAATCTTGGGCCAGGTTTCTTTAATTATTTTTATTTCTCTAGCTTCTAACACACATTAATATCGTAAAGATAGAGGCTGCCTGGCCGGCATTCATATTTATATGAAAAATAGACACTTCGGCCAGTTGGAGTTTTTTATTTTCTCAACGTTTCGACAAATATCTTTTGTCTTCGTCAGGAGAAGTAAATAAAAATAAACATTTGGCAAGGCGTTAAAAATTGTTCTGAGGTTTGCAAGGCGTAATATTCTTTTTAAAATAAAACAATTTCTACTGTCCTTACTGCGATGGAAAAATTAAAGGGAGGGCCTGGCTCATCAGTGGTGAACCCTCCCAGCGGTTTCGCCAGTTTAATCTACCATACCGCTGTTATATTGCATTTTTGGAACTTCCTTTTATAGGTGACTGTTGTGAGACTCTTGGAATGGGTATTTTAGAAGAACTATGGACATAAGCTTTTAGGACAGCAGAATTAAATATAATTATAAATATATAATATGCTTCGAGCAATCGCTCTTCCGCAAATATCAAATTGTGTCTTTTATTAGAACAATAATATGCTCTAGTACATCGTAACATTATTGTTCTAATAAAAGACACAATTTGATATTTGCGGAAGAGCGATTGCTCGAAGCATATTATATATTTATAATTATATTTAATTCTGCTGTCCTAAAAGCTTATGTCCATAGTTCTTCTAAAATACCCATTCCAAGAGTCTAGCATCAGTATCACTATAAAAGGAAGTTCCAAAAATGCAATATAACAGCGGTATGGTAGATTAAACTGGCGAAACCGCTGGGAGGGTTCACCACTGATGAGCCAGGCCCTCCCTTTAATTTTTCCATCGCAGTAAGGACAGTAGAAATTGTTTTATTTTAAAAAGAATATTACGCCTCTAAAATAATTTTATAATATATATCTTTATGATAACAATTATATTATGATGCATTAGCGCGCCATCTGTTATCAAAATTCGAAACTATTATAGACGCGAATGATTCTTTTTAAAAATAAATAATTTCTACTGCCCTTAGCATCAGTATCACTATAAAAGGAAGATCGAAAAAATGCAATATAACAGCGGTATGGTATATTAAACCGTTGGGAGGGTTCACCACTGATGAGCCGGGTCCTTCTATTAATTTTTCCATTGCAGTAAGGGCAGTAGAAATTATTTATTTTTAAAAAGAATCATAATGTCTATAATAGTTTCCAATTTTTATATATACCTTTATTTAACATAATTTAATTAAATAAATTATTAGATTGAATACCAAAATAAATACACCTATCCCCCGATTTACACGGTACTTGTTTTGCACGTTTTCGCTTTTACACGGTTTTCCAAATAAGTTTTTTTTTTATTGTTTTTATCGCACTATACTAAATGCTACTGTGATTTAACACATGCGCTGTGTACACATCTCACGAGGAATCCCGAGCTTATGTGCTGACTACATATTTTAACCTGTCAATGCATTTTATTTTTATTTCTGTGTACACCTATCCCTCGATTTACACGTTTTCCTCAGGAACGTATCTACCGTGTAAATCGGGGGATAGGTGTAACATCTATTATGTAGGAAACAATTAGAAAATAAAACGAAAGATTTTAAAATAACAAAATGGATATAGTTCTTTGTTTAAAAAGCATATGATATTGCGTCGAATAATATTTAGCAACAATATTTTTCATTTAATATTTTTAAATTTCATTTTTTTACCTTATTTAAAGGAATATTATTTTTAATAGTCTCTCATGAGAGTCCAAAACTCCGTTCATAGGAGGCTCGTTATAGTAGGCTTACACAAGGCAAATTCATTCGTGATTTCCAAGGGTGGTCGCTCATGAGAGGTAGTCGTTCATATGATGAGTCGCTCATGGTAGACTCTGCTGTAATAAAATAATCAATTCCAAAATACTCTCAGGTTTAATTTATGAATTGCTTAAACTTTTCAAATAATCCTTAAACACTCATAGACAAAACTTAAGGAAGTTGTACCTTTTAGCATGTATATCGGGATTCAGACAATAACTCTGAAATATATTACAGTGACCTTTATTGAAGACACACAAGATAACCAAGTGTGTATACACTCATGGACAAAACTTAAGGAAGTTGTACCTTTTAGCATGTATATCGGGATTCAGACAATAACTCTGAAATATATTACAGTGACCTTTATTGAAGACACACAAGATAACCAAGTGTGTATACACTCATGGACTAAACTTAAGGAAGTTGTACCTTTTAGCATGTATATCGGGATTCAGAGAATAATTCTGAAAGATATTACAGTGACCTTTATTGAAGACACACAAAATAACCAAGTGTGTATACACTCATGGACAAAACTTAAGGAAGTTGTACCTTTTAGCATGTATATCGGGATTCAGACAATAATTCTGAAAGATATTACAGTGACCTTTATTGAAGACACACAAGATAACCAAGTGTGTATACACTCATGGACAAAACTTAAGGAAGTTGTACCTTTTAGCATGTATATCGGGATTCAGACAATAACTCTGAAAGATATTACAGTGACCTTTATTGAAGACACACGAGCTAACCAAGTGTGTATACACTCATGGACAAAACTTAAGGAAGTTGTACCTTTTAACATGTATATGGGGATTCAGACAATAACTCTGAAAGATATTACAGTGACCTTTATTGAAGACACACGAGATAACCAAGTGTGAACAAAATTTTCTATGTCTCTTTCTTAAAGTTTTGTCTATGAGTGTATAATATACCTATTATATTTAAACCAATACGGTAGAACTTCTCTGTAAAGACACCTAATTACAGAGCCAAAGTGTTCTTTAGGGAGAGGTGTCCTCTTACCGGAGAGTTTTTATAGAGTAAAAATTGTAATTTTGAAAATTAAAACTGTCCTTTATAGAGAGGTGTCTTCTAGCGTGAGTGTCCTCTCATGGAGTATGTTCTACTGTATAAGCAACATTTATCCTTGATAAATAAACTGTTTGTACCTCAAACTATTGGTAAAAGAATGAATTGAGTTATTCTTTTTGATCGGAATTTTAAAAAAATGTTTGAATTGGAAAATAAGGTATTGTATTGTAATTTCTGAGAGGTTGTATATAACTTTTGTTACAATGGTATGTTCAGTTTCATTTCCACGGGGACAAGATAGAGGAAAGCCTGCACAAGCACATCGGGCCTGAATACCTTCCAGCAGAACTGGGAGGAAGTCTGGGACATTTCGACAATAATAGTCATGTCAAGGAGCTTATGGACCTGGAGCAAGAACTGGTGGCAAGATCCAGATTTGGATATCACTGATTGTGGAGCTCCGTCACGAAAAGGAACCAGTCCCTATCCTGGAATTACTGTGGAATTCTTCAATTTGAATGCTTACTTATACTACTTCCATTTAGGTGTTTGCTGTGTCGATTATATCCTTAGTAATTATAACGCTTAGTTTCCATATATACTAGAAATCTAATTCTATATTGAACAAGTATTTAAAACTTTCTATTATTATAATTCAATGGGTGTAGATTCAGATTTTTACTATTTAAATAAAATGTTTGCTTTGTGTCTCTATACATTATCCTTTCTATACCATAATATCCGGACTCAGGGCGGCTTATAGCTCTTGATATAGTCTAGACGTCCCACGGGGAAGGCCTCGAATCTGATGTCATGTATATATTTTATTATATTGCTGATAGCTGTAATCTTGTAACTTTGTTTTGATGTTGAATGGAAGTCAATAAAGTATGTTTTCTCTCTCTGTTGTTGTTGTGGTGTCCAATGAAGAGCCTCAGATGTCTCCATACATCTCTATCACAGCAGTCGTTCTCTATCTTGGGTGTGTATACTGTATTGTTGTTGTTGTCGTGTCCAATGAAGAGCCTCAGATGTCTCCATACATCTCTATCACAGCAATCGTTCTCTATCTTGGGTGTGTATACTGTATTGTTGTTGTTGTCGTGTCCAATGAAGAGCCTCAGATGTCTCCATACATCTCTATCACAGCAGTCGTTCTCTATCTTGGGTGTGTATACTGTATTGTTGTTGTCGTGTCCAATGAAGAGCCTCAGATGTCTCCATGCATCTCTATCACAGCAGTCGTTCTCTATCTTGGGTGTGTATACTGTATTGTTGTTGTTGACGTGTCCAATGTAGAGCCTCAGATGTCTCCATACATCTCTATCACAGCAGTCGTTCTCTATCTTGGGTGTGTATATTGTATTGTTGTTGTTGTCGTGTCCAATGCTTTCTTGGTATTTTGAAGTTGAGTTTCCACACATTCATACTGTAAAAAAATAACGAAACAAAAAAATCTTCATTAAAGACATTCGTCCCATACAGAATTCTTCCAAATAGGTAAACAGAAATAAACATAACAGTTATCTATAGAAAGTGGAGGTTAACATCAACCTTTCTTCAATTTGGATCTATCATCTGTGTTACGCCTATTGTCTGTGCTGTTTTCCAGAATTTGTGAAAAGCTAATGTATTGGGTTTGCTTCCAGTACTTTTGCTATTAGAATATATAGCGATTTATTTTTATAATCAATCTTTTTAAATATAATACATACTAGAGAAACATCTAGTTCTCATTCATGGGATACTGTATTATCAAATTATACAATTTCATAAAAGCATTGCGATTTTTTCTCTATTCAATATTTTTCCGAAGAAGAAAGACGAAAAGATTTTAGAAGTTTATATATTTTGTCATTGGAATATATGGTGACTTGTTTTTATAATCAATCTTTTGAAAGGGAATACATACTAGACAAACATAATTTCAGCCGTTTAGCTAACCGAAACATTGCCAAATAAATATTTTTATTTAATCCAATATGTCTTTTTTTTTACCTATTAAAATATACAAGTATCAGAGTCATCAATTCTGTCATCGTTTGCTTTTGTGAATGTATGTAAATAATGGATTTCATATTTTTATTAATTTTTGTTCTGGCCTTTATTTGTTTAAATCTATTTTTAAAAATCGTTTAAAATGCAGTCGCAATCATTAGCGAACACATATGTTTGCCTAATATTTCCATATGCTATTTTTTTTTTTACAGAAAAATATGTACATGCCAGTATTTTGGAATAATTTTTTTATAAACATTTTTTTTATTATTATTTTTACTGAGAAGATGGGCATCAGGATTCTTTACAGTCAGTCACTCAACTCGGGCAATTTCAAAGGTTAATGGGGGTTTGGTGGAAAAGCTGCCGTCTATTTAAACTATATGAATTTTGAAACAACAAAATGGATTGCAAAAAAATAATTAAATCAAATACCTAAACACTAATATAATACAATTTTTGCCATTACACACTTTTTTTCCTGTAGTTTATGTGTGTCTTCTGTATTGCTATTCTATGGCACTTCTACTATTTATTATTGATGTACTTTCAGTATGAAGGATACTTCACTCGGGGGATTTCTCGGGCGAAGCCGGGTCATTCTTCTAGTAAATATATATTTGAAAGAAAGAAAAAAAAAGGAATAATTAATCCTCATTATCCCAGTACAATTTCACATTTCGGAGAAAACACATCAACTAATAGTTTATTTCAACTCATGACGTTCCAGTAACTCCCTTTCTCTCTCTTCAGGGGAATGATGCGAAGTCATTGAAATGTCAGGAGTTAAACTAATGGTTGATATAGCTGTTTTTCTCTCTGACTCAACATCCAACCAACCAGGTTGGGCTCGGAGAAGCAGTGGAGGACCCGCTCATCGCCTGGTCCAGGACCCTCCAGCGCCGAGTTTTCCTTCTACCTTCATCTTCCATCACTTTGTAAAATTGTATCACATATATATATATATATATGTCATAATTTGTATATAACTGTTGTGATATGTAAATAACATATCTTAAGTGTTATATTTATTATCTATTTTTAACTATGCAAAATTGTGCCATTTGTCAATTGTTTTAAACTTATGTAAATAATTTCCTTTTTATCTCTATCTTGTATATAAGGAGATTGCTAGATTGAATAAACATTCAGTTCAACTTGTAAGTCGTAGCGAGTTTGTTCAGATAACTCATACACATTACAACATGGCGCAGCCGACAAAAGTATCGAATTAAAACAGATTAATTCAACAGTGAGTAGAATGGAAGGAATCAAGCCGCCGGCAGAATTTGTCCCGTACAGCAACGAGAAAAAATGGGAGACCTGGAGAGAGTCGTTTGAAATTTTTGCAATATCGGTAAATTTAGAAAGCATGCCGCTGGTGCGTCAGCGAGCAATCTTGAAGCATATTGCTGGTGAGAAAACAGTGATGATATACAAGACATTTCACATAAGTGAAAATGATACTTATCCAAATGTAAAGGAAATGCTTGATATGTTAACGAACCATTTTAAGCCCTTCAAAAATACGATTCAAAGGAGAAATGCATTTTTTACCTGTGTACAAAAGGAAAGGCAAGGAATCATGGAATTTGTCACAGAATTAAAGCATCTGGCACAAGAATGTGAATTCGAGAATTTAACAGAATCTCTCATAAGGGATCGCCTTATAATTGGAATACTTGACCGAGAAGTGAAAAGAAAATTGTTAGAAGATCCACAGTTGACACTACCAAGGGCAATTTCGATAGCTATGATCTCCGAGTCAACATGCTCACAAGTAGCATCGTTGAATGAGCAAAAAATGATTGAAAAAATTGAAAAACGTAATTGGATGAAAGATACAATTCGAATGGAAAATGCAGAAGCAGGACCAAGCGGTATAAACCCGAGAAGAGAAAGAATAATAGAACCATGTAAGTGGTGTGGACAACGACACAAGTATGGAAAGTGTCCAGCATATGGGAAGAAATGTAATGCATGCGGAAAAACCAATCATTTCTCAGTAGTTTGCCGAACAAAACGTATAAGAAATCTCTTAGCGGAAAGTGAGGCTGAAGAATCCTGTGACGAGATAAATCTAAATGAAGTTGCTGTAAAGACTGTTGGGTCGGACAAGTGGTCCGCGGTAATAATCATTAATGGCAAGAAGACCACGGTACATTTGGACACTGGCGCACAGATAAATGTGCTTCCTCATAAAGTAATAAACCAATGGCCATCAAGACCAGAAATCAGACCCACGTCATTAAAGGCGTTCGCATATGGAAATACAGAATTGCCTATCGTCGGCAAATGCAATGTGCTATGCCAATATGGTGAAAAGAAAGGAATGTTTGAATTTATCGTAGCCGATGTAGAAGCGCAGACACTTATCACGGGCGATACTTGCGAGAAGCTTGAAATATTGAGGCGAATTAATCATATAAACACGGATGAAATGAAATTGTGTTCTGAAACTCAAAAAATCCTCGAACAATACCACGAAGTATTTCAAGGAGTAGGATTAATCAACTCGGAATGTAAGATTTACACAAAGCCTGAATATTCTCCTGTGCAAGTCCCTCCCAGGCGCATCCCAACAAGCCTCGGAGCCGAAGTTCAGTCTGAATTGGAAAAAATGGTGAAGCAAGGAATCGTAACAAAAATATATCATGAAACAGAGTGGTCTCATCCTATGGTCGTTGTAAAAAAAAAATCTGGTCAAATCAGAATATGCCTGGATCCTCGTAAATTAAATGAGGCCCTTGTGGGAAGACATTTCCAGACTCCGGCTCCAGCTGAACTATTGCACGAGATACCCAAATCTAAGTATTATACCGTGTTAGACGTGAAATCAGCCTATTGGCATATTCCGGTTGCAAAGGAATGCAGAGATCTGTTGGTGATGACCACGCCATTTGGCAAATTCAGATATAACCGATTGCCATTTGGTTTGAAAATATCGGCACAAATTTTTGTTGAGAAAATGACGAATATCTTTAGGGATAGCTTTCAAAATATTACATATGTAGACGATTTGCTGATATATGCGGATACCATTCAAGAGCACAATGAAAAATTAAAGGGAATTCTAGAAAAAGCAAAAGAAAAAATATCAAATTTGATTTAACAAAGGCTCAAATAAGTCAAACGAAGGTTCGTTTCTTGGGCCATTTGATATCACAAAATGGAATTGATCCAGAGCCAAATAAGATTGATAAATTAATGACCTTTAAAAGGCCAGAGGATAAAAAGTCGCTGCAAAGAATCATGGGTCTTTATAATTACTTAGGAAAATTCATTCCCAATTTAGCTGCGTCCACATCCAATATAAGAGGAATATTAAGAAAGAATGTTGTCTGGCATTGGGGGCCTAAACAGGATGAGGAATTCGATCATATTAAGGAATGCGTTAGGAATGCTCCTTCGTTGGCACATTTTGACAAAAGCAAGATGCTGATCTTGCAATGTGATGCCAGCAAAGATGCAATGGGAGCTGCTCTGCTACAGGAAGATCGACCTCTAGCATTCGCATCCGCGTCATTTAGCGACTCGCAGAAACAGTACTCTCAGATTGAGAAGGAGTTACTGAGTGTTTATTATGGATGCAAAAAGTTCGAATATCTATTATCAGGACACACTTTCGTTGTCCAGACGGATCACCAGCCTTTATTGCCTCTAGTCAAAAAACCGCTGAGTGATATATCTCCGCGTCTACAAAGATTAGTAATGAAGCTTATAGCATTTGACTTCAAATTGTAGTACAAACCTGGAAAATACTTGATTGTGGCTGATACCCTATCCAGGGATACTCACCCCATGGACGAACTACCAACGCCTTTTCTTGAGGACAAAAGAATGGTCAAGATGGTACGTGTTAATATATCGGACGAAAAACTGGTAGCGATGCAGAAAGATACCCGAGAGGATCCTGCTTTGGTTAAAGTAATCGATTATGTGATTGAGGGATGGCCAATATGCAAAAAAGACGTCGATGAAGATGCCAAAGTATTTTTCGATTTCAGACACCGTTTATATTTATGGAATGATCTATTATGTATAGGATCGGCCATAGTGATTCCGAAGACACAAAGGAATAATATGCTTAATTTGTTGCACCAATCGCACCAAGGGATATCTGCAATTCAGGGTTTGGCGCGAGAATCTTTATTTTGGCCGAGAATGTCCATCGACATTGCTGAAAAAGTAAAAAATTGTGAAATTTGTCAAAAATATCAGAAATCAAAAATACGGCAGCCGTTAAAACCTTTCCCAGTTCCAGATTATCCATGGCAGACAGTATCATTGGACATATTTTATATTCAGAAAAAGCCCCATTTGTTAGTGGTCGACAGATATAGTGGCTACCCGGAGGTATTTGCATTAAACCCACCTACGGCGATTAATGTAAAAAATAAATTGAGAGAAACATTTGCACGATTCGGGATTCCGGAAACCATGATGTCCGACAATGGACCACCGTTTCGCTCAGAAATTATGACTGACTTCTGTATAAGATGGGGTATATAACAGCTATTTTCAAGTCCACACCTTCATAGATCTAATGGTCTGGCCGAAAGAAACATTCAAACAATAAAAAATCAATTAATTAAATGTAGAGATGAAGGGTCCGACCCATATCTGGCTATTCTGGCATATAGGAATACACCAAAAAATGACCTACCGTCACCCGCACAGCTATGTTTATCGAGGAGCCTTCGATGTCAAATCCCTAGAATTACACCGCTATATAGACCGTATCAAACTAATTGGAGAAGTATAGAGAATGCCAAAAGAAAAAGACAGAGCTCAATGAAAGAGCAGTATGACAGAAATAGTAAAAGCTATTCCAAGGTCAATGTAGGAGAGGATGCATGGTGTCAAATGCATCCAAGGGAGACATGGACACCGGTGAAGATTTCAGCGCAGGCTGATTCTCCTCGGAGCTTTGAAGTTGTGACACCATCGGGAAATAGGTTGATAAGAAATCAACAATTTATTAGGCCAAGGGATGGAGTCAACGAAAAAAGGCAGTTGTCTTCAGAACCAATTACCGGCTCCCCAGAAGCTCAACATCCGCATTACGACAGTCAAACGATGGGCGAGTCATCCACAGCCCCGATACGGCGGTCAAGTGAAGAGACCAATATTGACCAGAGGGAAGGCGCGACTACATCCGCTGGGATTTCACCAGAACCATCCGGAAGGCCCCGGTTTTCAAGGTTTGGAAGAGAGTTAAGAAAACCACAAAGATTTTGTTTTTAAGCAGAGGGGAGGCATGTCAACCGCCTTTTGATTTGCCTGATCTGATTGTTGATGGTTGTCTAGATTCGTGACATTCTTTAATTGTTGTAGCAGAGGGGAAACATGTTGTGATATGTAAATAACATATGTTAAATGTTATATTTATTATCTATTGTTAACTATGCAAAATTGTGCCATTTGTCAATTGTTTTAAACTTATGTAAATTATTTCCTTTTATCTCTATCTTGTATATAAGGAGATTGCTAGATTGAATAAACATTCAATTCAACTTGTAAGTCGTAGCGAGTTTGTTCAGATAACTCATACACATTACAACAATAACTGGATGTAACACCACCACAATATGTATGCAATGTATGATCTAAAGATTTTAATAAAAGCTAGGCTTAGCGAATCTGGGAGAAAGGCCATCAGAGAAGAAACGATCATTAGCAGGTTTTCATTATCCAGGAAGCAAAAGTTATTACCCAGGAACTCATAAAACTGAGTTCAAGAACCTCTTCTTCCGGGAGCATGTTAAAACAAGACAAAGACAAAGGATTAGCTAAGATCCAATCAGAGTCCAGCAGGACTAGCTAAGATCCAATGAGAAACGCCTCGACACGACTATCATCCAATGAGAGCCCTGAGGAGTTAACGAGTTAAATCTCGGACTCAAGTTGGTTAGTTAGGAACTCGGCACCATCGGAACAAGTTAGGAACTCGGCACCATCGGAACAAGTTGGGAGCTGGACCTGCCACAGTCAGGACCTCGGCACCATCGCAACAAGTTGGAGCTCGCCACCATCTTTCTCAGCACCCAGATAAGTCCCATGTTCAATATGTGAACAGCCTAGCCTTAGTCAAGAACCCCAATAGTCTCACCCCTTTCTCCCTTGATCGCTGGCCTATTTCAATCCAATCCTGTGTCCTCGTTATTTTTCCCCTGTGTGAATACCTTACTATTTCAGCAAAAACGACTGCGCCCGCATCAATTACAGTAAGTCAACGTACTACTACAACAACCATCAATCACTCACTCAATCACTTAACCAATCACCAAAAAGCACCGATATATTACATATATATATTTCATTTTCATGTATATACCTCTCTCTTCTCTCTCTCTCTCTCTCTCTTTGAGATGTAATATTGTCTAGAAGACAATAAATAATTTTTAATTGTCAAAAAACATCCAACCAACAAATAATCTTTAAAATTTTCAAATTAGTACTACAAGGTTGTTCCAAAAGTTCGTAAACACTTGCAAAAAATTGTAATACAGTTAAGCCTGTCTATAGCGCCCCCTCTTGGGACTCACCAAAATAGGATGCCATAGAGAGGGGGTGCTATAGACAGGTCACTTTTAATGTAAAATGCTTAATGTTTAAAATCGGGCGCTATAGAAAGGAAGGCGATATTTAGAGGGGGCGCTATAGACAGGTTTAACTGTACCAATATTATTCGCCATTATTCGCCGTTATGTATAATGTCTTTGTATTATGTATAAAGTAATTGTATTATGTATTATTATGTATATTCGCCGTAATAATATTATTTGCCAAGTAATAATAAAAACACGAACTTTTAGGACAACCTCATATTTTTTCATATACAGTTAAATCAGTCTATAGCGCCCCCTCTAAATAGCGCCTACCTCTCTATAGCGCTCGATTTTAAACATTAAAATGTAAACCTTCTACATTAAAAGTGACCTGTCTATAGCACCCCCTCTCTATAGCACCCTATTTTGGTGAGTCCCAAGAGGGGACGCTATAGACAGGTTTAACTGTATATTAAAAGTGACCTGTCTATAGCATCCCTTCTCTATAGCACCCTATTTTGGTGAGTCCTAAGAGGGGGCGCTATAGAAAGGTTTAACTGTATATTTAAAAGTTTTTTTTCTGATCTGTACAGAGGAGGTTGGTTTCCAACAA
The DNA here is from genome assembly GCA_030710605.1 of Cordylochernes scorpioides. Lineage (NCBI taxonomy): Eukaryota > Metazoa > Arthropoda > Arachnida > Pseudoscorpiones > Chernetidae > Cordylochernes > Cordylochernes scorpioides. Next base: position 69,175,584 of record CP092882.1, read on the forward strand.
AGCGTTCACAGTTCCCGTGATACCCAGAACTTTAGATGTCGTTGTGTGATGTATTCAGCAGAAAACACACAAACAAAGACAGTCAGCGGTGGGTGAATCAACTAAGGAGGACAAGCTGGAACTTGGCGCCAATCTCCAACCGCACGGAAATAGGAAGGACAAGGACGCCAGCCTGGAATATCCTGTCAGCTGATGGACGAATGTTCGTCTGCCAGAAATATGTTTTTAACCCCAGAACTGGAATAGATTAGTTGAGTAGGCTTTTATTTATCTCTCGTTTGTCGTCTGTGAAGTCTTGTGTGACTTATTAATATCACACACTAACACAAAAACCTTTATTAAGACACACAGGTCTTACAGAGGATTCTCCTCGGGGTTACAAGACGGAGAAACCTATGAAAGTAGGAAATATACAAAGGGGTAAAAATGGAGAAAGATTATATACACATGGTAAATATATACAGAATATTATTTGAATGATCCTATGGAAAATAAGAATGTGGATTTGGAAATATGGATGGAAGAAGTGGAGAGCGAAAAGAGGAAAAAAAAACAGGTGACTTATTAATATCTCTTTCATACCTAAGACACATTAAGGCCATACACTCTATACAGGATTCATCAGGGTTGGGCAGAAAAAAATGTGAAAAGGTTAAAAAGAGAGAAGAGAACAGTATCATACACTCATGGACAAAACTTAAGAAAGTGTAGTTCTTTAATGTCGCTGGTTGTCTGTTTTATTATTTTTTGTTGTTGTTGTTTGTTTGTTTTAAGAAGATGGAGGCAATTTTGTCCACTAAATTGAGTTTTCCAAAGCTGATGTTGTGGTTTATTCTATCATCTTAATTTGCATAGGAGTGATAGGCCAAATGTATTGTCTAAACCGGGATAAGTGTTCTCTTTACACATAGATACATATACATTCATGGTCAAAACTTTAGGAAGTGAAAAGTCTTTGTTATTGCATGTTTTTTTTTTTTTTTTAAGGAGACAGTGGCAATTTGTTCACACTTGTTTATCTCTCTTGACAATTAAAACAAATTTATTGACAACTCAGTCAATATTTACAAAATGAGGAAGAGATCATAAAAATAATTAGAGAAAATAAAAAGATAGCGAAAAGCGTGTTCGAACCAGGGACATCAGGTTTATCTCGTGTGTCTTCAATAAAGATCATTGTATATCAAATATTTTTAGATTTATTGTCTGAATCCAGATATACCTGCTGAAAGATACAACTTCCTTAAGTTTTGCCCATTAGTGTATTTAATAATTTTCGAATTTAGCAGCTTTATTTAAATTATATTGAGACGTTACAAAAAAACAATTTTCAGTTGTACATAAATTCCTTTAAGGTGTTACTTTAATTTTTCATATGTTTATTTTCAATTTCTTTTTCTCATTCATTAAAAGTCAATGATGTACATGCAAAATTAGTAAAAACTCAATAAAAACGATATGTAAAAGAGATATAAGAAAACAAATGGCTTGTAAACAAAGGCGGCAATAAAATGAGTTGAGGTAAAATGTCTATTCCATTAACAAACATTTCACTTTTAAAATAATGAACTTTAAAATTAAAGTTTTACAAAACAGAAAATTAGCGTTTTAAAATAAAAACGTGGCAATATACACTCCTGGCAAAATTGTTTTTTCTATTATATATAAATACTAGACGAATGACCCGGCTTCGCCCGAGAAATCCCCCGAGTGAAATTACCTACATAGTGAAAGTACATCAATAATAAATAGTAGAAGTGCCATAGAATAGCATTACAGAAGAAACACATAAACTACAGGCAAAAAGTGTGTGTGATGGCAAAAATTGTATTATATTAGTGTTTATATATTTGATTTGATTATTTTTTGCAATCCATTTAGTTGTTTCTAAATCAATATAGTTTAAATAAATGGCAGCTTTTCCACCCAACCCCCCGAGGTATCCGCCCCAGCGCATTAACCCTTGAAATTGCCTGAGTTGAGTGAGTGACTGCGATGGATCTTGACTGCGATGCCCATCTTCTCAGTAAGAATAAGAAAAAATAGGTTTATAAAAAAAATTAATCCAAAATACTGGCATGTAAATATTTTTATGTAAAAAATAAAAGAGCACATGGAAATATTAGGCAAACATATGTGTTTGCTAATGATTGCGACTGCATTTTAAACGATTTTTTTAAAATAGATTATAAAAACAAAGGCCAGAACAAAAATTAATAAAAAATACGAAAGCCATTATTTACATACAGTAACGCTAATTTTGTATAATCTTTTTTTAAATTGCATTGTGTGCACTTACCGTAACTTAGTAATATAAATTTCTCTCTCAATACTCAATATTTTTGTTAAAAAAGTAACACTCGTATAAAAAGATATTTCAAAATAATTACTCAAGCAACTTGAAAAAAACGCAGAACGCTCATTGGTCGCTTAATTAGCCTGGTGTTTTACTTCGCCTCGTATTTACTCCGCGTAAAAAAAAAAGTTATTCAAATGAAAAATGAATACCAGGTCTATTAGTATGAAACGCGAAAATGGCCGCCAGAGGGCGCTGTGCAACTTTACTTGAGCCGACTGTGGCCCTGTTGAAGGCGTTTTGTTTTTTGACTCATGTGGCATCAGCACACGTGCAGTTTTAGAAAAATTCAAATCGTGGAAAAATTCTGGAGCCCGTGGAAAATGGCGATTTCCGAGCCAAAAAGTTCCCATTTGCGGGAAGTTTTGTTGTTCGCCTTCAACTGAAAGAAATGTGCCACTGAAGCCCACCGAATGCTCGAGGAAGTTTACGGCGACCACGCTCTGAGCAAATCGCAGTGTTACAGGTGTTTTAAAAATTCCAAAGTGGCGATTTCGAACTTGATAATGAACAACGTGGAAAACCGCCCCAAAAGTTCGAGGACGCTGAACTGCAAGCTTTGTTGGATGAGGACAGTACCCAACCGCAGGAGAAACTCGCGAAACAGCTCCAGGTGTCTCAAGGTGCTGTTTCCCTACGTTTAAACAGCCTCGGAATGACCCAAAAGCTTTCCAGATGGGTCCCCCACGAGTTGAGCGAAAGGCAGCAAGAACGGCGTCTGGTAACCTGCGGAGGGCTGCTCGCCAGGCATGAAAAGAAGTCATTTTTGCACCGAATCGTAACTTCTGATGAGAAATGGATCCACTTCAGCAATCCTATGCGCCAAAAGTCGTGGGGCCTGCCCAGCCAATTTCCAAAACAGACGCCTAGGCCCAATCGCTTCGGAAAAAAGGCAATGCTTTGCGTATGGTGGGACCAGAATGGCGTAGTATATTTCGAGCTCCTGAAACCTGGCGAAACGGTCAATACTAGTCGCTATGAACAACAAATGCTCAGTTTGAGAGAGGCGTTGAATGAAAAAAAGACCGGAATGGCGTGAAGAGCACAACAAGCTAATACTGCAGCATGACAACGCTCCAGCCCACTAGGCTACGATGGTCAAAAACACCATAAAAGACTTGGGCTGGGAACCACAATCACCAATTTACAATCACAAGCCGCATTATATTGTATTATAAATGATTATATCTTGTTTGTAAGGTTCAGTTTTGATTATCTGATCAGGTTGTAAGACATCATAGCAGATCTCACTCTATAGCTCTATCATATATTCATGATCCATCATTCTTTTTCCGAACTTATCGAAGCTTTTGGTCGTTTAAGATTTGTTAGTGAATCTATTTTCATCTCTAGCAATGAGTAAATGTAATTAATCTTTATTTCTATAATTGACATAGTAATCAATATATTTCTCTCTCAGGTTCAATGATCTTTTATATGGAATTTTATTATCAATTTATATGGAACTTAATTACATTGTTTTAAAAATCCGATTGCATGTGGGTATATTAAGAATCCCGTGGTTAGATAAGAGTTTCAGTTTATTCGACGTTAGATTTTATTTAAAATTCTGCCTAGAGAGTGCCACACATGGAACATATATTGGAGGATGAGAAAATATATATACATGTTGTAGTAGGCAGATTATGCAGTCATGGGGCCAGTGGTTTCAGGGACCAATTTTTTTTATTTTATTTTTATTTCATTATTACAGAAGCACGAAGTCTATCAGACTATTGTGCTATATTATAATTATTTACATATATATTTCTAATTATTTACACAATGAATTAGTAGTGATTTATAAATCTGTATACAAATAGCTCTAAACTTGTCAAAGTGTTCATAAGATTGAGTATATACAGAAAGATGATTTTTTTGGCATTATGTCAAAGTAAACAAGTATAATTTGGTTAGTCAGAGGGCAAGCCACAAAAGATGGTGTTTCAACATCTAGACAGCATTCACATGTTGGATCATTTATAACTCTCAAGTCAAAGGGGCCAATGGGTAACACAAAGGACGAGGAAGCTTGGATGTCACCTGAGAGAGAGGCCAGCGCAGAAGACGTGGACAAAGTCCAGGAGGGTGTGATCCACAAGAGATAGAGAGATGATCTGTCGTTATCTACCCGTTTGTTGGTGTCTAGTGGCGGTCGTGAAACTTATTGGAAGTTTCCTGGGAGGAAATGAACAATCTTTGACGAAATTCGACTCCTCGAAACCTCGTCCTGTCTTGGGCGCGGTGAAATCTCAATAAAACTTTATTGCTTTTTTATGGTACATATGAAAATCTAGTGTATATTTTACATAGATTCTCTCTAACCCGTAAAAATGATTTGCCCATATGCTGAAACTTGCATTGAATTTTTGTTGTTTCTGTCGTTGTTGTTGTTGCTGTTGTTTTTGTTGTTAGATATCGTCCCTGTTAGAATTTTTCGAGATTTAGATTTGTCGAGACTTTGATTGTCAAAATATTTTGGTTTGTAGGGACTTTGGTTGTTGGAATTTTGGCTTGTTGGGATTTTAGTTTGTCGGGATTTTTTGGGTTATCGGAATTTCTTTTAAAAAAGAAAGCCTATTTCTCCTTCAAAAAATAGACACAAAACTATTAGTCTCTTATTAAAATACTTTTTATTTACCATAAAAAATATATATATTTTTATTAGAGTTTTTATTAGAAATTTAGGTAGAATATTAGAACCGAAAGTGTGTGTGACCGTTTTTATAACAGATCTCATGTTTTAAAACCGATGCTAAGAACCAATATTAACTTATAAACGTAGAATCACTAAACGACCTCGTTTTTTATATATTTATAATTATATGTAATTCTACTGTCCTCAAAGCTTATGTCCATAGTTCATCTGAAATACCCATTCCAAGAGTCTAGCAACAGTATCACTATAAAAGGAAGATCGAAAAATGCAATATAACAGCGGTATGATAGATTAAACTGGCGAAACCGCTGGGAGGGTTCACCATTGATGAGCCAGGCCCTCCCATTAATTTTTCCATTGCAGTAAGGGCAGTAGATATTGTTTAATTTATAAAAGAATCTTACGTGTCTAAAATAATTTCGAATTTTCAAAACGACCTCGTATAGTTGTGGCTTTATTTCTGTCAAAATAGCTAATTCCATCCGTTCACCTGTCAGCTTGGCACGTGCGTTGTTCCAACAGTTGTCAATGTCTTAAATATATCTCTCCCCTGGGGGGTTTTGATTACCTAAAATATGATTATTATTTAGGTTTTTATATATAAAATATCATTATTATAAAGGATAGACACAAAAATAACAATTTTACTTCCCTTTCAAATATTAAAATACCAAAAGATGCGCAGAGAGGATGCGCAGTGATGTTGGCTGAGGCTGGTAAGTTGGCAGGGAGGTGTGTTTGATCGCCTCGTTCTTTCACGGTTCGCTCAATCTACTTGTCTAACTCAGCGTATAGCAGAGCCAGTGCATGTCTATCTAAGTCTGTGGCAATGCATGACTTATCTATCTATATCTGCTTATGGTAGCCTCTCCGTACACTCATGGACAAAACTTGAGTTGTGTTACATTTAGCATGTATATATTTTTTATTATATATATATATGGACATATATAGATAGCGTCTGGTTTACCGTCTATTTTGACGGGAGAGGCGATCCTTGTCTCTTTATATATATAATGAAAGGATTTAAAAGCACGAATGTTTCTTTTATACATAATACAAACGTCTGCTGTCCTTACTGCGATGAAAAAATATAATAGGAGGGCTTGGCTCATCAGTGGTGAACCCTCCCAGCGGTTTCGCCAATTTAATCCACCAGACAGCTTCTCAGAGCTCTAATACTGTTTTGGACGTAACAATTATTCCGCCTTCTACATGCTATCTGATAAGCATTTTAAGGCTCATACTGTTTTGGACGATTCTGCTTATATACGCAGCACTGAAGGATGGAATCTCACAAATGGTTTTCAAGAAAACTATGGACATAAGCTTATAGGACAGTAGAATTACATTCAAATATTTGCATCGAGCAATGCTCTTCCGCAAACAATAAAGACAAAGCCAGTTAGGCATAAATTAACACAAAGCAATAACGCGCCATCTATACATATAAAATGAAAGGATTTAAAAGCACGAATGTTTATTTTATACATAATACAAACTTCTACTGCCCTTACTGCGATGAAAAAATATAATATTTCATTTTATATGTATAGATGGCGCGTTATTGCTTTGTGTTAATTTATGCCTAACTGGCCTTGCCTTTATTGTTTGCGGAAGAGCAATGCTCGATGCAAATATTTGAATGTAATTCTACTGTCCTATAAGCTTATGTCCATAGTTTTCTTGAAAACCATTTCTGAGATTCCATCCTTCAGTGCTGTGTATATAAGCAGAATCGTCCAACACAGTAGTATTGAGCCTTAAAATGCTTATCAGATAGCATGTAGAAGGCGGAATAATTGTTACGTCCAATACAGTATTAGAGCTCTGAGAAGCGGTCTGGTGGATTAAATTGGCGAAACCGCTGGGAGAGTTCACCACTGATAAGCCAAGCCCTCCCAATATATTTTTTCATCGCAGTAAGGGCAGTAGAAGTTTGTATTATGTATAAAAGAAACATTCGTGCTTCTAAATCCTTTCATTTTAGATTATATTATGTACATATATATTAAAGGAGAACGTTCGAATTTACGTGTATGGGAAATTCACCGTTATATAAGCCATTAAGGAGTGATTTTTATGCTTAAAATATAAAACTTCCTTAAGTTTTCTCCGTGAGTTTACATACGCCTATCTACGCCTATAGCAACCTCAGTACATATCATCCTGTTTATCTTCTCCTGTAGCAGCGCCAGTACGCATGTGTAGCGTACACCTGGATACCATGGTTTCGGGCTAGTGACCCTCTTCAGTCTAGGGAGGAATTTATTCCATGAGATCCACAAGGATATAATGGAATCTTCACAATCCTCCAAAGAGGTGTTTAGCTAGTAGAGTGGATATATATAGGCCAAATCTATGACCAAAATATAGATTAAACTTTTGCTGGGAGGAAATTGATCTATAAATGCAAAGGGCGTTTCTCCTGCCAAAATAAACGTCAAAATTAGACGCCATCCATTCCCCATCGCCGTAAACTAGCGGCCACAACACCAGCTCTGGCAAAGTGAGAAGCATTCACCTGGAAAGGCACCCTTTGCGCTTTTATAGATTAATTTCCTCCCGGCAAAAATTTCCATTTATATTTCGGTCAAAGATTTGGCCTTAGCCATTTTGCGAACTAATCACAAAGAAAATAAAGGAATAAATACGCCCTAGACTAACGAGGGCCATTAGCCCGAAACCATGGTCTCTAGGTGGACGCTTATCATTTTGCCAAAGCTGGTGTTATGGCTTTGTCACCGACCCGAGGTCGCTAGTTTGCGGCGACGGTCAATAGATGGCGTCTGGTTTTGTCGTTTATTTTAACGGGAGAGGTGCCCCTTGCTTTTATAAATCAATATCCTCTCAGAAAAAAAATGTCCTTATTTAAATGAATATATGAAAAAAAAACTTAATCCAATCATATACAATAGAAGACAGGAAAAATGTGCAAAAGAGACAAGAAATTCAAAATGGGTGGCCGAGGTTTGTACAAATTTTGGTTATAGATATAAAGCGATTCAATGTTTCTATTAATTCTGTGAAGTTGGTTGGATTCAGTTAGTCCTTCATTCCATCTCACATATAGGGCATCATATGTTTATACCATTTATTGGTTCAAAATCACATTCAAAATCACTTTAATAGGTACCGCTCAACAAGAGCAACCTAGTTCATGATAATTGAAACAGTGAATAATATGTGATGGTCATTCACATATTAAACAAAATTAAACGTGGGATTCAATCCCGGTTCATGACTGTCGGGAATCGAGGGTGTTACCCACTCGTCCACCGACTTTTATATTATACCATTTCTTGATAAAATTGATTATTCTATAGTTTTTTATACAATATTCGGAGTGTTCCTTCCACAATATGGAAGGAGGGACTGTATTGAAGGTTCTTTTTTTAATCTCACTTCTTCTTCTTCTTTCTTATCTCCACTAAATCATATTAGGGTATCAAGCTTGAGACTTTTGATGGTGTCTGCCGGTGATGAGTAGAGGTAATGGTTGACAACCATCATGACTGGGTGAGGTATAATGTGTCTGCCTTTGTCATTAAGACTGGGAGCACTACTCAGTGGCAGGCCAACTTAACTCCAAAAGAAATGGCCGCCTCTGACATAAGGAACAGACGCCATGTGCAGCCTCTCCTAACATTAGTACAAACGCTCCTCATCCTGTATCCCTGGATTAGGAGCCCTTACAGGGTACTATCAGCCGGGCCAGCTGAGCCCAGGTTTTAAGTGAGCTTGTTACTGCTCCCCCTCCTCCTTTTTCATCCGGGCTTGGGACAGGCAAAGGCAGAGTTCTTAAGCTCACTAAAAAGTTTAAAGTTTTCTTCTTTTACGTCTAAGTGAGATTCGAGTGATTAATATACGATCGAGACAAAATTGTTCTTTTTGAAATCCTACTTGATCCTCTGGTGTTCTCTAGTATTTACTCTGTTGTTTATATATATTAAGACTTTTAATATTGATGTAAGCACATTTTGGAATGTTGCTAATGAGTGCTTTTCGATGGTAGTTGATAGCTGAGTTTTACAAGACATAGATAGGTTTTTTTCATATAACTCGTACCTTTTAGCATGTATATCGGTATTCAGACAATAACTCTGAAAGATACACTCATGGACAAAACTTAAGGAAGTTTTACCTTTTACCATGTATAACGGGATTCAAACAATAACTCTGAAAGATACACTCATGGACAAAACTTAAGGAAGTTTTACCTTTTACCATGTATAACGGGATTCAGACAATAACTCTGAAAGATACACTCATGGACAAAACTTAAGGAAGTTTGACCTTTTACCATGTATAACGGGATTCAGACAATAACTCTGAAAGATACACTCATGGACAAAACTTAAGGAAGTTTGACCTTTTACCATGTATAACGGGATTCAGACAATAACTCTGAAAGATACACTCATGGACAAAACTTAAGGAAGTTTTACCTTTTACCATGTATAACGGGATTCAGACAATAACTCTGAAAGATACACTCATGGACAAAACTTAAGGAAGTTTTACCTTTTACCATGTATAACGGGATTCAGACAATAACTCTGAAAGATACACTCATGGACAAAACTTAAGGAAGTTTTACCTTTTACCATGTATAACGGGATTCAGACAATAACTCTGAAAGATACACTCATGGACAAAATTTAAGGAAGTTTTACCTTTTACCATGTATATCAGGATTCAGACAATAACTCTAAAAGATGTTACAGTGACCTTTATTGAAGACACACGAGATAAATAAGTGTGTATATACTCATGGACAAAACTTAAGGAAGTTTTACCTTTTAGCATGTATATCGGGATTCAGACAATAACCCTGAAAGATATTACAGTGACCTTTATTGAAGACACACGAGATAACCAAGTATGAACAAAATTGCCTCTGTTTTCTTTGAAAAAAAAACGGATGACTGGTGATATAAAAGACTTTCCATCTACTTAAGTTTTGTCCATGAGTGTATATGAGTACAAAATACCTTTTGAAACTAACTCTAACTGAAATGGTTTACTTTTGAATTAATAAAATTAAACTTGGTAAGCACTTCAATTCAAAGTAGATATCAGCATGCTGGAATGCTTTCAAAAATTATTGGCATTGTCCAAGAGAATTGTTGATGGATTTTGTAGGTAAAGGCCAATATCGTAAGCATGTTAGTCTTCTTCTTCTTTCTTATCTCCACTCAATCATATTATAGTATCAAGCTTGTTGATGGTGTCTGCTGGGGATGAGTAGAGCTCATCAATGGATGAGTCAATACAGTCAAGGGTATCAAGCTTGTTGATGGTGTCTGCTGGGGATGAGTAGAGCTTATCAATGGATGACTCAATACAGTCAAGGGTATCAAGCTTGTAGAGCTTTTTGATGGTGTCTGCTGGGGATGTGTCTTCTTTCTTATCTCCACTCAATCATATCTCAGGGTATCAAGCTTGTAGAGCTTGTTGATGGTGTCTGCCGGGGATGAGTAGAGCTCATCAATGGATGAGTCAATACAGTCAATAATGTGTTTTGGGGTTGCAGGTTGACACTTAGTACATAGTGGGTTAAACCTTGCAACCATTCTGGAAAGTCATTGTCCGTAGATGACCAGAAGCATGTCAGTAAATGAGGTTAGTAAAAAGATCCTGCTTGAAATACCTTAACAAACAATCTTCATGACGGGAACCGCGTTTATACCCTATTTATAAAATAAACTGAGGCAATAAAACACTTCTAATTAAAAGAAAAGTCGTTATTGTAGTAATCTCGTAAACTACAGAACATTTAGCATCGAATTATGATTATAAAACATAGAAGCAACGCTACACAACCAGATTTCAAACAACAGTCGAAACATTTAGAATTACAGTCCAATTTTGATAATTCGAAGCCAGATTCTTGTGAAAGTCCAACACCACCAGTGAGTGCAAGTAACCAAACGTGACTCTGTCATATTTGTAAGTGCAAAGTCGAACTGCTTTTCACATGTGTAGATATGTGGTGCACTTACAGTAAAGGCAGTTGCCTACTTCTATCCACCATGGTTATTATAAAATAAATGAAGCTTCCAGGGTTATGTTTCTTGTGTAACTTTTTATTTTCCAGCTTTAGGACTTGTCAGTCCTTCAATAGGATTATCACGTTAACAACTTAATAATAAATACATTTTTATATACACATTATTATATTATGATGCACTAGCGCGCCATCTGTTATCAAATTACGAAACTATTTTAGACGCGTAATATTCTTTTTAAAATAAAAACAATTTCTACTGCCCTTACTGCAATGGAAAAATTAAAGGGAGGGCCTGGCTCATCAGTGGTGAACCCTCCCAGCGGTTTCGCGCCAGTTTAATCTACATATACATATTTTAAATACCTATTATATACTGAGAGAAAATATACTACATTATTTCTGTTTGAAAATCAAATTATCGTGGCCTGTACCACGTGTACTAGGGATAAGCGAAAAATAAATATTTGTGGTATGTTTGGGAAGAAGTGTAGCATGAAGACCAACTCAGTCAGTGATTGGGGTAATTTTAGCAGACGATTGGACAATCGCCAGGCTTACTTGAGCTACAAAACATTCTGTTCCTTCCTGTATACATATACAGTATCGATAGATAGTTATGCATAGTGATCGCTAATTAATCAATTAATTAATTACTTGGTAATCTATTTAAACATCTCATTAGCTTCGCTATGCCTTGTAGTCTTGTCAAGACGCCAAAGATTGGCAGACGTTACATAAATATCTTTTGGAAGGTGTCGTCCTGTGATTTATTTTTAAAATATCAGCCGAAAAAACTTTCCTCAATATAGACGTGTATACGCTAAAAATATTCCATGATTAACATCTGTTTTTGATGTTTCTTTCCTCTTAGATGTGGTTGAAAAGAGATAGAATTTTGCTTCACTTTTTTTTTTTAATATAATCGATTAGTAAAAAGTGTTTGATATATTTAAGGTACGGCTGAATTTGTATATATAAAATAACACACACACACACACAAAAGCCTTTATTAAGACACACTGGTCTTATAGAGGATTCTCCCCGAGATTACAAGAGAGATAGGCCTGTGAAAGTGGGTAATATACAGAAGAAGAAAAAAGAAAGATTATGTAAGTATGATATATACATACACATACATATATACAACATAACAACAAAAGCCCCCATTAAGACCCAAAGTCTTATAAAAGACTCGACTGCAGGATCCAAGAAGCAAAGTAAGAAAGAGACAAAGAAGTGAACCAAAAAAATAAATAAATTATATAAAATTACTCAATTATATTATGATGCATTAGCGCGCCAGCTATTATGAAAAATTGAAACTATTATAGACGTGTATAATTATTTTTCTATGTATTTCTACTGTGTCCATAGTTCATCTAAAAAACCCATTCTAAGAGTCTAGCATCAGTATCACTATAAAATGAAACCGAAAAATGCAATATAACAACGGTATGGTAGATTAAACTGGCTAAACTGCTGAGAGGGTTCACCACTGATGAGCCAGGCCCTCCCATTAATTTTCTCATATTACAGTAAGGTCAGTAGAAATTGTTTAATGTAAAAAGAATCTTACGTGTCTATAATAGTTTCGAATTTTTTAAAAAATCTCAATAGTAATTATGTTATCTCAATACAGTTAAACCTGTCTATAGCGCCCAATTTTAAATACGTAGTACGATGCGATTTACATTAAAAGTGGCCTGTCTATAGCACCCCCTCTCTATAGCACCCTATTTTAGGGAGTCCCAAGAGGGGGCGCTATAGACAGGTTTAACTATATATACAAATAATAAATGCAAATACTAAATAGTTGCTATATAGGGATAAAAAGAAACGCATTTGCTAAAAATTAATTGCCCCAGATTTTATTGATTAGATGGCAATAAAATTTATAAACGTTACTGCAGTAGAACCTCCCTGTAAGGGACACTGCAGAGCTAAAGTGTCCTTTAGGGAGAGATGTCCTCCTACCGAAAAGTTGCTAAATAGTAAAAATGGTAATTTTGCAAATGAAAACTGTCTTTGTAGAGAGGTGTCCACTAGCGGGAGTGTCTTCTCATGGAGATTCTACTGTATATACAATTTAAAAATATGTAAATAATATAAAATATTTAATTAAAAAGGCATATATTGGATCAAAATATCATTTATTTTACCAATATTTCAGTTGGCTGAACGCCAACCTTCATCAAGGTGTTATAACATTTTAGGTTGACATAGGTTGACACACTTTAAAATGTTATAACACCTTGATAAACGTTGGCGTTCAGCCAACTGAAATATTGGTAAAATAAATGATATTTTGATCCAATATATGTCTTTTTAATTAAAGATTTATCTATTGATTGCTCTATTTTCAAAATATAAAATATAGATACCGTTTTTATTATTCAGATACAAGTTTTTCTCTAACTCACTGACCGATGAGAGCACTGTCTACATATATTGCTAGTTCGATAATTCAGCAGAAAATCAGAGAATGGTCTGTGGTATTCTCTTCAGCGAAAAAAACAAAAACAGCCAGTGGACGAGTGGGTAACACCCTCGATTCCCGACAGTCATGAACCGGGATTGAATCCCACGTTAACATTTTGTTTTAATATGTAAATAACCTTCACATATTATTCATTATTGCAAATATCATAAACTAGGTTGCTCTTTTTGAGCGGTACCTGGTAAAATGATTTTGGAACAAAGAACTCTTCGGCGCTAGTACTAATTCTCGAAAAACCTTTGGTTTTACCATTTATCCCCCAAGTCTGGCGCCAAGTCTGATGATCTCACGCCATCTATCGGAATAAATATCAACTAAACATTTATTTCATTTTATTCCTGAGTATTGAACGAAAATACTCTTTCTTGGTTCATTAAAAAAAAATCATGTACGCGTGTCGGGCTGCTGGTCCTCATTAGCGTGGTGCAGGCTGTATGTTCTCAACCATCCAAGGAGAGTCTCTCTTGAGGTAACCCGGATTCCTGGAGCGTACCAAAGTCGCCAACTATCCGAAAGGAGAGACTCTAACGCTTCTTTGAATAAAAAGACATTTGAAGATTAAATTTGCATAGGCTGAGACGAAGGCCATCAGCCTGAATCACATACGTGTTGTCTTGATAAATCAATAAAGGGTATTTTTAACCATAATACTCAGAAATAGAATTAAATCAACGTTTGGTTGAATATTCATTTCGGTATATTCCACTCACCATCTTAAAGTGTCCATTTGAACGATCAGAAAATGTCTTTTTCATCAAATAGAAGGTAGCTTTCCTATATCGGTTTATGGAATATGGTGAAGAAGTCAGAGAGGCTCAGCAGGGGAGACCACTGCAATAACTTTAGTGAAACGAAGAAAGAAACTTTATTCTTTTTGGCGTACCTTTTGCACCATTAAAAATTTGAATATTTAATCAAAAGAAATAAACACAAAAATATTTTTAAAATGAATGCCAAGAAGAAAATAATGCAAATTATATATACTCAAAACAACTATGATGATAACAACTTGTGAATTAGAGAAGCAAACAATATTCACAGAATATTTCACGCTGATATATTACAACCACCCTAGCTACAACGACCACCTTGGATACAGCGGCAAACCTGGCTACAGCATCCACCTTGCCTATAGAAGCCACCCTGACTACAACGGTCACCTTGGCTACAGTGAACACCCTGTAACCAAAAGTCACCTTGGCTACAGTGATCAACCTGTATTCAGCGACCACCCTGTATACAGAAGTTACCTTGGCTATAGCAGCCAACCTGACTACAGCGACCAACCTAGCTTCAGTATCCACACTGTCTATAGAAGCCACCCTGTCTACAGCGGCTGTGGGTGCAGGGGCCGAGGAAGAAGAGGCCTACGTGGCCCGTTGCACGCCCACCTCCCTCGATTCCCTCTGTAAGACCACACGGTTCACCCGCCGAGAGATCCGGATGCTATACCAAGGCTTCAAGCAGGTACGTGCCCAGTATTGCTTCAGATAGTTCTTCCCTTCTGTAAGTCCAACCTGGGGATGATCTCAACAAATATTAATTAACGCACCTCTCACAGCTGACACAGCTCAGGATATATATAACTCCGCCTTTGCCGGTCCCAAGCCCGGATGAAAAAGGAGGAGAGGGAGCAGTAACAAGCTCACTAAAAAACCTGGGCTCAGCTGGCCCGGCTGATAGTACCCTGTAAAGGCTCCTAATCCAGGTATACAGTATGAGCAGCGTTTGTACTCCATGTTAGGAGCGGCTGCACATTGCGTCTGTTCCTCATATCAGAGGCGGCCATTTATTTTGGAGCTAAGTCAGCCTGCCACTGAGTAGTGCTCCCAGTCTTAATGACAAAGGCAGATGCATTCTACTTCACCCAGTCATGATGGTTGTCAAGCTATACAGGCTTGATAGCCTGATATGATTGAGTGGAGATAAGAAAGATGAAGAGGGATGAATATCGTCATTTAGAGAGACAACATCCCGTATAACACCTATCCCCCTACTGCCGTTAAAATACCAGAAGATAACCTATTCATTTCCCGGATGTTAACTCCAGTAACTCACGAAGTCGACCTCTTGTGAGTCGGAATTTCAAATAATTGTTTCTCTATCCGACTCCCACTGGAATGTCTGTCTCGTTGTTTACCTTTATTGGAGTCTTACCCCAATTACATTTTTAAAAAGAAACATTTTTATATGAGCAATAGTTACCCAGAAATTATTTGAATAAGTAAAAATTAGGATCAGACATGACGTAGCCACGCAATAATATTTGAAATGAAGGCGATAAAAACGTGGTGATTATCGCCTTCATTTCAAGTAAAAATCAATATCAGGTAAAAAATTTATTTGTAATTTAAATTTGCAAGCTTTCGAGCAAATATACTGCTCTTCAACGGGCTGATATTCTATGTACAATCTCTAAATAATATTTTTACGCCCGCGAGAGCACATGCTAATAACAAAAGTTTCCAATTATTCTGTATGAATATTATTTAGAGATTGTACATAGAATATCAGCCCGTTGAAGAACAGTATATTTGCTCGAAAGCTTGCAAATTTAAATTAAAAATAAACTTTTTACCTGATATTGATTTTTACTTTTTCAAAAGAAACCTTTTTAATATTTATATTGCCACGGTAGTAATGACGAGATATTTTTTCATTAAGATAAAAACAAAATGTTTATCTCTATATATATATAAAAGTCAATTTCTGTCTGTCTGTTTCGCGATAAACTCAAAAACTACTGAACCAATTGGTACCAAATTTTGCATGTCGCTTTTTATAAACCTGAGGAAATTTTTCGGCTACATTTTGATTAGTATTTTTGACTATTTATTTATTTCATTTGAAGAACTTTTTTTACGCGGAGTAATCCGGAATGGAATGAATACCCAAATATGGCCATTTTTTTATAAGCATCGGTGGTTCAGTGGTAGAATGCTCGCCTGCCACGCGGGCGGCCCGGGTTCGATTCCCGGCCGATGCATTTTTTTTACAATTTTTAAAACTCATTTATACTATCTATATATATAAAAATGAATGTATGTGTGTGTGTGTGTGTGTGGTCTGTTTGTCCTTTATGCCTGACCAAACCACTCATTGGAACGCCATGAAACTTTGGGAAGTTATTTAGTATAGTACTGGGAAGGTTTCTAGCAAATAAAATTTTTGAAATAACTTTTCGCTTTAAAATAATCAAGATAAATATTATAATTTATCTGTTATAATTCAACAATCTGCTCTAAATATTATCATGATGATACGATGATTTTGTAATGTAGAAAATTAGGAAAGACAAAATTCAGGATGACACGGCAATTTATTTGAGACAAGAATAATGATACAATTCCAAGGCAAGATACTATTCCTTTAACTTCCAATTACCGAGGGAACCAATTAATATTGATTTTGTTCAACTTATCGAGTATTTTTCAAGGGACGGGGAAAAAATGTTCACTTTATCGAGAGATTCGTTAGACAAACCTTTACTCGGGTAAAACCCGGGCGAAGCCGGGTACGTCCGCTAGTATATAATATAAATATATATTATTATGTCAACTATATTAATTAAATCAAATACCTAAACACTAATATAATACAATTTTTGCCATTACACACACTTTTTTCCTGTAGTTTATGTGTTACTTCTGTATTGCTATTCTATGGCACTTCTAATATTTATTATTGATGTACTTTCAGTATGAAGGAAATTGCAATCGGGGGAATTCTCGGGCGAAGCCGGGTCATACGTCTAGTTTATCAATAAAGATAAACACGAGAGAGTTATAAGAGATCAGAGAGATATTTATAACCCAGGGAGCGCAGAACACCAACTACCCGGGGAGTCCAGCTCATCAGTATGGACTAGTGTTGAGCGCTTTTACTCGCGTTCTGTTTTGATTACTGAGTTGAACCAGTTCTTTAAAATTAAAGATACTTCAGCCAGTAAATATTTTTTATTGTCTCGACGTTTCGACAAAAATATTTTGTCCTCGTCAGGAGCAAACAAAAATTAAAACATTTGGCAAAGCGTTAAAAATTATTCTAAAAAAAAACAATGGTTGCCTGTAAAGTCGGTTTTACGGGCGAAGATTTTACGTGACAACGGTAGAATATTTATTGATATGAATATAATTATATTGCACAATAGGAACAAGGAATTGAATGAAAATAAGAATTGCACAAATTTTAACTATAGAAATATATTTTGTTTACTAAAACATTGTACATGTAAACTTAAACTTAACTAATTCCTATTTGAGTGATTTTGTTGAGGATAGGACGATGATAGGAGAAATATGAAATGAAAGGAAGTGTTTCTGCTGTAATGTGTCTTGCGAAAGTCAAGTCGATAGTTGTTCCTTTTATTAAATAAAATTTGTAATTGTAAATGATGAAGTTGAAAATTAAAACATTTACTTATATTAGATGTTAAAATTCTTGCTCAACACAGTTTAAATAAAGTTTTCTTATATCTGCCACTTTTTCTTAATATTTGTAATTTTAAATAATCAATTCGAAAATCAAAGCATTTATTCAGATCGAAGGTTCAAATTTTTGCTAAATAAATTTGAAACTATTTAAAATTTGTAAAATAATAATTAATTAATTAATTAATTTTAAACTAATAATTTACTTAACACTATCAACATTTATCAATAGTATGACATAACCTATAAACTCAGTTTCTCAACTTTTGTGTCAATCTAACAATTAGTCAATCAATCATAGTTTACGATAATGAAATATCAGTGTACAATTATTTACCTTTATTGTTGTAGTTGTTGTAAATGACGAATCTAAGCACTCCACATTTTCACTACAGACACAGCTGACGATACTTTAACCACACGTGTGAACTTGTATTATGACGCTTTCTTGTTTTTCCAACGCCAAGAACGTTCGAGAAAGACAAAGACAGAGACAAGCATGCGCCGATTCAATGCGCCTAATTCTCTAGCGCTGCGCGCGCAGCTGCGCGCGCAGCACTCTCGTTCGGTGACTCATCGTAACGTTACTGGGCGTTACACTTTTTCATAAGTGACTCCCAGCCGCAACCTAATTTAAGACGTTGTCACGTCAAAAAGATTTACTGGCCGAAGTATCTTTAATTTTAAATAACCATGAATGCTCTTGCCAGGCAACCTCTATCTTTACGATGAGTTGAACCAGTTGACCAGGAAGTTAATGCTGAGGTTGAGTCTGGAAGTCTGGCCATAGATCTAGGATTGAGGTGGGTCAGTCCAAGCAGGATAGCTGTATGATGTCTTAGGAATGCTGGACAGCTGAAGAGAAGATGATCGACTGTCTATGGACAGATCAGATCAAAAATCATTCACAATAATA
The DNA here is from genome assembly GCA_030710605.1 of Cordylochernes scorpioides. Lineage (NCBI taxonomy): Eukaryota > Metazoa > Arthropoda > Arachnida > Pseudoscorpiones > Chernetidae > Cordylochernes > Cordylochernes scorpioides. The sequence continues at coordinate 69,194,455 of CP092882.1, forward strand.
ATTATTAACAAGGTACGTGAAACCGCAGCGAGGCTAAAATTCACGGTCTATTTATTATATCAGTGATAATTTAATATTTAATGAATTATTCACTGACAATTTTTATTAGATTTATTTTTTTATAAAATATTAAGCCAATAGAGCTTCACGCTAAACCAATAGAGCTTCACGCTAAGCCAAAAGACAATTATTTTTTTTTACATCTTGTGAATACATGCAAAAGAGCACAGTCTGCACTATTTTAAAAATATAATTACATATATAAATCATACTATGTACAATGAATATGGCGCCTCTACCACCGCTGCAGAGTTTGGTGGAGAATCACCAGCGGGTCTCCAGCGACACCACGTATTTCGTGATCTACGAAGAATACGTAGATCTAATAGGCTAAGCCAATAGAGCTTCAAGCTAAGCCAAAAAAGCTTCACGCTAAGCCAATAGAGCTTCACGCTAAGCCAATAGAGCTTCACGCTAAGCCAAAAGAGCTTCGTGCTAAGCTAAAAGAGCTTCATGCTAAGCCAATAGAGCTTCGCGCTAAGCCAAAAGAGCTTCAGGCTCTATAAGCCAATCTAATATCCTCACAATGAATATTTGAGTTCTACACTCAGATGTTCTGACCCGACATATGTGTGTTACAGGAATGTCCATCCGGCATTGTCACAGAAGATGCCTTCAAAGATATTTTTGCCCAGTTTTTTCCACTAGGAGGTAATCTTCCCTTTTTTTTTTCTATTTAACGAGATATCTTTCTCATTTATTCAGAACAAGTTATGTTTGTACGTTAGACGATTCTGATGAACTTGTATGACACTATGCAAATACTGGGGAAGTCATTAATATCCAGGCTGTATGTACAGATGCATCACAATACGCCCACTATGTGTACAAGTGCTGTAAGCAACAAGCAACCTCCCTCAACTTTGAGGTAACCCCTTTTACAAATAAATATAAACAATTAGAAATAGTTTTAAAGGCGTAAGATTCTTTTTGAAATTAAACAATTTCTACTGTCCTTACTGCAATGGAAAAATTAAAGGGATTGTTTAATTAATTGTTTAATATCAAAAAATCTTACGCCTTTAAAATAGTTTGAGTCAAAAGGCGATCCATTAATTAAGATTATATAAAAGGGCGTACCTGGATCTGTAAAGAAAAAAAAAACAATTTTTTCTTAAAATATTTCGAGAGATTGCTCCCTCTTTATCAAAACTGTGCAATAAATTGATAAAGAGGGAGCAATCTCTCGAAATATTTTAAGAAAAAAATTGTTTTTTTTTTTTTTCTTTACAGATCCAGGTACGCCCTTTTATATAGCCTTTAAAATAGTTTCAAATTTTGATAAAAGATGGCGCGCTAGTGCATCATATTAGAAATAGTTTATTAACACTCTCTTAGTTAATTGTTAAAGAAAATTAATGAAAATTAAACAAAGAAAATTTATTATTTACAATTTATAGTTATTTTATTTCAATTTGAAGCGCTATGTCCCCCTAGGGACACTTGCTCTGTCATATATGAATAGAGTAGAACTACCTCCCTGTAAAGGACAACACCTAATTACAGTACCAAATTGTCCTTTAAAGAGAAATGTCCTCTTACCGGAGAGTTACTAAATAGTAAAAATGGTAATTTTGCAAATGAAAACTGTCCTTTGTAGAGAGGTGTCTGCTAGCGGGAGTGTCCTCTCATGTAAGTTCTACTGTACATGAATAATACATCAATATATTTGCCTATACATATATATATACAATACTTTTAGGCCGTGAATAGAATAGTCATATGATGTTAACAATGAGAAAAAACGAGAAAAAAGAACTGTGTACAAAATAAAGAAGTGTCTGGCAATATGTACAATCAACATAATATAAATTATCAGTTTATTAAAAGATATTTGTTGCTATATAATTTAAAATATTAGGGAAAGGGCATCTCCTTATCGTGCAACTGAAAGTTGCTGATGGCTTGCGCCATCTATCGGAATAAATATCAACTATTCTCGTTGATTTTTTTATTATTCCAGAATTGGCCAAATACCCATTCTTGATTAATCAAGAAAAGCTAACCACGGACGCGTTTGGGCTGTTGGCTCTCATCAGCGTGGTGTAAGCTGTACCTCAACGACCAAAAAATTGGTCATTCAAGGCATCCAGAAAAATCATGGAACGGGTAGTTAAGGCCAGAATTGCGTGAGAACGCGACACAATCTGAAAGAATAGTACAAATGTGATATTATACTGGGATAAGTTGCATTAAAATATGTTTACAAAAGGTATTGAATTTGATATACATTTCTTTACTGGTTCTCAGGAAGGGAGTCTATTCCATCTTGTCCTTCTCCAGACAAGGACAGGATCTCTCAGTTCAATGTTGAGATGATACTTATAGAGATATGTATTGATAGACGCCAGGATGGTATCGTCATCCAGGCCAAATAAGTATAGAAAGATGTAGTTTATCAATATATCAATTTGCATCAAGTTTGCTTATTATTCTAAAAATGGTAAACTTTCAACCTGTAGTTCATCATCAGGTCAAATGTTTCGCATTTATATTCATAATATATATAGAATTAGAAATTAATTTTGTAATACAGTAGAACCTCCATGAGAGGACACCTCTCTACAATGGACAGTTTTCATTTGCAAAATTGCCATTTTTGCTATTTAGAAACTCTCGGGTAAGAGGACACTTCTAGTCCAACTCTAGTCCAACCCCACCAGCGAATGCAAGTAACCAAAACGAGGCTCTGGCACATTTGTAAGTGCAAAGTCGAACTGCTTTTCACATGTGTAGACATGTGGTGTACTTACAGTAAAAGCAGTTACCTACTTCTACCCACCATGATTATTATGGCCTGTACCACGTGTACTTAGGGATAAGCAAAAAAAGGACACTTTTCCTTAAAGGACAATTTGGTTCTGTAATTCGGTGTTGTCTTTTACAGGGAGGTTCTGCTGTATTTGCGAAAGATTTAGTCTGAGAATGAGATAACGCTTGAAGTTTGTTATTTTACACTAATGGACAAAACTTGAGGAAGTGGAAATTCTTTGAAGTCTTTTTTTTTTTTTAAGGAGACAGAGGCAATTTTGTTCATACTTGGTTATCTCGTGTGTCTTCAATAAAGGTCACTGTAATGTCTTTCAGAGTTATTGTCTGAATCCCGATATACATGCTGAACGGTACAACTTCCTTAAGTTTTGTCCATGAGCGTAGATTGATAAAGAAAACTTGTTAAAAGAGATCAAAGACAACGAGTTTCCTTATTCATTTTAAATTAAAAAACTCGTCTCTTTGGTATTTTTTAATCCTACGATTTTTCTGTTGTAGTAAAGAAAACTTGTTATAAATCCTTTATTGTTATATATTGTGAGCGTATACTATAAAGTTGTCCCAAAATTACGTGTTTTTCTTATCACTTGGCGAATAATATTATTACGGCGAATACATAATAATACATAATACAGTTACTTTATACATAATACAAAGACATTATACATAACGGCGAATAATATTGGTATTTCAATTTTTTACAAGTGTTTACGAACTTTTGGGACATCCTTGTATATTAGAAATGTATACTATTGTAATTATCCTTAAAGACTTGAGAGATGTGATTGGAATGTATCTGTTCCTGCAGCAGTTCCTACGGTTGCTCTCTGAGCTGAGCCGTGGTTCCACAGCGGACAAGGTACGATGGGCCTTCCGTCTCTACGACCTGGACGGCGATGGGGCGGTCACTCGGGCGGAGATGACGGCCGTGGCCTCGGCAGTGTTCGCCATGCTGGGCTCGGCCTCTCCTCCCATCGATGATACTTCGGCTCGTCGTCATGTCGACCGCCTCTTCCCCGTAGGTGCATCTCTAGATTGACAATACCTTAGTGATCGCATTTTATGGTCCACTGTACGTATTACATCCCAAACACGACACCAGCCATCTCTGTCTTAAGCTCGATGTACCATCTCGGTGACCGTTAAGCCAGTGAGTTCCTTTAATTGGTCCACGAAGCGTGTCGGCGGTTGTGGCCCACCATGTATTACATCCCAAACACGATGTGACGCCAGCCATCTCTGTCTTAAGCTCGATGTACCATCTCGGTGACCGTTAAGCCAGTGAGTTCCTTTAATTGGTCCACGAAGTGTGTCTGCGGTTGTGGCCCACTGTATGTATTACATCCCAAACATGATGCGACACCAGCCATCTCTGTCTTAAGCTCGATGTACCATCTCGGCGACCGTTAAGCCAGTGAGTTCCTTTAATTGGTCCACGAAGCGTGTCGGCGGTTGTGGCCCACTGTATGTATTACATCCCAAACATGATGCGACACCAGCCATCTCTGTCTTAAGCTCGATGTACCATCTCGGCGACCGTTAAGCCAGTGAGTTCCTTTAATTGGTCCACGAAGCGTGTCGGCGGTTGTGGCCCACTGTATGTATTACATCCCAAACACGACGCCAGCCATCTCTGTCTTGAGCTCGATGTACCATCTCGGCGACCGTTAAACCAGTGAGTTCCTTTAATTGGTCCACGAAGTGTGTCGGCGGTTGTGGTCCATTGTACGTATTACATCCCAAACACGATGTGACACCAGCCATCTCTGTCTTGAGCTCGATGTACCATCTCGGCGACCGTTAAACCAGTGAGTTCCTTTAATTGGTCCACGAAGTGTGTCGGTGGTTGTGTCCCACTGTACATATTACATCCCAAACACGATGTGACACCAGCCATCTCTGTCTTGAGCTCGATGTACCATCTCGGCGACCGTTAAACCAGTGAGTTCCTTTAATTGGTCCACGAAGTGTGTCGGCGGTTGTGGTCCATTGTACGTATTACATCCCAAACACGATACGACACCAGCCATCTCTGTCTTGAGCTCGATGTACCATCTTGGCGACCGTTAAGCCAGTGAGTTCCTTTAATTGGTCCATGAAGCGTGTCGGCGGTTGTGGTCCATTGTACGTATTACACCCTAAACACGATGCGACGCCAGCCATCTCTGTCTTAAGCTCGATGTACCATCTCGGCGACCGTTGAGCCAGTGAGTTCCTTTAATTGGTCCATGAAGCGGGAGTCCAGGTATGCGTCGCCCAGACGTCTTTCCAGTCAGCATGGTGTACTCCATCCATATATCTATATCTAAGCATTACATTAGAGCTTATCGATCAGGATGATTGCAAAAAAATAGTATTCGCTTTTCTCATCCAAATGGACCACAACATTCAGCGATTCTATTAATCTCCTCCGAACGGTGACTGCGGTTTTGTTTAGGATGTATATCGGGATCTAGACAATAACTCTGAAAGATATTACAGTGACCTTTATTGAAGACATACGAGATAACCAAGTGTGAACAAAATTGCCTCGTCTCCTTATAAAATCAGACAACCGGCAATATCAAAATATGAAACTTGCTTAAGTTTTGTCAATGAGTGATCACCTATGTAACTCTCACGGAAAACCTTGCTGTTGCCCCAGCTCATCGACTCCAACCAGGACGGCGTACTGACGCTGGACGAGTTTTCTGAATGGTGCCAGAAGGTGGGTGATCGTCTATTGTGTCCTCTCTCTCTCTAATCAATTATTTTATCTATTTATTCAAATATTTATCATTATTGATCTTATTTATTCATTTTATGTATTTAACCTTATATAATCTTATATGGACGTTATAATAAATCAGTTTCAATCTCAATCTCTTTATAATCGGTTCCAAAATCACTTTATTAGGTACCACTCAACAAGAGCAACCTAGTTTATGATAATTGAAACAGTGAATAATATATGAAGGTTATTCACATATTAAACAAAATGTTAACGCGGGATTCAATCCCGGTTCATGACTGTCGGGAATCGAGGGTGTTACCTACTCGTCCACCGACTTATTCTCTCTCTTTAATCTAATTATTTTTTATATTGTAACTTTTTTTTTTTTTTTTTTGAAAATGATTTTTACAATTTTAGCTTGTTGTTGTTGTTGTTGTTGCATATTCCTCAAGTCGTTTAAACGATCTCCATTAGGTTCCATTGTCTCAGCTTTTCTATTATAGTCCTGGGGTTTTCCCAGAGGTCTTTTTTTGGAGGATTTGATCAATTTAATAGATCGACATTTGAAAATTATACCGCATGCGTTTCTTTTCAACAAAAAATCCATTTTTAAGGGGAAATAATGATTATTTCTAATCTTAGGGATGAAGTATGAAAGGATGAATTGTGAAGAGTAATGATAAACGGAAAATAAAAGTGTCCAGGGATGGGATTTAGGGCAATTCGGGAATGTTAGTTTGTTGTTGTTTTATAATAAGGAAGATACAATTCAAATTGTTGTTGTATATATATTTATTTTACGTGGCTAGCTTTTCTTGATTAAACAAGAATGGGTATTTGGCCAATTCTGGAATAATTAAAAATCAACGAATAGTTGATATTTATTCCGATAGATAATGCAAGCCATCAGCAACTTTCAGTTGCACGATAAGGAGATGCCTTTTCCTTTTTCATAATATATTTATTTTATTTGATCTCTCTCTTAGTTTTTTTTAACCATATATATATAATCTTGAAAATAAAAGATAAAAAGGTCAGGTGTTGAAATCCCTATATATATAAAAGTCAGTGTATGTATGTGGGTATCTATGTCGGCTATACACGTCCACAATACGTAACTAATCTGACTGAAATTTTAACAGTATATAGAGTAGAATCTGGAAAAACTTATAGTGAAAATTTCAGGTCTCTATCCCGAATATTCTTCGAGTTATTTGCAAATTGCGTTGCGAATTTGCCTTTTCGCTCGCAAGCAGCGCCTCTAGCGGTGAAGATGGGAGCTAATATCAGCTGACCTAATGTACATGTAAAACGTGTTTTGACAGGACAGAGAGAAAAATCTGGAAAAGATATTTCTCGGATTTTTAGCCAATAAAAAAAAATTGACAGGTTCTGGGCAAAAATAGCTGTTTTTTTAGTCAGAAAATGATGATGACAATATTGCTGTATCATGTTTGATTATCAGATACAAAATTATATCGGGAAAAATTCCAAAAAGCAGAGACCACGGGTGAAACCAGTTCATTTTTTTGTACGCAGGAACAAAATTCTAACAGAAAAACATTCATTCGAGCATAAAACAAAAGCCAGATCATCTTTCTATAAAAATATCGCTTCTCAGACACAAAGTTTGGAGCGGGACGTTTCACAAGAGTGACATCCACGGCGCCAATTTATAATTGTAACGAATAGTATTTGAAAATCAAAATAATATAATTTTCAAATATCGTTGTGAAAATTTACATTTTTATTTTTATATTTTAAAAACACACAAAGTTTGGAGCGGGACGTTTCACAAAAGTGACATCTACGGTGCCAATTTATAATTGTAACGAATAGTATTTGAATAAAAACATTTTAATTGGGTAAAACCTGGGCGTTGCCCGGGTCATTCGGCTAGTCAAAAATAAAAATGGCATATCCTGACCAGGAGCACATGTGCTTTACAGAAGGCAGAGCGCCATCTGGTGGAACAGAAATCAACTAAACATTGATTTAGCCTGTTTCCTGATATTTGGCCAACCCAATTTCTTGATCAATGTTTAGTTGATTTATGTTCCACCAGATGGCGCTCTGCCTTCTGTAAAGCACATGTGCTCCTGGTCAGGATATGCCATTTTTGATAATCTTATATGAACATTGTAATAAATCAGTTTCAATCTCTCTCTCAGTTTACATGTGTTACAATCGAGTACAGCTGTCCTGGCTATTTACACATGGCGTGTTGATGGTATAAAGACGCTTTTTGTTCGAAGAATTTTCTCAATTCATATTATTGTAATTATATGAATGCACCTCAGAGTGTGTGCATCATAAAAGTCGGTGGACGAGTGGGTAAAACCTTCGATTCCTGACAGCCATGAACCAGGATTGAATCCCACGTTAACATTTTGTTTTAATATGTGAATTCATATATTATTCATTGTTGTAAATATCATAAACTAGGTTGCTCTTGTTGAGCGATACCTAATAAAGTGATTTTGGAAAATATTTTTGTCGAAACGTCGAGGTAATAAAAATATTTACTATCCGAAATATCTTTAATTTTAAGAATAATAAATATTATTATTAGGGTAAACTTTTGAAGGGGCTTAGGCAATAGCTGTCATTTTTGGTCGTTCGTAGAAAAGGCATTCATGTAGTTATAATTATTATTGTTGTTGTCAAAATATGAATGTAAGATGTATGACTTGGAACAGCTGGTTGACGTGGGTGCAGGACGAAGGCCGCTGCAGAAGTTTAATGGCACTGGACACTGTTCTATGACTGCTGTACTGCACGGTATCAGTCCACGGTCAAATAAAATATTTTATACTCCAAGAGTTATTCATGTACCCCACAAGACACTATGTAAATAAACCCACATGTATAAATGTAGTGTGGTGTGTTGATTAAGTCCCAGCCCTGTAAATAAATATAGTTCCTTCTGATTAAGTCCATTCAACGCTGATAGGTGCACCAAGGCTACGGTCACCTGCTTCCACTGCGCTTCTGGTGACCACCAAGGCCGAAGCTGTCCAACTCTCGCCAACCCGCGCACGGCCAAGTGCGCCAACTGCTTAGCCAAGGGCCTCTCTGCCGACCAGGAGGCAAGATCAATGTCTTGACCAACTGCCAGAGCTAGAGCTGCAAAGTTCTAGTCCTCCCGCTTTCTTCCTGCCTCCTGACCTCCGCGGACCCAATCCGGCCTAACCTGCCTCTTCCCTAACGGAGATCATGTCCCTAGCCTCTCCAACCTGGTCATAGTGGTTTTATATATTCTGCTTTGCGCGGCCATTGGGGCTCAAAAATCTTTATTTTGGTTAGCAGCCCTGTAAAGATATTTCCGTATCGATTAATTAAGTCCAATGATAGCCCAAAAAAAAAGTATTTCAAAGTTAGTATTTATTAGTATTCATACAAGAAAATAAGACCCAATCCAAATAAATTGTGTGTGACGTTTCCGTAACAGCGTTGTTACCATCATCAGGCAAAATAATGAAAAGAATGGTAATAACGCTGTTACCGAAACATCACACACTATTAATTTGTTTGGATTAGGTCTTATTACCTTGTATCTATAATCCGAATTGTGCTTTATAATTTTTATTGGTATTATGTATTAGTTATATTTATTAAAACAAGAACATTAAGCATCCAGGGAAAAGTTTATTTTTAAAATATTTTTATTTAAAAAACCTCTCAAGCTTTCGGGCAAGAAAACCCTTCTACGGGAGAAAATATTTTAAATCATTAAAACGAAAGCTTGAGAGGTTTTTTTGTTGACTTTGCTTAGAATTATTAATGAAACTGATTCCAATAATTATTAATTAAACATTATACAGTCGAACTTGGATAATTCGAACCCCAAGGGACCATAAAAAAATTCGAATTATCCAAAAATTCGAATTAAAAACGGAAATTCTATTTATAGGAAATTCTAGGGACCAAGATAAATATTCGAATTAAAGAGGTTTTCGAATTAAAGAAGTTCGAATTATCCAAGTTCTACTGTATTTATTGATTTACAAGAGAGAGAACAAAATATAAAAGGGAAACTAATATTGAACAAAGGAACTTTTTCTGTTCCTGTTAGCGCCTATTTACCTGTGAACTTACACACACACTCTGTGGTAACAATTAATTAATATATATATACAACATTTTTTAAATAAAAATATTTTAAAAAGAAACTTTTCCCTGGAGGCTTAATGTTCTTATTTTAATATTGATTCAAGGAATTATTTTATCGAATTATTATTTGTATTTATGAGATAGTGACGGGGATGTAAGTCACAGTGTGTTTAATTGGGGAAGTGCTCTATCATCTGAGAGTGGGCCATGGTCACTAAGGCCTGGTCCAATATGAAACACAACAATTTACAAAGTATAAGATATGGAAGCATTATGAAGCACAAAGGTTTTTTTTTTTTCAAACACAAAACAAACTCTTCTATTGTCCTTACTGTGATGAAAAAATATATTGGGAGGGATTGACTGATCAGTGGTGAACCCTCCCAGCAGTTTCGTCAATTTAATCCACCAGACCGCTTCTCTTAGAGCTCCTATACTGTATTGGACGATTCTGCTTATATAGGCTGCAATGACGGTTGGAATCTTAGAAATGGTATTCAAGCAAACTATGGACATAAGTTTTTAGGACAGTAGAATTACATATAAATACTGTAAATATATAAAGTGTCAATCATGGTAGACAAAGGATATCTGGACAAGAATGTTCGAAAGGTTCTCATTGGCTGCCACCGACATTCAGCGCCTCGCAGCGGTGGCCGTCTGTACTATGTTGCCAACGGCTTGCGTGTTTGCTAACGCCGCGATCTGTCATCGTAGCGGGCTGGAAGGAAGTCTCTTGGCTTCCACAGTACTAAACATGGTATCTCTCTCTTTATTTGTGCATCAGATTAAACGCCTGTTTGGTAAATTCAAACAATTTCATCACCTCTCTTGTAAGATTGTTTTAAATCAAAGAAGCCACACTGTACTGATAAGTGCCAAAATCATGGTATATAAGTTGCCTTTTATCTAAAATTTACTAAACTGGTGTTGTAACCCCTTCTTTATCATCAATAGTAAAGTTTTTTTACTATGGTGATGAACAGTACATTACTTCAGGCATACTTTAGCCGCGTTTTAAAAGTTAAAAGAGAAAACGAAAATATAACGTGGTGAGTTTCTTTTTATTGAAAATGTGCGGAGAGGTATATACACCCAACTAAGTAAGTTTAAATATTGAAGCTTTCTGTCGTATCCTGTCGACTTTTGGCTTCCCCCGCTCTAGTAATTTATCCCTCTTCTGGGTTCTTGTTTATGGGGGTGGAGCAAGCCGACACTCGCTGGATGGTATTTTTGTGCAGTCGCGACTGGCGAGTGGTAGGAGGACCGTTGTGTGGGATAGATGGTGATGTTTTTCCCCGCACTAGGCAATGATGAGAATAACTACTCCTTTAAAAGTAAAACCATATCCATATTCCGCTTCAATATTTAAACTTACTTAGTTGGGTGTATATACCTCTCCGCACATTTTCAATAAAAAGAAACTCACCACGTTATATTTTCGTTTTCTCGTTTAGTACATTACTTCTGTTTATTACTTTTGTAAAAAACGTTACTAGTAATGAGATAAAGAGTGAGTCACAACAGCAGTTATGGCAAATTCAGACAAAAAGCCAAGCTGTATACCGTTTCAGGCTTTGATCTTCATCAGTACAGGGGTTGATTACGATTTCATTACATCCTACAAGAGAGGTTCTGAAATCGGTCAAATTTACCAAACAGGTGTTTAATCTAGTGAAGTGACAAGGGCCGATTTTTCAGGCAAAAATTCAACATAAAGTTGTTGGAGGATGATATTCATGTACCGAACAAGGCGTCTCTTCTTTTATTTGGGCATCAGAACGATGTACTATTCATCACTGTTGAGGGTTCAGGCGAGAATCCTCACGCCACTTCGCGCCTGGCGGAGCCAGTGTGGCGGTGGGAACCGGCCGAGACTGGAACCCGGGGGTTTTGGTTTCGGTTTTGGTTGCGAGCGGGGGAAGTATCTCCGCGTCTGGCTGTGTGTGGTGTTCTCCTTATGTTCCGGCACTGGTTATAAATAAAACTGGTACCAAGGGAGCTCCGACGACTCAGAGTGGATTATTGACAAAACAACGGGCACAACAATCACCATAGTAAAAAAACTTTACTAGTGATAACAAAGAAGGGGTCACAACAACAGTTTTGGAGATTTTAGACAGAAGGCAATTTGTATACCATGATTTTGGGTTTTGGCTCTTATCAGTACAGTGGCTGCGTTGATTCCAGGACGGCGTACTGACTCTGGACGAGTTTTCTGAATGGTGCCAGAAGGTAGGTGATCGTCTATTGTGTCCTCTCTCTCTCTCTCTCTCTCTAATCAATTATTTTATCTATTCATTCATATATCTATCATTATTGATCTTATTTATTCATTTTATGTATTTAACCTTATATAATCTTATATGGACGTTATAATAAATCAGTTTCAATCTCAATCTCTCTATAATCGGTTCCAAAATCACTTTATTAGATACCGCTCAAAAAAAGCAACCTAGTTTATGATATTTACAACAATGAATAATATATGTGAAGGTTATTCATATATTAAAACAAAGTGTACAATGCGGGATTCAATCCCGGTTCATGGCTGTCAGGAATCGAAGGTTTTAACCACTGGTGCACTGACCATGATTTCAAAACATCCTACCAAGAGAAGTTATGAAATTGGTTGAATTTACCAAACAGCAGTGTTGGGCAAATATTAATTAAAATGATTTATTAAAGATTAACAATTGATTAATTGTTAATTGTAATTTTCACAATTAACAATTTCTCAATTGTTATCAATTAATTAATTAATTGTTAATTGTATTCATACAATTAACAATTAATTAATTGTTAATTGCACTTTTCTAATTAACAATTAATTAATTGTTAATTGCACTTCAATTTAATTGAAAAATATTTTTTTAATGCCCAACACTGCCAAACAGATGTTTAATCTGGTGAATTATGGATGTAAAAATATGATGCTATTTAGTAGACTAGAATGAACACATGCTATGATATTTTTCTCATTCAGTACTTTTGTCTGAAGATTATAATAACACTGTCACACCGAGAAACGTTACATTAAAAAAAATTATATACAGTAGAACCTTCCTGTAAAAGACACCTAATTGCAGAGCCAAAGTGTCCTTTAGGGAGAGGTGTCCTCTTACCGAAGAGTTGCTAAATTGTAAAAATGGTAATTTTGCAAATGAAAACTGTCTTTTGTGGCGAGGTGTCCACTAGCAGGGTTTCCACTAAAGGGAGGTTCTACTATATATATTATCCCACAGTAAAAAATAGTGTTTGGAATTTGAATGGGGCAGAATTTCTTGTCAAAATGCAGAACAACAAGGAGAAATCCTTCAACGACAAGCACTAAAGAAAAAACACAAGGTAATAAGACCAAATCCAAAATGAATAAATAGTGTGTGATGTTTCTGTAACAGCGTTGTTACCGTCATCAGACAAAAGTACTGAATATAATACTGAAAACACAAGGTAATAAGACCAAATCCAAATAAATAAAGTGTGTGACGTTTCGGTAAAAGCGTTGTTACCATACACAAGTGTGTACACACTTGATAACAGTAACTATTTAAAGCATGCTATGGTAAAATTTCTCATTCAGTACTTTTGTCTGAAGATGGTAACAACACTGTTACCGAAACGTCACACACTATTTATTTATTTGGATTTGGTCTTATTACCTTGTGTTTATAATCTATAATCCAAATTAGGCCTTATCATAATATTGAAAAATACATTCAATACTTTTGTCTGATGATGGTAACAATTCTGTTACCAAAACATCACACACTATTTATTTATTTGGATTTGGTGTCATTACCTTGTGTTTATAATCTTATAATCCAAATTGTGCCTTATTATAAAGAAAATACTGAAAAACAAATCCATAAATTAAATTTATAGGAAATAGGTCAATAACAATGGGAAAACTATGTATATATCTCAATGTTTTAATTTTAATAAGACTGGACCGATACCCATTAAGAAATAAAAGAAAAATTGATTCTGTTGAACCAGAAGAAACTTCTATGAATGTAAAGAAGGAAGGTACTCAGGTAAGCAACTACGTTGTTCAACATCTGCCAAGGAACCCTTCCATTTTCTCCGGGGAGGATGGTGAAGATCTCCAAAAATGGTTAAAAGGGTATGCACGTGTGGCAAAGTACAACCATTGGGACGAAACCCTTTGTCTTACTAAAGTTTATTTTTATCTGTCTGGAACTGCTCTCAAATGGTTTGAGAACAACGAAGAAAGCATACAGACTTGGAAGGAATTCACATCTCAATTAGAGAATGTGTTCGGAAAAAAAGAAAATCCAAAATTACAAGCGGAGAAGAAACTTAAAACACGGGCACAATTAAAAGGTGAAAGTACCGAATGTTACATCCAGGATCTCCTGTGCTTGTGCAAAGAGGTTGACCCTCAAATGAGTGAGGAAGATAAAATCTCCCACCTCATGAAGGGGATAGCTGAGGAGCTTTATCAAGCACTCCTACCAAGGGATGTACAGAGCACCGAGCAATTCATTACAGAATGTCGCCGTGTCGAAGCGCTCCGTTGTAGGCGAGTTACCCCAACCAGGTACGAGCGCCTACCAAATGTAGCCTCTCTCTGTGACCAGGATGACGGAGAAGATCTGTCATCTATGATTAGGCAAATTGTTCGTGAGGAGGTACAGCGGGCATTAGGCTCTCCTCGGGAGGAACCAAAAAATGCTACAATCGAATAAATTGTAAAGGAGGAGATTGGAAGAACCCTGGCGCCAATCTCAAAGTCTAGGAGAAGTCCCCCTCAGAAGGAAAAACCCCGACAGTTTTTAAATACCAGATATGAGGCCGAAACGATAAGACCGCACCCTGAACCTCGATACCCAAAACAAGGAGGAAGACGCGACACCAATGATTGGCTTACAACTGAGGGAAGGCCAATCTGTTTCTACTGCGGACGCCCAGGTCACGTCGTCCGCTATTGCCGTGACAGGAAGAGACACAATGAGGAAAGGAGAAATGACTATTTCCAAAGAAAGCAAGACGCAATGGTATCCTACAACTCTCGATCTGAATCTCAGGACCCCAATGACGAATCATCGAATAAAACTTTCACTCGCTACCAAAGCCCTACTTCATATCGCGGTCGAAGCAGACAACATTTCTCACCTGCTAGAAGATCTAGCTGGACGCCCCGCCATTAAAACTAGATGATAGACCACATTGGAGGGGAGGCCGTAAAGTTATAAAACTCCCCTTGCCGACCACAGTAGAAATTAGAAAAAGCTACCTTGACGTAAACATAGACCTACCAAGTCCTCATGAAGAAGATATCTCAACTGAAAGAAGACATCCACCGCAGTCACCTGAAAATATCCCTGGCCATAGTACTAGTTCTTGAGACTGAGGATGTAAGTCTCCTTCTGAGCATCGGGTCGATGCTCTTTATAGGAAGAGGCTATGTGGCGAAGAAATATTTTATTATTTAATTTAATATTATTCAATGAAAATATATTCAACAGATTATAAAAATATATTTTAATCTGTTTTTGTGAAATCATCTTAAAATATTTCTTTGCTTACTTGCCTAAGATTCTCTAGCTGTAAATAGTTTTGGGGCTGACCTGTTAATAATTGTCGACTCGTCGCTGTGACGTCATCAATAAATACTTTTACATCTTAGGATATTTCAAGACTTGATTTCTACGTTACAATATTAAAGAATGATTTTTAAAATGAACAAGATAGTTTGATACAAGATAGAACCTGCAATTTTCAACTACAGAGCAAAAATCACAAGTAAGATGAAGCAAGGAATATTTTAAAGCTTTTTAACTATGATAAAATAAGACCTAATCCAGCATTTATTATACACCATTTCTTTTATTCACACACACAAAAGCCTTTATTAAGACACACAGGTCTTACAGAGGATTCTCCTTGGGGTTACAAAACGGAGAAACCTATGAAAGTGGGAAATAAAAAATGGAGAAAGATTATATACATTTGGTAAATATATACCACCATTTCTTTTATTATAATCTATAATCCAAATTAAACTATGTTAAGAGTATTTTTTTAATAATATACAGTAGAACCTCCCTGTAAAGGACAACACCTAATTTCAGAACCAAAGTGTCCTTTAGGGAGAGGTGTCCTCTTACCGGTGAGTTTCTAAATAGTAAAAATGGTAATTTTGCAAATGAAAACTGTCCTTTATAGAGAGGTGTCCACTAAAGGGAGGTTCTACTGTATAATTGGATTAATACTTATATGGATGAGAAACATGATCTTTGGCAGAGCTGACTGCTACAGAGCGCAATCCAAATTGGTGGATAGAGGAAAGAACTTCAGATATAAAGGCCAGCTGTGAAACAAGCAGAATAACTCTGACAAATAAGCAGTCACGGACCAACAGCAGCATTGTTAGAAGAGGAGAAAGACCTGCAATTCTCAACCTGCAACCCCAAGACACATTATTGACTGTATTGACTCATCCATTGATGAGATCTACTCTTCCCCGGCAGACACCATCAACAAGTTCTACAAGCTTGATACCTTAATATGATTGAGTGGAGATAAGAAAGAAGAAGGAAGACCTCTTTAAAAATCTTGAGTTCAACTTGACCCAATTGATAAAAACTCACTTCCTCACTTTTATATCTTCATGCGATAACTTGAAAACCACTGCTGATTCAATATTTAAGCAATGGTGAATAGATTTTTATTTATTACCAGTTGCAAACAAGACACGCTATATCTGATCTGGATAATTGCTCGTGAAACTATTTATAATAATTGTAGTAGAGTAGGTAACATAATTGACGAAAAGAAAATAAACAATTAGGAAAAAGAGCATTGAATAAACATATACATTAAACAAATAAGCAACGACATAATCAGATAGAAGAAATCACAAGGTAGTTATTTACTGCATGTTGATGCAATATTGATACAGAATTTGTTGTTGACACACATTAAATATCAAATCACAAAACTATTTTAGACGCGTAATATTCTTTTTTAAAATAAAACAATTTCTACTGCCCTTACTGCAATGGAAAAATTAAAGGGAGGGTCTGGCTCATCAGTGGTGAACCCTCCCAGCGGTTTCGCCAGTTTAATCTACCATACCGCTGTTATATTGCATTTTTGGAACTTCCTTTTATAGTGATACTGATGCTTGACTCTTCGAATGGGTATTTTGGATGAACTATGGACATAAGCTTTTATGACAGCAGAATTACATATAATTATAAATATATAATAAGCTTCGAGCAATCAATATTAAAAAATATATAAAAAATTCGAGCAAAAAATACCCATTCGAAGAGTCTAGCATCAGTATCACTATAAAAGGAAGTTCCAAAAATGCAATATAACAGCGGTATGGTAGATTAAACTGGCGAAACCGCTGGGAGGGTTCACCACTGATGAGCCAGGCCCTCCCTTTAATTTTTTCATTGCAGTAAGGGCAGTAGAAATTGTTTTATTTTAAAAAAGAATATTACGCATCTAAAATAGTTTTGTAATTTGATAACAGATGGCGCGCTAGTGCATCGAAACACATTAAATATGTTATAACACCTTGATAAAGGTTGGCGTTCAGCCAACTGAAATATTGGTAAAATAAATGATATTTTGATCCAATATATGCCTTTTAATTAAACAATATATAGATTGCATGTGGATTATCTTTTTTAAAATTATCTTCAGATTTTCTGTATTCTCATTAGAAGATAGTGATAAGGCACAATTTGGATTATTGATATTAAATATAATGACATTACAAAAGGATCACCAGATTAGCACCAAATATCATTATCTAAGAAAACTCCGCCTTTGCCAGTCCCAAGCCCAGATGAAAAAGGAGGAGGGGGAGCAGTAACAAGCTCACTAAAAAACCTGGGCTCAGCTGGCCCGGCTGATAGTACCCTGTAAGGTCTCCAGGGATACAGGATGAGCAGCATTTGTACTCCATGGTGTCTGTTCCTCATGTCAGAGGTGGCCATTTCTTTTGGAGCTAAGTCGGCCTGCCACTGAGTAGTGCTCCCAGTCTTAATGACAAAGGCAGACACATTCTACTTCCCCCAGTCATGATGGTTGTCAAAGCTTGATAGCCTAATATGATTGAGTGGAGATAAGAAAGAAGAAGATTATCTAAGAAGAAGTAAATGCTGACAGCAATGAGTTTTTTTATTGAAAAGGTAAAAGCATGGCAAGCTTTCAGACAATAATGTCCTTCAACAAGCTGTAATACAAGTATCTTGTATTCATATTCAGCCTGTTGAAGGAGGTTATTGTCTGAAAGCTCACCAAGCTTTTACCTTTTCAATAAAAAAACTCATCACCCACTCATGCCCCAAAGATCAGGGTTTTTGATCATTAAGGTACACCTTACACCAAAGACCAAATCCAAAATAATAAATTGAAATTCTATCAAAAATAATATGGTACACAATTTGGATTATAGATTAGAAGTACAAGGTAATAAGACCAAATACAAATGAATAATAATAATAAAAGTCTTATTACCTTGTATTTCTAATCTATAATCCAAATTGTACCTAATTGAGATAATTAAAAAAGTTTAATTTTTTAATCCAAACTACAAGGTAATAAGGCCAAATTCAAATTATAATCCAAATTGTGCCTTATCAGACAAACGTACTGAATCTGAAGTCTATCAAAAATGATAAGGCACAATTTGGATTATAGATTATAAACACAAGGTAATAAGACCAAATCTAAATAAATAAATAGTGTGTGATATTTCGGTAACAGTGTTATCAAAATGTCACACACTATTCATTTATTTTGGATTTGGTCTTATTACCTTGTGTTTATAATCTATAATCCAAATTGTGCCTTATCATTTGGATTTGGTCTTATTACCTTGTAGTTTGGATTAAAAAATTAAACTTTTTTAATTATCCCAATTAGGTACAATTTGGATTATAGATTAGAAGCACAAGGTAATAAGACCAAATACAAATGAATAATAATAATAAAAGTCTTATTACCTTGTATTTCTAATCTATAATCCAAATTGTACCTAATTGGGATAATTAAAAAAGTTTAATTTTTTAATCCAAACTACAAGGTAATAAGACCAAATCCAAATTATAAGACACAATTAGGATTATACAAGGTATGATCATAAAATTCGGGGAATTGGGTCATAAAAGATTTATTAGATGAATATACACAAAATATGGTTAATATTTCTCAAAATACTGTCCGAGGGAATCTATACAGCGTTTTCATTCTTTTTTCCCAGTTCCGGAAGCACCCAGAAAATTCGTCAGAAGTAATGCCCCTCAAAATGCTCAAGAATTTTTCCTTTATGGTATTAACGGTATCAAATCTATGTCCTTTTAGAACTGACTTCATTCTAGGAAAGAGAAAAAAAGTCATTTGGTGCTAAATTGGACGAGTACGTGGGATGAGGCATTGTCAACATGCTGTTTTCAGTCAAAAAAGCACCCACAGCTGTGTGCTGGGGCGTTATCGTGATGAAGCATTTTTTGGAACAAATTTTGAAATCTTTCTTTCAATTCCAAGATCCTCGGTCAATATTTTTTAACACGTTCCATATGAAACCCCTGTTTCTTCTACTAGTTCTCTGATCGCTGTCCTAGTGTTTTTCTTTATTAGAGCACCAATTTTTGGGTCAGTTCTTCATGATTTTCCAAAGGTCTTCCCTGGTATCTTGGGTTGACTCTGTACCAGATTTGAAACGGGCAAACCACTTAAAACGTTTTTGATTGTGATAAGGCTGCTTCCCCGAATGCCAATTTCAACATTTGAAACGTTTCTGACGCCGTTTTTCCTAATTTTTGACAAAACTTTATGCATACCCTTTGTTCACTTTTAAGATTCATTGTAAAAAAATGCTGCGCCTTTGTTTCTTTTCTTTAAAAAATGCCTATAAAATTCTTATTATTTCAAATATCGAAAAGATATAAATATTTTCTAGTAGAACGAGGTCTCGTGATTATGACGATAATTTTATTTTTACAAAAACTCTTTCAGAAAAATTTATTTTGACTAATTCCCAGAACTTTTTGATCATACCTTGTATATTATAAACACAAGGTAATAAGTCCAAATCCCAATAAATAAATAGTGTGTGACATTTTGGTAACAACGCTGTTTTCAAAACGTCACACACTATTTATATATTTAGATTTTGTCTTATTACCTTGTGTTTCTAATCTATAATCCAAATTGTGCCTTATCACTTTTTTAATCCTAATTATTTGTTTTCTTTTTTTATTCATTATCCCCAGTACATGTGGTACAGGCCATGATAATTATTGTGGGTAGAAGTAGGCGACTGATTTTACTGTAAGTACACTACCTGTCTACACATGTAAAAAGCAGTTTGCACTTAAAATGTGTTATAGCCCTGTTTGGTTACTTGCACTCATTGGCAGGGTTGGATTTTTGGAAGTATCAGGGGGCCATTGGAGCATAATTGTACGTTTAAAAAAGACATGGAAGATGGAGATAGGCAAAAGTTTATTCCTCAAAAGGAGTCCTGAGATGCCATATCTGGATATTTTTCATGCCTGAGGCTCTCAGATCATAGAGACGTTTGGAGAGGGTCTCCTTGTTCTGGCTGAGTATCCAGGGGTAACACCAGATTTCTTGTGGAGTGAAGCCTTCTTTCTGGAGGAACTCCAACATCTGGAACCCACCATCACCTGGTTAGATTTTTGTCCTCCTGGAACCTTTCAACTACAGTACTTTCAATTCAACCACCTTCTATATAATTCAACATTACTTACTTTCAATTCAACCTATTATAATTCAACACTCACTTTAATTCAACCACCCACTCTATAATTCAACATTACTTACTTTCAATTCAACCAGCTATAATTCAACACTCACTTTAATTCAACCACCCACTCTATAATTCAACATTACTTACTTTCAATTCAACCAATTATAATTCAACACTCACTTTAATTCAACCACCCACTCTATAATTCAACATTACTTACTTTCAATTCAACCAGCTATAATTCAACACTCACTTTAATTCAACCACCCACTCTATAATTCAACATTACTTACTTTCAATTCAACCAATTATAATTCAACACTCACTTTAATTCAACCACCCACTCTATAATTCAACATTACTTACTTTCAATTCAACCAATTATAATTCAACACTTACTTTTAAAAAATTCAACCAGCTAAATTTCAACACTCACTTTAATTCAACCACCCACTCTATAATTCAACATTACTTACTTTCAATTCAACCGATTATAATTCAACACTTACTTTTAAAAAATTCAACCATCTATAATTCAACACTCACTTTAATTCAACCACCCACTCTATAATTCAACATTATTTACTTTCAATTCAACCAATTATAATTCAACACTTACTTTTAAAAAATTCAACCATCTATAATTCAACACTTACTTTTAAAAAATTCAACAAGCTATAATTCAACACTCACTTTAATTCAACCACCCTCTATATTTCAACATTACTTACTTTCAATTCAACATTTACTCGCAAGGTAATAAGACCAAATCCAAATAAATTAATAGTGTATGACGTTTCGGTAACAGCATTGTTACCATCTTCAGACCAAAGTATTCAGTACCTTTGTCTGAAGATGGTAACAATGCTGTTGCCAAAATGTCACACACTATTTAATTATTTGGATTTGGTCTTATTACCTTGTGTTTATAATCAGTAAACCAAATTGTTTGCCAATAGTGAAAATGGTAATTTTGGAAATGAAAACTGTCCTTTGTAGAGAGGTGTCTTCTAGCGTGAGTGTCCTCTCATGGAGGTTCTACTGTACTATATTTTTTACATACACTCAGGTAAAAATGTACTCGAGTAAATCCCGGGGCATTGCTCGGGTCATTTTCGACTAGTTAATAATTATAATTATTAAAAACAAATAATTATATAAGCAAATATGTTAATAATTAATAATATGTTTATGCTGCACATGACTGGTACAGAGCAGGAGAGACAAACAACAGTTCTGTCCTCCCAAGAGAACAACAGTCTTTGATTTCCAGACTTAAGTCTGGTCATCTACGGACAATGATTTTCCAGAATGGTTGCAAGGTTTTCCCACTATGTACTAAGTGTCAACCTGCAACCCCAAAACACATTATTGACTGCATTGACTCATCCATTGATGAGCTCTACTCATCCCCAGCAGACACCATCAACAAGCTCTACAAGCTTGATACCCTAATATGATTGAGTGGAGATAAGAAAGAAGAAGACGAGTTTAGGTATAATTATATCACTTAAGAATTTTAATCACAAGGTAATAAAAGTCCAAATATAAATAAATAAATAGTGTGTGGACAATTTGGTAACAGTATTTGGTGTTGTTACTGTGTGATCACGGGGCTTTGGGAACATAACAAAAACCACAGGGCAAGCTATCAACAACCTTTATCAGAAAGGTATTTTTAAAATGATGGCCTGAGATAAGTGAGGTTACTTGGCAATTTTTCTTTTTTCTCAAACTTACGTACTAATGGTACAGGCAATCCCCTTGTTTAAAGATTACACGAATTCCATGAGTTCATGAGCCTCGAGCTGATCTCATGGAATGGGATGTAGGAGTGCAGCTTTCATTGATCATGGCACCATGATCCAGGCACACTTTGGTGAAATTCTGACTTTGCCTAATGTTATTTATGGTGGGCTGTAGTGGGTTGGTAGAAGGGTGGTCTAAACTGTTGGTTTTTGACCACTACAATCCCAGATCCAATCCTGCATTGGACACTTTATTCAACAACCTTGACACCCTAATATGATTGAGTGGAGATAAGAAAGAAAGGGGAAGAAGATAAGGCACAATTTGGATTATAGATTATAAAACAAGGTAATAAGATCAAATCCAAATAAATATATAGTGTGTGACATTTCGGTAAGAGTGTTGTTACCATCTTCAAAAAGTACTGAATGACTTTTGTCTGAAGATGGTAACAACGCTGTTACCGAAATGTCACACACTATTTATTTATATATTTGGATTTGGTCTTATTACCTTGTTTAAAGAAGAAGAAGCAAATAGGTTAAAAGGAATATTTTTAAGCTCTGATCCCTTGTGGGATGTTGAAAAGGTTTGCCTGTATTATTCTCTTGGACACCTCAATGTTTACGTCACTGATTAGCACCCATTACTCCGTTATAACCACTTTAATTCAACCATTTTTTTCAAATCCCAATAAGGCTTTCTTTCAATTTCGAAAGATAACTTTAACAGAAATTTGTCTGTAAAACCATATTTTCTCTCAACAGAAATTCTGATCCCTTGGGGGTGTTGAATTAAACATTTATCTTAGTACAGTAGAGAATCTCCCTGTAAAGGACAACACCTAATTGCAGAGCCAAAGTGTCCTTTAAGGAAAGGTGTCCTCTTACTAGAGAGTTGCTAAATAGTAAAAATGGTAATTCTGCAAATGAAAACTGTCCTTTGTAGAGAGGTGTCCTTTAGTGCTGATGTCCTCTCATGGAGTATGTTCTACTGTATGTATATTTATTTATATTATCATTTATATATTCACTTCTTCATGTTAAAATTGTGAAAAAAGTTTTAAAATTACAAATATTTTTTCACAATGAGTATCTTTTTATTAAAAAAAAAAAAAAAAAAAAAAAAAAAAAAAAACGCTAGCTTTCAAGCGTTAATCGCTCTTCAATGGGCTTACAACGCTTGAAAGCTAGCGTTTTTTTAATAAAAAGATACTCATTGTGAGAAAATATTCACTTATATTTATATACAGTTAAACCTGTCTATAGCGCCCCCTCTTGGGACAAGCCAAAATAGGGTGCTATATGCTATAGAGAGGGAGTGCTATAGACAGGTCACTTTTAATGTAAAATGTTAACATTTTAATGATTAAAATCAGGCGCTATAGAGAGGAAGGTGCTATTTAGAGGGGGCGCTATAGACTGGTTTAACTGTATTTATTGCAGTAAGAGGACAGTAGAAGTTTGTTTTGTGTATAAAAGAAACCCTCGTGCTTAAATTTTTCTATTTTCTACGAATACCTTTTATTGATTATTTCTTAAATAAAAAGACATTTCTGCCAGAAAAGGTTCAATCATTTACAATGCCATGTCAAATGCTTTATTTTTCCTCTTCTTTCTTATCTAAATATAACATCCCCAAAAGATTGATATTTGCTGTTGAAGTCTCCAAGGATGAGTATATTGGGGTCAAGTAGGTGCGCAATTAGGTCTAGTTCAGGGACTGTAGTGGGTGATACTGGGTGAATTAGAATGTGTCTGCCTTTGTCATTAAGACTGGGAGCACTACTCAGTAGCAGGCCGACTTAGCTCCAAAAGAAATGGCCGCCTCTGACATGAGAAACAGATGCCATGTGCAGCCGCTCCTAACATGGAGTACAAACACTGCTCATCCTGTATCCCTGGATCAGGAGCCCCTACAGGGTACTATCAGCCGGGCCAGCTGAGCCCAGGTTTTTTAGTGAGCTTGTAACTGCTCCCCCTCCTCCTTTTTTATCTGGGCTTGGGACCGACAAAGGCGGAGTTTATTTTTCCGGATGAAGACAAAAGATTTTTTTCGAGAAAATAAAACCTTTTTTTAGCCAAAATGTGTCTTATCTAAGAAATATGAATGCAAGCCAGGCAGTCTCTTATCTTCAAGATAATCTTGATTAATAGGAAAAGGATGTTTGGTCAATTCTGATAAAGTAGAACATACTCCATGAGAGGACACCCATGCTAGAGGACACCTCTCTACAAAGGACTAGTTTTCATTGTCAGAATTACCATTCTTACTCTTTAACAACTCTCCAGGTGTTCGGTGGAAGGCTGGTTAAACCGTTTGGTTTTCAACCACTATGACCCGAGTTCAATTCCCGCATTAGACACTTTTTTCTGATTTAAAAAAAAAAAAAAAAAATGCTCCAATGGCCCCCGGTTCTTGAAAAAGTCCAATCCCACCAGCGAGTGCAAGTAACCAAACAGGGCTCTGGCACATTTGTAAGTTTTAAGTCGAACTGCTTTTCACATGTGTAGACATGTGGTACGCTTACAGTAAAAGCAGTCGCTAACTGCCCACCATGATTATCATGGCCTGCATCACGTGTACTAGGGATAATTAAAAAAAAAAAACTCTCCAGTAAGAGGACACCATTTCGTTAAGAACACTTTTGCTCTGCAACTAGGTGTTGTCCTTTACAGAGAGGTAGTTCTACTGTAGTAACTCTCCAGTAAGAGGACATCTCTCTCTAAAGGACACTTTGGCTCTGCAACTAGGTGTTGTCCTTTACAGAGAGGTAGTTCTACTGTAGTAACACTCCAGTAAGAGGACACCTCTCTCTAAAGGACACTCTGCAACTAGGTGTTGTCCTTTATAGAGAGGTAGTTCTACTGTAGTAACTCTCCAGTAAGAGGACATCTCTCTCTAAAGGACACTTTGGCTCTGCAACTAGGTGTTGTTCTTTACACAGAGGTAGTTCTACTGTAGTAACACTCCAGTAAGAGGACACCTCTCTCTAAAGGACAATCTGCAACTAGGTGTTGTTCTTTACAGAGAGGTAGTTCTACTGTAGTAACACTCCAGTAAGAGGACACCTCTCTCTAAAGGACACTCTGCAACTAGGTGTTGTCCTTTACATAGAGGTAGTTCTACTGTAGTAACTCTCCAGTAAGAGGACATCTCTCTCTAAAGGACACTTTGGTTCTACAACTAGGTGTTGTCCTTTATAGAGAGGTAGTTTTACTGCAGCAACTCTCCAGTAAGAGGACATCTCTCTTTAAAGGACACTTTGGTTCTACAACTAGGTGTTGTCCTTTACAGAGAGGTAGTTCTACTGTAGTAACTCTCCAGTAAGAGGACATCTCTCTTTAAAGGACACTTTTGCCCTGCAACTAGGTGTTGTCCTTTACAGAGAGGTAGTTCTACTGTAGTAACTCTCCAGTAAGAGGACATCTCTCTTTAAAGGACACTTTTGCCCTGCAACTAGGTGTTGTCCTTTACAGAGAGGTAGTTCTACTGTAGTAACTCTCCAGTAAGAGGACATCTCTCTTTAAAGGACACTTTGGCTCTGTAACTAGGTGTTGTCCTTTACAGAGAGGTAGTTCTACTGTAGTAACTCTCCAGTAAGAGGACATCTCTCTTTAAAGGACACTTTGGCTCTGTAACTAGGTGTTGTCCTTTACAGAGGTAGTCCTACTGTATAATTAAAAAACCAATGATTATTAGATACTAGCGGATGTACCCGGCTTCGCCCGGGTTTTACCGGAGTAAAGGTTTGTCTAACGAACATTTGTTAAAACAATTCTCTATAAACTTATTAAAAAAAGGTATATTTTGATAATTTGAAACTCGTAAATTTGAATCTCTCGATAAAGTGAACATTTTTTTCCCGGTCCCTTGAAAAATACTCGATAAGTTGAATAAAATCAATATTAATTGGTTCCCTCGGTAATTGGAAGTTAAAGGAATAGTATCTTGCCTTGGAATTGTATCATTATTCTTGTCTCAAATAAATTGCCGTGTCATCCTGAGATAATCTTACTTTTGATAAATAATCTTTAAGATAATAAACTCAGTGATAATAAAACTTATAGATAAAAAAAACTTATCATCGTCGCAATGGTGGCGCTGCTTGCGAGTTAAATCTACATTACAAAATCATCGTTTTATCTAGTGAACATATTTTCCCGGTCCCTTGAAAAATACTCGATAAGTTGAATAAAATCATGGTCGTGAATCTCTCGATAAAGTGATTATTTTTTCCCGGTCCCTGTATGCCGTGTCATCCTGAATTTTGTCTTTCCTAATTTTCTACATTACAAAATCATCGTTTTATCTACATATTTTCCCGGTCCCTTGAAAAATACTCGATAAGTTGAATAAAATCATGGTCGTTTATGGAAGATGGACGTAGTTCCCGGAGGTCACCCGCCCCCCGCTTGCGAGTTAAAGCTACAAATCTGCAAATAACTCTAAGGATATTTAAGATATTCAAGAAATTATTTTTCGTAAACCTTTCCGGGGATATGCCTAATAATATCCCAAATTTTCACGGCGATTGGATGTATGGTTTTTGAATCCATAGAGGACACACACACAGACACACAGACATTCAATTTTATATATATATAGATTTGTTCCCACAGAAGCAACTTTTAGTTACATACACTTAATTAAAAATAAAGAAGGCATCTCTCCTGACCACGAGCACATGTGCTTTTTAGATGGCAGAGCGCCATCTAGTATAGAAAAAATAAACTAAACGTTTATTTAGCTTGCTCCGTGATATTTGGCCAACCCAATTTCTTGATAAATCAAGAAAAGCCATCCACGAACGCGTTTCGCGCTGTTGGCGCTCGTCAGCGTGGAGTAGGCTGTAACCACTGCGACCAAAATATTTTTTGGCCCCAGAGGCTTCCTGAGAAATCAAGAAATGGGTATTTAAGGCCAAATATGCGTAAAGACGCTTAACACATGAAAAAACTATAGAAAAAATAAAAGATAGGTGGGTCAGGTGTTGATATTAAAAATAAAGAAGGCATCTCCTGACCACGAGCACATGTGCTTTTTTTTTATGATGCTTCAGTGTACTTTCTGTTATGAATATTTGAAACTTATATAGACACGTATGATTCTCTTTTGAAATTTAAACAGTTTCTACTGTCCAAGGTAATAAGACCAAATCCAAATAAATGAATAGTGTGCGACGTTTCGGTAACAGCGTTGTTACCATCTTCAGACAAAAGTACTGAATGGGTAACAATGCTGTTACCGAAACGTCACACACTATTCATTTATTTGGATTTGGTCTTATTACCTTATGTTTATAATCTATAATCCAAATTGTGCCTCATCAATTTCTACTGTCCTTACTGCAATGGAAAAATTAAAGGGAGGGCCTGGCTCATCAGTGGTGAACCCTCCCAGCGGTTTCGCCAGTTTAATCTACCATACCGCTGTTATATTGCATTTTTTGGATCTTCCTTTTATAGTGATACTGATGCTAGACTCTTGGAATGGGTATTTTAGATGAACTATGGACATAAGCTTTGAGGACAGCAGAATTAGATATAATTATAAATTGATAATATGCTTCGAGCAATCACTCTTCTGTAAACTTCAAATGGTAGATTAAACTGGCAAAACCGCTGGGAGGGTTCACCACTGATGAGTCAGGCCCTCCCATTAATTTTTCCATTGCAGTAAGGGCAGTAGAAATTGTTTAATTTTCAAAAGAATCATACACGTCTGGTGAGTCGGCGACATTTGGCCCAATCTATCGGAATAAATATCAACTATTTTCGTTGATTTTTAATTATTCCAGAATTGTCCAAATACCCATTCTTGATTTAACAAAAAAAGTTAACCACGGAATTGGTTGGAATTATTCTTGAATAATTAAAAATCAACTAATAGTTGATATTTTTTCTGATAGATGGCGCAAGCCATCAGCAACTTTCAGTTGCACGATAAGGAGATGTCTTTTTTTTCATAATTTATGCACCTTCTCCCAGTACAATATCAAATTTGTACTTTTTTTTTTCTCTTTATTACTTATAGTTTTGAATATTCATACACTTATCAAACTGATACCATAGCAGCTTCACTATTGTGTCATTTATTTCATATATTAACTCCGCCTTTGCCAGTCCCAAGCCCGGATGAAAAAGGAGGAGGGAGAGCAGTAACAAGCTCACTAAAAAACCTGGTCTCAGCTGTACCGGCTGATAGTACCCTGTAAGGGCTCCTAATCCAGGGATACAGGATAAGCAGCGTTTGTACTCCATGTTAGGAGCGGCTGCACATGGCGTCTGTTCCTCATGTCAGAGGCGGCCATTTCTTTTGGAGCTAAGTCGGCCTGCCACTGAGTAGTGCTCCCAGTCTTAATGACAAAGGCAGACACATTCTACTTCACCCAGTCATGATGGTTGTCAAGCTTTACAAGCTTGATACCCTAATATGATTGAGTGGAGATAAGAAAGAAGAAGAAGTATATTTCATATATTAAATAATATTTACTTACCAATTTAAACTTTGCTGGACTTATCTTGATATCATTTCGTAAAAATACATTTTTTAGAATACTTGGGTCACATTGTAATTCTTTAGCAAAGAAATTTATTTTTTCCTGATTATTCATAATGCCAGTATCTTCTTTGTATTTATTGATGTAGGTCTCAAATGCTTTAAGAGGGGAACGGAGCATCCATGGTTTAATGGGAGCATTGTATTTCTTTAACTCCTCCACCCGTTCCTGCATCAACTTTACATTATGTTTATAAATATGAAGATCACGTATAATTGCATCTGTGTTAATATTAGCATCAAGCAAAATTTCTGTAACTCTAATTATTTTCTCTATATTCAATTTGATAAGAAATTTATATTTTGCTACTTTATTAATAGTAACTTCATTAGGGCATTTAAAATTATGTGACAAATAATCAATTCGATCATCAAAACCTGTTGTATAATTTTTATCTTTTTGCCATTTTTGCATAAAATATGGTGTATATGGAGAAGTAAGTAATAAAGGAAGTTTATTCATGTTCCATTCAAATGGTATGTTTTGTGTAAATGCAAAATTGATTTTAGAAGGTTCAATATCAAGGATCCATGGATGATTAGAAATTGCTCTTTTTGGTATTCCTTTTTCATTTAATAAAGTTGCTATTATTTGAGCATTGTTATATTCAACTTTTTCAACTTGAGGCCATGTTTTCATAATTTCGCTTACATCGCGTTGTCGCAAATCTAAGTATTCTATTAAAAATGTAGAAATGTTCTTTTCTTTGTTTGATATATTTATATGTACATTCCTTAATATCCTGAATAACTTCATGCTCTATTAGTAAAATATCATATATTTAATTTAGGTTTCTAAATCAACTACTATTATTATTATTTATTTATTTAATTAATTATAAACTGGCTCATGAAACGTATGTTTATTTACAAAGTAGTGGTCAAAGGTTACAAACTTTATTTTTCAAAGAAAAACGTTAATTATATATAGATTTTGAAATTTAAATCAACATTTTACACTTTAATGAAACATTTTTAAATTTTTTTAGGGGATATTTTCTGTTTTATTTGAAACTTTGATAAAATAAAGTTTTTTTTACAATTTTTTTAAATGAAAAACTTTTATTTAAATGAAAATAATTTACTTTAGTGTTGTTTCTTTATGTTGCTAGGTCATTTTTAATTTTAAAAGGCCGTTTTTTTATTGTATTCTCAAGAAGAAATTTTTAAAAGTTCAATAACGACACTTCCTGTGATAATATCAACATTTTTTTAGTTTAATAGCGAATATTTTATAAGATTTCAAAACAAAATTACGAAGTTTAACAGCGGTAAAGTATAATATTTCAACGTTTAAATATTTCACAAACACAACATTTCATACTTTTGAAAAAAATATAACTATGACATTTATCAACAATACATCTCGAGGTTATGAAGTACAAGACTTCAGCCCGACAGCCCTGCCCCTACTTCCTGACCCCCTGCCGGCCGGCCTGGAACTACCTGGTTACCTGGTTCACCACAGCAATCTGCCCCCTATGACTAGACTTCTCTTCTAGACTGTAGCTGTACCGCCTGGGTAGTTGGCGATTTATGCTTCAGGAGCCAGGGTTACTTCTATTTTCTCTTTCTCTCTCTCGAGGTTAAAAATAACATTTTCGATTTGAAAAAATTGATTTTACTATTAAAACACCTTCCTATTTCATAAATTTTGGTTATTTATTTTAATAAAACACTTTTTCTCACATTTTGATATGATATTAAACTATATTCATTTGTGGTGTGCGTGAAATAGTTAATGTAATAAAATGGTAGTAAAAATTGCAATTAATATAACGATAATCTCCCTATTCTCTATAGAAGAAGAAACATAGGTCAGGGGAAAAAGAGCTTATTTATATGAGAAAAGGATCGTACAAGCTTTAAACGCCCTTCTACACACTTTTCTCTGTTTGTTTTTTTGTTTATTTGTTTACTCATTTTAGCCGCTGCATCCCGTAGCCGCTTCCTTCGGCCTCCCATTGGCTGCTTCGAACTCGTTCTTTTCCAACATACATATTAAAATGGGTTTAGAAACTTTTTTTTTTTTGCTTATCACTAGTACACGTGGTACAGGCCATGATAATCATGGTGGGTAGTTAGCGACTGCTTTTTACTGTAAGCGCACCACATGTCTACACATGTGAAAGCAGTTCGACTTTGCACTTACAAATGGTTTAGAAACATTCAAACCTTGATATTGATGAGGCTGAAGTGGGGATATAAAACTCAATTTATTGGTAGGTTGCAGTACATTGTCCTGGTGGGCTATGGTCACCATGGCCCGTTCCAGGGCTGGGCTTGTGGTCCGGTTCTGGAGGGTTGTTGAGGTCCGATTCTCTGCGGTATAGCCGTTGGGAGGGTTAGATCTGGTACAAGACATCTTTCGTTCGCCGGGCAAGGATAAAAAGAAAAAAAAAATGCACGAAGGTCCAACGATAACTGGCACGTTGTATTTGTAAGCATTCCGCGAAAACGGTGGTCCGTGGTCAAATACAACTTGTGCCTGTTATCTCTGTGGTGCCGTTTCTCTGATAAATAAATAAAATAAACAAAATTTAAGATAATTTTGCAACGTCACGTGTATTTCCGGTCGGTTGCTTGTTGACACACAACAATATTATACTTTGATATGTCGTTGTTAAACTTGGAAATTTTGTTCTACAATCTCAAAAATATTCTCTATAAACTATAAATGATGATATTATCATAGAGAATGCGTTAATAAACTTTTAAATGTGCTTCTTATAAATACAAAGTCAAGGAGAGCAATGGGGCAGAATTCTGTTCAGGGGGATCTCTGCTGTGCCATCCAGTTTGTGTATGAGGAATAAAAGGTCACTTTTAGGAGGACCTCCTAATTGTAGGTACTTAGCCAAGTCGATCAGGCTCTGGAGATTTCTTGAATCTGCAACATTTGATGGCCAGGAGAAGTTCAGGTGGTGAAATCTGGTTCAAAGAGGTTAGAAAACTGTATTGAGGGTCGTGGCTAAGATATTGGTGTCAGGAGGACAAAAGTGCTGCAGGACTTTTTCACGGGTTTCCTCTGGTGTGTAGGGGATTCCATCAAATTGTTTGAGCGATAGAAGTCCTCTTTGGGTACTTGGTCCTTTGGAAATGTATCTGTGTACAGAGCTCCAAGCTTCTGAGGAGACTTCTTGACAAAGGTTTATCCATGATAGATGTTTTGCTTGGTCTGGCCTCTCAACCTATTATGACATACTATGAAGAACCCTTTGAAGAAGTTTTTAATGGGCGTTGATGTGCACTGGGATAGAAGCCTTAAAGAAACTATGAAATTGCTGAGTTTTGCTAGGTCTCTCTCTCTCTCTTTTTTTTCCCAGGGTTTTGATGTGGTCTGTTGTTTTTCCTGGAGAATCCTGGTAAGGACATGCACCACATCATATATATCTTTGTGTGTTGATGCGGCATGGAGAAGTGAGGCTGCTTTTTCAGAGAGAAGCCAAGGAATGCAGTGAAGGCATTCTCCACGCACGTTAATTCAGTCCAGGATGTATCTTTCTCTGGAAATATTTTATCTTGGATTGTAGTAAGTGTTATGTACTCTTCTACCTGATATTCAATAATCTTAGGTAGCGTAGTTTCTATTAAAAGATATTGTATGCTACTGAAAAGTTATATATTTGCATAATATTTTATTACAGAATTATCATAAGAACTAAAAACATGAATATCTCGCGCCATATATTGATTACATCACGCAACAAAAACCAAGTCCTTGGTCAAAACCATATAAACATATTATATATTACAGTAAGAATGGCAGATAGTCTGTGAATGTCATTTCAGGGAGGCATGTTCTAGTTGCTGGGAACTGGAATCCAAGTTTACATCGATGGAGAAATACTGGTATATCCAAGTGTATAGCACTGAGCTCCTAGAAAGTGTAAGTTGGTGAGCATAGAAGATGCTTTCTTGTTAGTGTCCCAACATCCTGTATGGCACTGAGATCCCAGGTAAGGAAGTGGGGGTTGGCGTCCATGCCTAAAACACTTGGTATTGCACCTGTGGTAATGATGAATTAGAGGGCTGATAGTAAGTCTAATTTTGCTATGTCATGGTGCTAGAAAGCTGAGCAGCTAAGATGGCTTGTTTGCCCAGCCAAATCTTCATGCAAGTGATGTTCGAGTCTGGGGAATTAACCTGAATAGGATGAAGGCATATAACTAATCCTGAGAGGACCTAGTTACATAGTAGATTCAATGATAAGACATCATTTGGGTTATAGATTAGAAACACAAGGTAATAAGACCAAATAAATAAATGAGTGTGTAACATTTCAGTAACAGCTTTGTTACCAAAACGTCACACACTATTTATTTGGATTTGGTCTTATTACCTTGTGTCTATAATCCAAATTGTGCTTTATCATCCTATGCGAGGCATTATAAAAATCAGTCAAATTTACCAAAAAAGGTATTTAAGCTGTATAGTGTCAAGGGCCAATTTTTAGGCCATAATACAACATAAAGTTGCGGGAGGAAGATAGACAAATACTTAGAGGGACACTCATGAAATCGTAGCCAGTCCTGTATTGATGAAAGCCATAACCTGAAACCATGGTATACAGGTAACTCTGCCTTTGCCGGTCCCAAGCCCGGATGAAAAAGGAGGAGGGGGAGCAGTAACAAACTCACTAAAAAACCTGGGTTCAGCTGACCCGGCTGATAGTACCCTGTAAGGGCTCCTGATCCAGGGATACAGGATGAGCAGCATTTGTACTCCATGTTAGGAGCAGCTGCACATGGCGTCTGTTCCTCATGTCAGAGGTGGCCATTTCTTTTGGAGCTAAGTCGGCCTGCCACTGAGTAGTGCTCCCAGTCTTAATGACAAAGGCAGACGCATTCTACTTCACCCAATTATGATGGTTGTCAAACAGACACTATCAAGGGTCACAACTTGATACCCTAATTATGTTGTTGTTGTTGTTTCTTATCCCCTTGTGTAAAGATTACACGAATTCCATGAGTTCATGCTCCTCGAGCTGTTTTATGATGAGCAGCGGCCTCTCCCAAAGGTCCTGTTTAGTGCATCTAATGCAAGCCAAAATGTGTTCTGGAGCTGCAGGTACCAAACTACATTTTGGGCAAGTGGGATAAATTTTGTTATTATTTTCTATCTTCAATGGCTTGAGATGGCCCGTTCTAAATCTTGTTAGTGTTGTTTGATGCTGTCTATTTCTGATCTTCAGAGCTCCTCCTGGGTTCACTCCACTGTACCAACTGTGCTTAGGTGGGATCCTCCAGTTCTTGTTTATTTTTGTTTTGGCTATTGTTTCTATTTCTTTAAAAGTAAGTTTATTTTTCTGTGGCAAGGGTTCTTTTGTGCCTTTTTTCGCTAGCACATCAGCAGCTTCATTGCCTTCAGATACCCTAATATGATTGAGTGGAGATAAGAAAGAAGAAGAATGGTATACAAGTTGTTGGCTTTTGTCTGAATTTGTCAAAGCTGGTGTTGTGGCTTATTCTTTATCATCACCAGTAAAGTTTTACTAGGATGATGAACATAATGCACCATTCATATGCATAATTATTCATTTTTAACGCTTTGCCAAATGTTTTCTTTTTTGTTTGCTCCTGACGAGGAAAAAAGATTTTTGTCAAAACGTTGAGATAATAAAAAGATTTACTGGCCGAAGTATCTTTAATTTGAAGAACTATGAATGCCAGCCAGGCAGCCTCTATATTTACGATAATTATAGGGAGTACATATATATATATATATCTATATATATAAAAATGGATGTTTGTTGGTCCGTCC
This sequence comes from Cordylochernes scorpioides, assembly GCA_030710605.1. Classification (NCBI taxonomy): domain Eukaryota; kingdom Metazoa; phylum Arthropoda; class Arachnida; order Pseudoscorpiones; family Chernetidae; genus Cordylochernes; species Cordylochernes scorpioides. Next base: position 69,228,948 of record CP092882.1, read on the forward strand.
GTTTGTCAGTGATAATCTTCTACATCGCTCAACCAATCGTGATGAAACTTTGGGAAGATGTTTAGTATACTACCGGGATGGTTTCTGGCTAATTACTCTTTAGAAATAACCTTTCGTTGCATTTTTATTTACAATAAAACGTAAATTCACTCGCAATCTGCGCCCCTCTCGCGGCAGACAGGGGATGGCGGCGCGCGACGATTGGCTGCCGGCGCAGCACGTGACCTTCCTGCCCCCCCGCCGAGTAAATGAGATCTCCTGGCTGACGGCCGAGCAGCGCCCTCTAGAACGCGTGACGATTTTGACGGCGCGGGGCGCTCCCGGTTGGACAGTTGCGCGGGGGCAGAGTGACCTCGCGGGTGCCCTCCGGGAACTACGTCCATCTTCCATATGTAATATACATTTAATCGTGTAAACCCGGGCGTTGCCCGGGTCATTCGTCTACAAATTCGCAGTAGTTCACTAATTCAAACCAAAATATCCATACATAGGTAAAAGAATACTGGGAAGACTGACATTTATTAATGCAGTGATTATAATCAATGATTACAATGAAGGGCTATATTGTCTATATATATAAAAATCACTTTCAAATATTAACGTAACGTTCCATTCTCAATCCCGTTGGGCTTTAGATCGGCTAAAACATTTTTATCTTTATTAGTGAATATTAACTTTACTGTACTGAATAGTTTAGTATAATGTTAATTCAACATATTACAATTTAGCCACTGCAACGCGTGGCCGGGTTCGCTGTGTAGTATACTATCAGGACGATTTCTGGCGAATTATTTTAGAATAATATTTATAGCAATAAATATAGCGAAATTAAGACGTAGTGATTATATTCTGTGTTTGTGCATATATAAATATTTTACAGAAAATGTGAGAACGTTCTATTAGAATATCTCGAAAACAAAAAACAATACATATAAACGAGTTCACTGACATTTATTAATGCAGTGATTATAATCAATGATTATAATGAAGGGCTATATTATCTATATATATAAAAATCACTTTCAAATTTTAGCGTAACGTTCCATTCTCAATCCCGTAGGGCTTTAGATCTGCTAAAACATTTTTATCTTTATAAGTGAATATTGACTTTACTGTACTGAATAGTTTAGTATAATGTTAATTTAACATATTACAATTTAGCCACAGCAAGGCGTGGCCGGGTCCGCTAGTATATATATATATACAGTAAAACCTCACTATAATAAACCTGGGATATAGTGAACCTTGCCTTATAATGAACCTGAACTATGGCTATAACAAACCATGGCTATAGTAACTCCGCCTTTGCCGGGTCCCAAGCCCTGATGAGAAAGGAGGAGAGGGAGCAGTAACAAGCTCACTAAAAAACCTGGGCTCAGCTGGCCCGGCTGATAGTACTCTGTAAGGGCTCCTAATCCAGGGATACAGGATGAGCAGCATTTGTACTCCATGTTAGGAGTGGCTGCACACAGCGTCTGTTCCTCATGTCAGAGGTGGCCATTTCTTTTGGAGCTAAGTCGGCCTGCCACTGGCTATAGTGAACCCCAAACTCAGTCCCATTGGGGTTTACTATAGAGGGGTTTCACTGTATATATATTATATTAAAATATAATTTTATGTAAAATTATATTTCATAGATTCAAATATTCTGTTTTTATCTACCACCAGATATCGGGACTTTCCCTATATAAAACAATTGTTGTTGTTTCTTGCTGGCTGGCTCAAATCTTTTGTACATTATGTAAATAAGTTTTTCATTTTTTAGATTCTTATGCCTTAAGTCAGGCATTACTTTTATCAAATTATGTTTTTTATATATTCCTTAAGTTCAATTAAAGCTATTTTTAGCATTATTACCACGAGTGCAAAACAATATCATAATGATATATATACTCATAAATCCAAAATATATCAAATCTCAATCTTAAAATAATTCCAAAGTAAAGCAGAAAATCTTTTTTTTTTTTTTTTATAATATAATCTCTATATATAATTGCCTTATATTTTGTCTGTCTGAAGCTCACGGATAGAATGCGCGCCCATTGGCTGCTGGCGAACACGTGATCTCCCTGCCCCCCTCTAGACAACCCTGTTATCAGCTGTGTGATACATACACCTGTCTATAGCGGCCATTCTAGACAACCCTGTTATCAGCTGTGTGATACATCCACCTGTCTATACAGACCAACCTGTCTATAGCGGTCACTTTAGGCAACCCTGTAATCATCAGTGTGTTACATCCACCTGTCTATACAGACCACTCTGTCTATAGCGGCCACTCTAGACAACCCTGTTATCAGCTGTGTGATACATACACCTGTCTATACAGACCACCCTGTCTATAGCGACCATTCTAGAAAACCCTGTTATCAGCTGTGTGATACATCCACCTGTCTATACAGACCACCCTGTATATAGTGGCCATTCTAGATAACCCTGTTATCAGCTGTGTGATACATACACCTGTCTATAGCGGCCACTCTAGACAACCCTGTTATCAGCTGTGTGATACATCCACCTGTCTATACAGACCACCCTGTCTATAGCGGTCACTTTCGGCAACCCTGTTATCATCAGTGTGTTACATTCACCTGTCTATACAGACACCACCCTGTCTATAGCGGCCACTCTAGGCAACCCTGTTATCAGCTGTGTGATACATCCACCTGTCTATACAGACCACCCTGTCTATAGCGACCACTTTTAAAAACACACAGTTTGGAACGGGACGTTTCACAAGAGTGACATCCATGGCGCCAATTTATAATTGTAACGAATAGTATTTGAATTAAAACGTTTTTAAAATATAATCGCACTCGGGTAAAACCGGGCTGCGTTGCCCGGGCCATTCGTTTAGTATGTATATATGAGATTTGCACATCCTAGACTGCATCAGACAAAACAGAAAGGAGATATTCTTGAATCCTAGAGAGGTTTAAAGAGGTTGCACGAGTAGTGGTGTGAAGATTGTCACCATGTGAGTGACAATTAAACAACTTTATTGACATCTCGTCAACGTTTACACTCACAAAGAGTTATAAGAGCAAGTTAAATATGATAAAAATATAATGATAAATAAATATTTACATTTAATATTTACATCAGGCGGAGCCCTCACCGAGGGGATGTCTGGATTTAATCAGGAGCTTAAGGCCACCCTGAGTTCGGACAATCCCTCGCGAATAATGGAATCGCAGTCCCGAGCATGCTCGATGGCAGTGTCGAGGAACTTAGCAAGATCCCGCGAGTGGCGAGCCCTCACCCGTTGATGGTGGCGACGCGGAAACTCATTTTAGCCTTAGGTCAAGCTGCCCCTTGGCCGTCCTGAGGAGCTTATAGACGGTGGTGTCGGTGCCAGGGTGCATGTCCAAGATGGCGTTGAGCAGCTCGCTGAGAGCGCCAGTCTATGTGAGTGTATGTTACCAAGAGACGACCACACACACAGCTATACATATATAACTCAATATATTTCTCTTTATTTAGCTCTCTTGATGATGGAAGAATCCACTTCGACTGCTAACAAGGAGAATGGATGAGATATGTGTATGCTAGCATGTGGGGCAGTAAAACTTTGGAAATATTACAACTCAACCTCCCTTATTAGCTAAAATCAACATTTTGTAAAGGCTAGCCAATATATCGGTGGAAGGAAGAGAGAAGAAGAAGAAAAAAAATTCCATTTTTCCAATGTACATTTGTTTTCTGCGGGAAGATATCTTCAATGAGTGTTGCTATGCTTGGAAGGTGTGGACCACTCGAACCACGTACTGGCGACAAACTGGGCATTCAGCGAGGTGTTTGCCACATTTGGTACAGGTCACCATGTGGCCACACTCCAGTAGCACCGAGTCTATGGCGGCCTCCATGCAGATTTTGCACAGGTTCTCATCCTGGATCCTCTCCACATCTGGACAACACCCGGATAAACACACTGCAGTTACCCCTGAGGATGAGAGAGTGACAAGATTTGGATCACAAGACCAAATACAAATACAGTATAGCCTATACAGTAGAACCTCCATGAGAGGACACCTCTCTATAAAGAACAGTTTTCATTTGCAAAATTACCATTTTTACTGATTAGGCACAATTTGGATTATATATTATTAACACTAGGTAATAAGACTAAATCCAAATAAATAAATAGCGAGTGACGTTTCGGTAATAGTGAAGATGGTAACAATGCTGTTAGTGAAACGTCACACACTATTTATTTGGATTTGGTTTTATAACCTAGTGGTTTACCATTTTTACTATTTAGTAGCTCTCCAGTAGGAGGACACCTCTCCCTAAAGGACACTTTGACTCTGCAATTAGGTGTCCTTTACAGGGAGGTAGTTCTACTGTACTAATTAATTAATTATAAAAATGATATATGTTGTATACAAACAACTATTTGACAGCTTGTAGACATAATTAGGCAAGAGAGACAATAGAAGAGTTTTGACTAGAAATCCTTTTTAAAGCTGGAATGTCCACTCTTCTTTACCGCTAGACAACAGACAATAAATAATGTTGTAGATCTATATCAATTTGTAAATAGCAGAGAGAATTATCATAGGTTTAACTATTTTTGTAAATATATTTATGATTATCTTTCTAACCTGAAAGGTTCAGGTTCCTAATATATATTATTGTTTCTCTTTTTTATTTTTATTAATTTTTCTTGTATAATATGTTTATAACTGATAAGGCACAATTTGGATTATAGATTATAAACACAAGGTAATAAGACCAAATCCAAATAAATAAATAGTGTGTGACGTTTCGGTAACAGCGTTGTTACCATTTGTGTTTTTTCCACTTTTAATTCTAAGAATAATATTCTGTGTTTCTCAGATAACTATCTTCTTATCTGTTATCTTGTTTACACACTTGATAACAGTAACTATTTAAAACATGCTGTGGGAAAATTTCTCATTCAATACTTTTGTCTGAAGATGGTAACAACGCTGTTACCGAAACGTCACACACTATTTATTTATTTGGATTTGGTCTTATTACCTTATGTTTACAACTGTTTCTGTTTTTAAAAAAATGTTAATCGACGCACTTATCCCTAGCCGGTATATCGTGTTTTGTGTGTTGAAATAAATACAGTAAACTATCCTATAACGCGATTAATGTGTTCCGTGTTGTATGAAATTGCGTTATAGGAATTCGCGTTGTACGAAATAAAACTTGTATAACGCGAATGTTGTTAGGGTAAATTGTTTTATTTTATAACGCGTTATACAAAAATTCGCGTTGTATAAATAAATTTGTCGCAATTTTTTTATCGCGTTGTACGAAATCGTGTTGTAAAAACTCGCGTTATAGGATAGTCTACTGTAAATAAAAAATTACACATCATAAAAATATTTTTAACTTTTTACAGTAGATGGAACTCAACACTTCATCAACTGTACTTACTTTCCCCTCTGTATAAATGACCATCAGCCACCGCTGATCATAAACTGTGTTACGATGCATTAGCACGCCATCTGTTATGAAAATTAGAAACTATTTTAGACGCGTAAAATTCTTTTAAAAATTAAACAATTTCTACTGTCCTTACTACAATGGAAAAATTAAAGGGAGGGCCTGGCTCATCTAACTTTAAACTGGCGAAAATTCTAGGAGGGTTCACCACTGATGAGCCAGGCCCTCCCATTAATTTTTCCATTGCAGTAAGGGCAGTAGAAATTGTTTAATTTCAAAAAGAATCTTGCGCTTCTATAATAGTTTCTAATTTTCATAAACTGTGTTACATTGGACCAGCCGACATGTCTTGAGAGACCTTGCCAACAATTCCCATCCAATAATTGATCTGATTGGTGGAAATGGCCTTCGCCAGATTGTCTGGATGGGAAGGAAGGAAGAATTCCAGTAGAGTCTCCTGTGAGAGACCAGTGTTTAAACAATCCATTGTTGTTGTTTTGTCCTTCATTGGATGGTTGCCGTTGCTATGTTAGTCACCTTAGACCAGAATTTGGTGAAATATTTCAAGGGTCCAGGGGGAAGCCGCAGGGAGAAACAATTCACTTTTTCAATGATAAGCACAATTTGGATTATAGATACAAGAAAATAAGACCTAATCCAAATAATTTAACATTCAGATTTTTGTTTATTGAATCCTTTCTTCACCATGAAGGGTGGCTGTGGTTACAGAAACGTCACACACTATTTGGATTTGGTCTTATTGCTTTTTATTTCTAATCTATAATCTAAATGGTACCTTATCAACTAGGGCAGGGGTGGCGAACCTTTTTATATTAGAAGGCCAATTTTCATTTTACCATTTTTGAGAAGGCTGCATCCATATAAATGTACGATTTAATTAAAGGGATTTATATACAAAATTAAAATACATAATTTTCTTTGCAATTAAATAGTTTATTTTTTCAAAATGACATCCAAAAAATTTGACATTTAATTTTACAATCCAGAAAATTTAATGGGATTTCTGTGGTTGTTTATTGGATGACAAAAAAGAAATATTTGGTTAAATTGACGTGGTATATAATAATATTATATAATATATGACATTCGTATTAGATATTTTCAATAAAATAATGAAAGTAATTGAAAACTGCGAAACAAAAATTATAATTTTGAATTTATGAAAAGGCCACAACTTGGACAAGAAAAGGCCACATGCGGCCTTAAGGCCGCACGTTCGCCACCCCTGAACTAGGGTCAATGTTTTCCTCCCACGACAAGTTGAAATGGTGAGCAGTAGCCTTCAAACATGCAGCCACATTCTGAATTCATTAAATCAAATCTAATTATTGCCTCTGCTCAATTCCCATCTAGAAACTCCTCTACCTCACGAAAATAAGATCTAATCCAAATAAATTAATAGTGTGTGATGTTTCAGTAATAGAGTTGTTGAACGACATTTGAAATTATCCCACATGTGTTTATTTTGAATGAAAAATCAAATTTTTTATTTAAGGAGAAACAACGACTATTTCCAACCTTAGGGATGAAGTATGAAAGGATGAATTGTGAAGAGTAATGATAAATGGAAAAATAAAAAGTATCCAGGGATGGAAACCACCAAGAGTTGTTACCATCATCAGACAAAAGGATAAATGAGAAAAAAATATCACAGCATGTTCTTAAATAGTACTGTTATCAAGTATGTAAACAACACTATAATTTATTTGTTTTAAGTCTTATTTTCTTGTATCTTTATTATGCTTTATCATTCTCTACCTCAAATCCCACTTACCAGAATTTTCCCTCGTAACCTCCAGGAAGGGATTACCATATTAGTTAGTTATGAAAACGGCGCGTGATATACCTTGGGTCTGTAAATGTTGTTCCCACAACCGAAGAACTCTGTCCCGGAGTTCGGACTTCTCGCAGCAGCCTCTGTAGTCCACGTAGCTCCGGGTGAGGATGAGCTTCAGTTGCCGGACACTGAGCTGGGAGATTTGTTCCGCGCTGTGGAGGTCGTCCACTGTGACAGCTGCTAGCCCGGCACTGCCTCCTCCACTCTGCACCACTGTGTGTCACACATGGGCACACACAAGGTAACAACAACAAATAAATAGTGTCTTCTTCTTTCTTATCTCCATTCAAACATATTAGGGTATCAAGCATGTAAAGCTTTAGACTTTTGATGGTGTCTGCTGGGGAAGAGTAGAGCTCATCAATGAATGAGTCAATACAGTCAATAATGTGTTTTGGGGTTGCAGGTTGACAGTTAGTACATAGTGGGAAAACCTTGCAACCATTTTGGAAAGTCATTGTCCATAGATGACTAGATTTAAGTCTGAAAATCAAAGAATGTTGTTCTCTTGGGAGGACAGAACTGGTGCATGTCACTCTTGCTTTGTACCAGTCATGTGCAGCATTAGATTTCCATTCCTGTAAGCATTGGGTTTTCACCCAATAGTGTGATGTTTCAGTAACCACAGCTACCCTCCATATGGAGAAGAAAGGATTCTATACCATTTGCAGCCACCCTCAACATTTGTGTCCTTGTAGTTCTAATCTATAATCCAAGTTGTTCCTTATCATAAGCTAAGTGGTGTTAATGCCTGTGTATTTATGTGTATAAGGTCTGACCCTCTCCACAAGGTGAAGAAAGGATTCTATACCATTTGCAGCCAACCTCAACTTTTGTGTCCTTGTAGTTCCAATCTATAATCCAAGTTGTTCCTTATCATAAGCTAAGTGGTGTTAATGCCTGTGTATGTGCATTTGTGTGTATAAGGTCTGACTCTCATGTGTGAAATGGGATCCCTCTCCACATGGACAAGAAAGGATTTTATATGATCCACAGCCACCCTCAACTTTTGTTATTTTGTCCTTGTAGTTCCAATCTATAGTCCAAATTGTGCCTTATCATAAGCTAAGTGGTGTTAAGGCCTGTATGGGGGGTCGGTGGAATGGTCTAAACCGGTGGTTTTCGACCGCTACGACCGATTCCTACATTGGGAACTTTTTTTCTGATTTAAAAAAAAAAAAATGCTACAATGACCCCCGAGATTCTTACAAAAGTCTAACCCCACCAGTGAGTTCAAGTAACCAAACAGGGCTCTGGCACATTAGTAAGTGCAAAGTTGAACTGCTTTACACATTGTGTAGACATGTGGTGCACTTACAGTAAAAACAGTCACCAAATTCTACCCACCATGATTATAATGGTCTGTACCATGTATACTAGGGATAAGCAAAAAAGCCTATGTATGTGTGTATAAGGTCTGCCCTCTCCACATGGTGAAGAAAGGATACATCCACAGCCAGAGAGAGACACAAGAAGATGATAACAGCTTATCAGCCACCATCCTGTCAGTGATAGCAATAAGGTTACTACCTGTTGTTCCACTCTTATTTTTGCTAAATTGCTTGGACTGGATGGGAATCTTCTTCTTTCTCCACTCAATCATATTAGGGTATCAAGCTTGTTTGAAAACTATCATGACTGTGTGAAGTAGAATGCATCTGCCTTTGTCATTAAGAATGGGAGCACTACTCAGTGGCAGGCCACTGACTTAGCTCCAAAATAAATGGCTCCTAACATGGAGTACAAATGCTGCTCATCCTGTAACTCTGGATTAGAAGTCCTTACAGGGTACTATCAGCTGGGCCAGCTGAGCCCAGGTTTTTAGTGAGCTTGTTACTGCTCCCCCTCCTCCTTTTTCATCCGGGCTTGGGACCGGCAAAGGCCATCACTGGATGGGAATTATTTAGCTGAGAATTGGAAACAATAATTTCATAAGTTTGATAACCACTGCCTGATACTGTAGAACCTACTTTAGCAGACACCTCTAAACAATGGACAAGTTTTTACCAGAAAACTGTCCTCCTATTGAAAATACGTTCAGGCTAGGAGATAGTCTCTCTAGCGGACACACACCTCCAAACAATGGACACTTTTCCCAATGCATTATTTAATGATTTTATATATATATAATAGACACATTCCTAAACACAAGGTAATAAGACCAAATCCAAAAAAATAAATAGTATGTGACGTTTCGCTAACAGCGTTGTTACCATCTTCAGACAAAAGTGCTGAATGAGAAATTTTACCACAGCATGTTTTAAATAGTTACTATTATCAAGAGTGTAAATTAGATAACAGATAAGAAGATAGTTATCTGAGAAACACAGAATATTATTCTTAGAATTAAAAGTGGAAAAAACCCAAAATTTTTTTTTAGATATAATTAAAAGCATATCTATAAATATCATTTATATTTCCTCTTTCTTCCATTCTGTTAATTGTAGCACATTTCTTTTGAATGAAAAAGGTTTCTTTAAATTGTGTCTTAAAATAATTTTTCTCATAATCTAGTATCTTTGTTTCTTTTAGGTTAAAATTATTATGCCCTGTGATTTTTCTATGTTCTACAAGTGGATTTGGTCTTATTACCTTGTGTTTATAATCTACTAGACGTATGACCCGGCTTCGCCCATGAATTCCCCCGATTGCAATTTCCTTCATACTGAAAGTACATCAATAATAAATATTAGAATTACCATAGAATAGCAATACAGAAGTAACACATAAACTACAGGAAAAAAGTGTGTGTGATGGCAAAAATTGTATTATATTAATGTTCAGGTATTTGATTTAATTAATATAGTTGATATAATAATATATATTTATATTATATATAATATAAATGAGTTTTTAAAATTGTAAAAAAAAAATGCATCGGCTGGGAATCGAACCCGGGCAGCCCGCGTGGCAGGCGAGCATTCTACCACTGAACCACCGATGCTTATAAAAATTGGCCATATTTGGGTATTCATTCCATTCCGGATTACTCCGCGTAAAAAAAAGTTCTTCAAATGAAAAAAAGAAATAGCCAAAAATACTAATCAAAATGTAGCCGAAAATTTTCCTCAGGTTTATAAAAAGCGACATGCAAAATTTGGTACCAATTGGTTCAGTAGTTTTTGAGTTTATCGCGAAACAGACAGACAGACATTGACTTTTATATATATAGAGATAATATAAATATCTATATATATAAAAATGAATGTTTGTATGTTTGTCTGTTGGTTGGTTTGTATGTCCGGTATACAAATTCGCAGTAGTTCACTAATTCAAACCAAAATTTCCATACATAGGTAAAAAATAACGAGGATGACGATAGGCTATTTTAAAATATATATAAATCATTTATTAAAACTATATATTCAAATTATTCAACTTAGCTCACGAGCAGCGCCCTCTAGAACACTCAGGCGGGCGACGGTGGCGCGCGACGATTGGCTGCCGGCGCAGCACGTGACTGCCCTGCCCCCTAACCAACACTTGTTTATATATATTTTTTCGCTTATCCCAAGTACATGTGGTACAGGCCATGATAATCATGGTGGGTAGAAGTTGGCGACTTCTTTTACTGAAAGTGCACCACATGTCTATACATGTGAAAAACAGTTTGACTTTGCACTTACAAATGTGCCAGAGCCCCGTTTGGTTACTTGTACTCGCTGGTAGGGTTGGACTTTTACAAGAATCAGGGGCCATTGGAGCATTTTTTTCTTAAATCAGAAAAAAAGTGCCCAATGCGGGATTCCATCTCGGGTTGTAGCGGTCGAAAACCAACAGTTTAGACTATCCTTCCACCGACCACCGTACTTGTTTATATATAAAAGAGAGATGGATATTTATGTTGAGGGATGAGATTGGCAAAGTCCCTAATCAATGATTTCACTCCAAGCTGTTGGGTAATAATCTGAAACATCGTCATAGCTATATCTTGATAGAATTGTAAGATGGTCTTATTCAATGGTAGGTTCTTGACATCAAGTAACATGGTTTCCCCAAACTGACATGTACTCAAGCTACTGAAGTTGGAGTGAAGAAGCTACGTCCATTTCTCTGTACCTGCCCTTGTAGTAGATACCATTGTAAGATGGTCTTCTCAGCTAACTGTTGGAAGTTATTGATGCCAAGTAACAGGGTTTCTCCAAACTGACATCTCATCTTGTACTCAAGCTGCTCAAGTTGGAGTGAAGAAGCTACGTCCATTTCTCTGTACCTGCCCTTGTAGTAGATACCATTGTAGAATGGTCTTCTCAGTTGGAAGTCTGGATGCATTTTGGTAATAGCATTGTGATCATCATTATCTGTCACAGAGAAGTGGAGTACAAATGGTTCCTTAGGTGGCAATATAGGAAATGTCCGACATCTATGACAGCATTCATTAGACGAACTGTAATAAGGTATTATTTGGAATATCTACTAATGAACAAAACTTGAGGAAGTTGTACCTTTTAGCATGTATATCAGGCTTCAGATAATACTTCTGAAATGTATTTGATACACAGTGACCTTTATTGAAAACACACGATAACCAAGTATGAACAAAATTGCCTCTGTCTCCTATAAACAACAACAAAAAAAAAATGAGCATGGCATCAAAGACTTACCACTTCCTTAAGTTTTGTTTATGAGTGTAGAATAGAAATATAAGGTAAAAAGAGCAAATCAATAAATTGGGTGTGACGTTATAGTAACAGCATTCTTTCTTACCGATTCAGTACCTTTGTCTGAAGATGGCAGCTAGAATGCTGTTGCAGAAAGGTCGCACACACAATTTATTGATCTTGTTTCCTTTGGGTTAAAAGATGATGAGGCATAACTTGGATTATAGATTAGAACTACAAGAAAATAAAGACCTAATCTAAATAAATGAATGGTGTTACATAACAGTGTTGTTACTGAAACGTCACACACTATTAATTTATTTGGATTTGGTCTTATTTACTTGTAGATTGTGTTAAAAGGTGTTAAAAAGTTGCTTACCTCCTGGGAGTTAACACTGAGGGAGCTGGAGCAACGTTGCCAGGGTGGTTCTCTCTCTGGGGCAGACTGGCACACCTGCAGAACGTCACTCTGTCAGCCAACACGCTGGCTTATTCGATTCTATCACATAACTGGGGGTGGAGGAGATTTCTAGGTGAGGGTCGGATCATGCACATGCTAACAACAACCTGACATGTTCGTTAAGCATTTCTAGAATTCAGAGTTTAGGTCTCTCTTGGCCTACCTGAATTCAGAGAATCTACCCCCCAACTAGACGAAAGAGACCTCCTCCGTACCATCAAAGCCGAATGTCTGCAGGAATGGAGTTCTAATGCTGCACATGACTGGTACAGAGCAGGAGGGACAAGCACCAGTTCTGTCCTCTTTAAGAGAACAACAGTCTTTGATTTCCAGACTTAAGTCTGGTCATCTACGGACAATGACTTTCCAGAATGGTTGCAAGGTTTTCCCACTATGTACTAAGTGTCAACCTGTAACCCCAAAATACATTATTGACTGTATTGAGTCATCCATTGATGAGCTCTACTCATCCCCAGCAGACACTATCAATAAGCTTTACAAGCTTGATACCCTAATATGATTGTGTGGAGATAAGAAAGAAGAAGATTTTAGGTCTGATCATATCACTTAAGAATTTGAAATACAGGTAATAAAAGCCTAAAACCAAATAAATATAGTGTATGGATATTTTGGTAACAGTATTTGGTGTTGCTACCGTGTGATCACAGGGCTCTGGGAACATAACAAAAACCACAAGTCAGGCTATCAACAACCTCTATCAGAGAGGTATTTTTAAAATGATGGCCTGAGATAAGTGAGGTTACTTGGGTATTTTTTCTTTTTTCTTAAACTTACGTACTAATGGTACAAGTAATGTTATTTATGTTGTTTCTTATCCCCTTGTGTAAAGATACACGAATTCCATGAGTTCATGCTCCTTGAGCTGATCTCATGGAATGGGGTGTAGGGGTGCAGCTTTCGTTGATCATGGTACCATGATCCAGGCACACTTTGGTGAAAGTCTGACTTTGCCTAATGTTATTTATGGTGGGCTGTAGTGGGTCGGTGGAAGAGTGATCTAAACCTTTGGTTTTCTACCACTACAACCCTGGATCGAATCCTTCATTGGACACTTTTTTTTTTTCTAATAAAAGAAAATTTTAAAAATGCTCCAATGGCACCTGATTCTTGTTAAAGTTCAACCCCACCAACAAGTACAAGTAACCAAACAGGGCTCTGCCACATTTTTTTTTTTCTATTATTCCTAGTACATGTGGTACAGGCCATGATAATCATGGTGGGTATATAGCGACTGCTTTTATTGTAAGTACACCACATGTCTATATATGTGAAAAGCAGTTCGACTTTGCACTTACAAATGTGACAGAGCTTCATTTGGTTACTTGCATTCGCTGGTGGGGTTGGACTTTTGGAAAAATCAGGAGCCATTGGAGCATAATTGTATGCTTAAACGGGGTCATTGGAGCATTTTTGGGCACATTTGTAAATGCAAAAGTCAAACTTCAAAATATGCCAGAGCTTCGTTTGGTTACTTGCACTCGCTGGTGGGGTTGGACTTTTGCAAGAATCGGGGGCCATTGGAGCATTTTTGGGCACATTTGTAAGAACGTGTGTTGAAATAACTGTGTTGAAGAGAGAGTGAACTCACCTTGATGTCATCCTGGGAGGTGCTGGGTGCTGTAGGAGTGGGCAGGGGGCTACGCGAGGGAAGCGGGGAGTTCTGCACGCTCCAGTAGCCCGGGATGTAGTGGGGCATGAGGGAGGGACGCGGACCTTGCATCACCAAGTCCACTAGCTCTGACTTCTCCCGGCAGGCAGAGAAAGTCACCCCCTGCACCCACCCACAATCCCTGATACCTTCAACAAAACACACATGTGGGGAAAGACAGCATTTTTTTTTATACTAAGTGTGACAAACAATAAAGATTCTTCCCTACTACAATAAAATAAAACCTAATCCAAATAATTTATTAGTGTGTGACGTTTCGGCAACAACATTGTCACCATCATCAGACAAAAGAATAAAAATGTGCAAAAATTTTATTCTTTTGTCTGATAATGGTGACAATGCTGTTGCCAAAACGTCACACACTAATAAATTATTTGGATTAGGTCTTATTTTCTTGTATTATAATCTATAATCCAAATTGTGCTTTATCATTCTTTCCTACTTTTATATTTTGACATAAATCAATAAGGAATCTAAAGTTTAGTTTCACATTTCTTTTATTTCTTTAGCTTTTCGGGTTAACAAGCCCTTCAAGTACAACTTCTGGATCTCCGTGTTGAAGTTTTCTTACTAAGTATGACAAACAAATTAATAAAGATTCTTTCCTACTTTTATATTTTGACATAAATCAATAAGGAATCTAGACTTTGGTTTCTTTTCTCATTTCTTTTATTTCTTTAGCTTTAGCTAACATGCCCTTCAAGTACTACTGGGCTTCTGGAAAGGCAATTGGCGTCCTTATGCTTGCGACCATTTTTATAGCAAACAGTGACTTCATACTCCTGAAGTCGCAGAGCCCATCTTGCGAGACGTCCAGAAGGGTCTTTCAAATTCGCTAGCCAGCACAAGGAATGATGGTCAGTCACGATAGAAAAAGGGTGGGCAAACAGGTAAGGTCAAAATTTGTTGATTGACCAAATTACCGCTAAACATTCCTTTTCCGTTGTCGTATAAGAAGGAAGGAGATAAGAAGAAGGTTAACATGCCCTTCAAGTACTACTTCTAGGATCTCCGTGTTGAAGGGCATGTTAACCATCTTCTTATCTCCTTCTTCTTTCTTATCTCAACATGTTAAACTGAAAGCTCGAGAAATAAAAGAAATGTGAAAAGAAACCAAACCCTAGATTCCTTATTGATTTTGTAAAATAAAATTACAAAAATTCTACAAAAATAATACAGTAAAACCTCCATCAAAAGATACTTTAACTAAACGACACCTCTCTACAAAGGACAGTTTCAATCACCAAAAAAAATCATTATTTTTTTTACTAATTGTCAACTTCCAATAAGAGGACACATTCTCTCTAAAGGACACTTTTGCTTTGCTACTAGGTGTTGTTCTTTACAGAGAGTTTCTGGTGTACTTAATTTTTTTTTTTTATTATTACTATTGTTGGGAAAAATTTATGGATTTGTAGAGGAAGAACCTTTATTACTTAAAAGATATAAAACTATAAAAGAAGGACAAATTATATGTACATCAGTAGCTCACACCGACCTGTCCTATCCAATAACCGCTAGCCTACTAACAATCCAACAAGGCTGTGATATATAGGCAGAGATGCCAATTTGCATAGACAATACTAAAACTATGCAAATATCTGCATATCAAATATCTTAGAAATATCTGCAATTGTCAATTTCAACAACTATATTCAACAGGTTTTGAAACCTATAGTATACTCCATAAAAGATTATAATAAGGCACAATTTGGATTATAGATTATAAACACAAGGTAATAAGACC
>CP092882.1:69244824-69330254 GCA_030710605.1 Cordylochernes scorpioides
AAATCCAAATAAATAAATAGTGTGTGACGTTTCGGTAACAGCGTTGTTACCATCTTCAGACAAAAGTACTGAATGAAAGTACCGAAACGTCACACACTATTCATTTATTTGGATTTGGTCTTATTACCTTGTGTTTATGTTTGAGAAGAAAAACATTTGTGTTTTGATGGTTCTATTTCTTATATATAGATGGCATGTAATCACCTTATAATAAAACTGTCCTTTGCAGAGAGGTGTCCTCAAAAAAGGAGTATCCTTCTCATGGAGGCTCTACTGTATTATATTGTGGAGCAACTCCGCCTTTGCCGGTCCCAAGCCCGGATGAAAAAGGAGGAGGGGGAGCAGTAACGAGCTCACTAAAAAACCTGGGCTCAGCTGGCCCAGCTGATAGTACCCTGTAAAGGCTCCTAATCCAGGGATACAGGATGAGTCTGTACTCCATGTTAGGAGTAGCTGCACATGGTGTCTGTTCCTCATGTCAGTGGCGGCGATTTCTTTCGGAGCTAAGTCGGCCTGCCACTGAGTAGTGCTCCCAGTCTTAATGACAAAGGCAAACACATTCTACTTCACACAGTGTGGAGATAAGAAAGAAGAAGATATTGTGGAGCTTTATTCTACCGCTTAATAAACTAGCAAGTGCAGTTCTATCAGAGACAACAACCTGTCTGTGGAAGTTGCCCCTCCTCTCACCTGGAAGTTGAGGTACCACAGAAGGTCCCGGACCCGTAGGTTCATCACAGCCTGACGGTCCAGAGGAATGGAGAAGAACACTCGACACCGCCTGCACCGCTGCAGCCTCTCGCTGCCCTTGAAGCGCATGATGCATGCTGAGCAGAAATCAAAGTGGCAGTCTGTGCAGGTTTTCTGGAACCCAATCACCACGTTGAAGGTCAATATCACACCAAGGATGAAGTGGGGAAAGGACCGCCAGCTGTTCTTCAACTGCTTGGCTTCAACCATGGTTTGGGATAATCTTTAAATGCCCCCTCATCCATACATATATGTACATAACAACAAAAAGGCTTTTATTAGGGCCCATTGCCCTGTATGGATTCGTCATACAACAACAAAATAATACAGTAATTTTTTTTTTCTTCCTATCCCCATGTGCATGTGAGCCTTTATTTGAAAAGGGATTTATTTACACATCTGTTCTAAAACTTTCCTCACTACCTCTTTTGTCCATGAATCTATTTATAATTGATCTGTAGAAATTATAGAGTTCTATTGCTATATTTTTCTTTTCTGAAATAGTTCTCTTCAGTGGGTTGCTAAATCTCCAGAAGGTGTTTTTAAGAGCTTTTTTCTCTTTCTTCACCTAGATATTTGCATTCAATGATATAGTGGTAGATTTCATCAGATATCATATTTCCATAAATCCTGCAGTGAAAGTTTTCCTTTTTGATGATCTAGTCCGTGCAAACATATATGTACATATTAAAAATAAATAAGGCATCTCCTGACCACGAGCACATGTGCTTTTTAGATGGCAGAGCGCCATCTAGTGGAGCAAAAATAAACTAAACGTTTATTTAGTTTGCTCCGAGATATTTGGCCAATTATGTAGGCTGTAACCACTGCGACCAAAAAGATTTTTGGTCCCAATGGCTTCCAGAAAAATCAAGAAATGGGTATTTAAGGCCAAATTTGCGTAAAGACGCTTAACACATGAAAAAACAATAGAAATTTTTTTTTTCTATTGTTTTTTCATATGTACATATGTAAATGCAATTAAATAATACAACAAGTTTCGGGAGATGAGTTTCATTTTATTATTGCAATCTCAAGTTTTCTGCCCTTCTATAAGAGTATAAAATGAACAATAATGAACAGTTTTAGATACTAACTAAATACCTTTGTATATACACAAGGTAATAAGACCAAATCCAAATAAATAAATAGTGTGTGACTTTTCGGTAACAGCGTTGTTACCTGTTGTATATAGTATAATCTGTGTAAATATAAAGATCCGGCAACACAGTTTGTATCATCAATGGAGTCATAATAAATATGTAATTCATCTAGCGTGGTGCTGTATTGCATGACTCTATATATAGACTGTAACTATATTATAAATAGATGTTTAAATAAGGTTAAATGTTAAGTAGAAACAATAAACTTATAAAACATTACCATCTTCAGACAAAAGTGTCAAAGTGACAAAAACTTTTGTCTGAAGATGGTAACAACGCTGTTACCGAAACGTCACACACTAATTATTTATTTGGATTTGGTCTTATCACCTTGTGTTTATAATCTATAATCCAAATTGTGCCTTATCATTACCTTTGTATATATTAAATATATACAACTCTGCCTTTGCCGGTCCCAAGCCCGGATGAAAAAGGAGGAGGGGGAGCAGTAACAAGCTCGCTAAAAAACCTGGGCTCAGCCGGCCCAGCTGATAGTATCCTGTAAGGGCTCCTAATCCAGGGATACAGGATGAGTCTGTATATCATGTTAGGAGTGGCTGCACATGGCGTCTGTTCCTCATGTCAGAGGTGACCATTTCATATTGGAGCTAAGTCAGTGGCCTGCTACTGAGTAGTGCTCCCAGTCTTAATGAAAAAGGCAGAGACATTCTACTTCACCGAGTCATGATGGTTGTCAAAACACCATCAACAAGCTCTACAAGCTTGATAACCTGATATGATTGTGTGTGAGTGGAGATAAGAATAAGATATAAATTTAGATAGAATTTTCATATTACTTGAAGGTGAATTACTTTATTCAATTAATTTGTATTTACATATTAACTATTGTTTATCTTAGATATTATATTGGCTAAAGTTTGATTTATTATTTACAATTTATATTATATACACCCATACCTCGCTTTGCGTCGGGGTTACGTTCCAAAAAAAACATATTACGCAAATTGAAACGACACAAAGTGAAAATATGTGAAGGCGCAATCAAAAACAAAGGTGTTGCCATATTTTAGAAAAAAAAATTCAAAAAAAAAAAATTGAAGACTCAATCCAAAACAACACAACTTTGAAAATCTAACAACGGACAGTGAAAATCAGTAAAAATTAAGCAGCGACGCAACTTCGAAAAAAAAATGCAAAATGAAACGACGCAAAGCGAGGTATTGGTGTATATTGTAGTATAGAAATGAAGTCTTTGTATATCTGAAGGTATAAAAGTATTTATTGATGATATCAGTACGCTAGTCAACAATTATCAACAAATCAACCAAACTATCTACAGCTAGAAAATATCAAGCAAGCAAGCTAAGGAACATATATGATGGTTTTACAAATATAATGTGGGGGTGTCGGTGGAAGGCTGGGTAAACCGTTTGGTTTTCGACCACTAGGACCCGGGTTCGATTCCCGCATTGGGCACTTTTTTCTGCTTAAAAAAAAATGCTCCAATGGACCCCGATTCTTGCAAAAGTCCAACCCCACCAGCGAGTGCAAGTAACCAAACGGGGCTCTGGCATTTGTAAGTGCAAAGTCGAACTGCTTTTCACATGTGTAGACATGTGGTGCGCTTACAGTAAAAGCAGTCGCTAACTACCCACCATGATTATCATGGCCTGTACCACGTGTACTAGGAATAAGCAAAAAATATATATATATATAATGTGATGAATCTGATTCATTGAATAATTAAATGAAATAATAAAATATGAATTATTTCTTCGCCACAATATTGTGTCTATTATTCAGAAAATGTTATGAATGTAATGCTGATTCTATGTATCATTTATGGTAAATTATAATAGGTGGTATTTTTTTTTTTAATTCACTATTAATAACTTTTTTTAAAATTTATTGATAAGGTTTAATTATAGATGGATTATAGATTAGAACTACAAAGTAGTTCTTTTTCTTATTAGTTATCTTGCTTATATACTTGATAACAGTACTATTTAAGAACATGCTGTGATATTTTTTCTCATTTATTTTTTTGTCTGATGATGGTAACAACGATGTTACTGAAATGCCACATACTATTAATTTATTTGGATTTGGTCTTATTACTTTGTAGACACAATTTGGATTATAGATTATAAACACAAGGTAATAAGACCAAATCCAAATAAATAAATAAATAGTGTGTGACGTTTCGGTAACAAGGTTGTTGCAGAATCTTCACACAATATTTATTTATTTGGATTTGGTCTTATTACCTTGTACTTTGAAGTTTTTTTTTAATTTAAAATGCGAGCTTTCAAGCATAGGTACTGAGACTTGGGTATGGAGAGAGGATAATAAATAAAAATAAGTTGTCAATTGGAGCTGACAGAAATGTCTAGAGAGATGGGCAAGAGGAGAACAACTGGATGATGAAGTAGCCAGCCACAATTAGGTATTTCAAGCATCTATTTCAGGAATGTGAAACCCTAGATGTCAGATGACTCAGCAGAATCAGGTTGGAGTAGGCAATCCCAGCTCCAGTTAGGAACCAAATATCAAACACCAGGCTGATAAGGCACAATTTAGATTATAGATTATAAACACAAGGTAATAAGATCAAAATAATAAAAAAAATAGTGTGTGACAATGCTGTTACCGAAACGTTACACACTATATATTCCCTGAATCCACCCCATAACCCCCAAGTAAAGATATCGCCTTGGAATAACAAACAACAAACTCTATAAGCACATGCAACAGAAGCCCGTGTTGATTCTGCATTGAAACAAATGTAAACAACCAAAGCACTTTATTTAATTTTAAATTTTATTAGCGTTTTAACCCTTCAGCGGTCGCAATGGGTAAAAATTACCCAGAAGGAACTTTTCGAAAATATTTCTATATTAAAAAATATATATATTTAAAATATATTCTCAGTACCTTTCTAAATCTATCTAAAGAATATTATAATAAACCTATAATTTTAATTTTATGACATATATTCATTTTATTAGCATGTTTGGGTCAATTTTACCCAGTGCGACCTTTTGAGTTCTCGTCAATGGGTAATTTTTACCCAGCGCGACCTTTTAACGCTTTTGGTTTGGGTTTGCGTAAATAAGTTTCGAGTTACTTTCTGGCTTCTTGTTGTTTGGTTTTGCTGCCCCAAGTGCAATAATACAATCATTTCTTCCAACAATAAGGTAGGATTTATATTTTATTTCCTCTTTTTACATTATTTCACATAAAATGCTTTCAAATGCTGATTTTCTCCGTTATGATAATAATATTCCAAATCCCGATGATGAGGAATCAGAAACTGATGATCATATAGAAGAGAGGAATTGGAGTACAGACACTGAAAAGTATACATTATCAGAAGAAGAAAACAATGAGGATCCAAGCTTCAATTACTATATAGGAAAGGACCAAAAGACTAAATGGAAGAAAGCTCTTCCCCCAAAAAATGTTCGAACTCGCAGTGAAAATATTATCACCCATCTACCAGGGGTAAAGGGTGAAGCAAAAAATGCTAAATCGATATTAGATTGTTGGAATCTCTTTATAGATGACAATATACTTGAATGCATAGTTACAAATACTAACATTTACATTAGGAATATTCAGCAGAACTATAGCAGAGAAAGAGATGCTAATTTGACAAACCTACATGAAATTAAAGCTTTATTGGGAATTATTTACTTTCTTGGGGTCATGAAAGCGAATAAATTGAATACAGATGATGCATGGGCAAGAGATAGTACTGGATTTGAATTGTGTAGAATATCTTTGAATATATTTGAATTGTGTAGAATGTCTGAAAACAGATTCCGTTTTCTTCTCAGAGTAATTCGTTTTGATGACAAAGCTACAAGAAATGAAAGACTTCGTCAAGATAAATTAGCAGCTGTGAGATTGATTTTTGATACTTCTGTAAAATTTCCAAAAGCATTATTCTCCTTCGGAATATACACTGCGTGACATTGAAAATGGAACACCAAGAAATAGTGGCCAGAAAATTATGCAAATTTCAGGGTAGACGCGCCTAACCGAGTTATGCAAATGATGTAAAATGCGCAGCTCTCGTGCGCACTTGGAGTAAGATATAAGGCAGGAAATTGCAGAAAGGACAGTATTCGTGTCGTTATTTCTTCAAGGAAAATCATTGTAGAAATTTTGTTCTTGTGTCAAAAGACACGTGTAATAACAGAGAATGCCAGGTCATCGTAAACGGAGGCAGTTCAAGCAGACAGACGCTTTTACGAGGGGCATGGTGATCGGACTGAAAAGGGCAGGTTGGTCCATACGTCAAATCGCAGCTGATACACACCTTGGTGCGTCCACGGTGCACCGACTGTGGAGAAGATGGTTGGAACAAGGAAATGTGGCAATTTATAGGAATGCCGGTGCAACCAGAGTGACGTCAGCACGTGTGGATCGGCGTATCCTTCGACAAGCAGTGGCGGCCCCACAAGCCAATTATACCGCCATCCTGCAACTTGTGCAAGACACCCTAGATCATTCCATCTCGACCAGAACCATTTCCCGTCGATTGGTTGCTAATGGCTTGCACTCATGCCGTCCGCTAAGAAGACTGCCATTGACCCCACCGAATAGGCGCCAACGTTTGGAATGGTGCCGGGCTAGATCGACGTGGATGACGGAATGGCACAGGGTCGTGTTCTCAGATGAGTCGCGTTTCTGCTTGTCCAGTGATAGTCGCCGTGTACGCGTGTGACGTCGACGTGGAGAAAGGTCCAATCCGGCAGCAATTGTGGAACGCCCCACCGTGCGACAACGTGGAATCATGGTTTGGGGCGCAATCGCGTATGATTCCAGGTCACCTTTACTTCGTATTCAGGGCACTATGACGGCCCAACGATACGTTGATGATGTGCTGCGACCGGTGACACTCCCCTACCTTCAGGGGGTGCCCAATACCCTTTATCAGCAGGATAACGCCCGACCGCACACTGCTCGCATTAGCCAACAAGCTCTGCAAGATATACAGATGCTTCCCTGGCCACCGTACTCTCCTGATCTCTCACCAATCGAGCACGTCTGGGACATCATTGGACGCCGTTTGCATGCCTTGCCACAGCCGCGTTCAGAAGACGAACTGTGGCAAATGGTTGAGAGGAAATGGAGAGCCATCCCTCAGGACGCCATCCGTACTCTGATTGACTCTCTACCTAGACGTGTTGCTGTGTGCATCGCCGCCCGCGGTGGTCCTACTTGCTACTAAGCCGACGCCGTTCTCGCTCTGTATTATGACTATCATTTTGAAATAAAGATCACTTATTGTTTGTCCCTGTCTCTCTCTCTGTCTGCCGAGTTTCATCACTTTCTGGCCACTATTTCTTGGTGTTCCATTTTCAATGTCACGCAGTGTATAACGGTGGATGAAAAGTTTGACGCTTTCAGAGGGAAATGCAATTTCAGGCAGTATATTCCGAGTAAACACAATAAATATAGAATAAAATTATTTGCTCTCGTGGATTCAAAAAATGTTTTATACTTGTAACTTGGAGATTTATTCAGGAAAAAACCCTGAAGGTCCTTACAATGTCAGCAAAAGTCCAAGTGACGTTGTGGAACGATTGTGTGAGCCAATCAAGGGAACTGGCCGCAATGTAACAATGGATAACTGGTTCACCAGTTATTCTTTAGCTCTAAAACTTTTACAACAATTAAGACTAATAATTGTTGGTACCTTAAAAAGAAATAAAAAGGAAATCCCCTCAGAGTTTGTCATCAGCAGAGGTAGAAATGTACACACTAGTGTTTTTGGCTTTCAAAGTGAAATGACACTTCTTTCATACAAGCCTAAAGAGAATAAAGTTGTACTTATGCTTTCAACTCTGCACCACGATGCAAATATAGATGATTCAACGGGAGAATTTAAAAAGCCAGAGATGATAATGTTTTATAATATGACAAAGGGTGGTGTAGATATGATGGACGAAATGACAGCTACATATAACTGTGCTAGAAATTCAAGAAGATGGCCCATGGTTATTTTTTATTCACTTTTAAATATTGGGGCAATAAATTCCCAGATAATTAATTTTGCAAATGGCAACGCATCAAAGGTTAAATCAAGACGTCATTTTTTGAAAACCTTATCCTTAGATCTTATTGAAGAGATGGTCAAAGTTCGCACAGTAAGCGGAAGAATGCCATGTGAAATAAAGGAAAAGGCATCCGATATTTTTAATTTGTTAGAGCCTGGTCCATCTAAAAAGCCAAAAATAGGAGAAAGACATCGATGCAAGAAATGCCAGAAAGAAAAAAAAGGACAGAAAAACTATTCAACATTGCCAGTACTGTTTTGCTTTTTTGTGTAAGGAACACTCTGTAATAATTTGTCAAGAATGTCATAAAGGACGAAACAAGTCCTAATTTCTATGAAAGGAAGTGATAACTTTCATACAAATTTATATTTTATAACCTATCTTCAATATATATTTTTATTTTCATAAAATAGTCAAATATATCATAAATATTTGATATTTTGATTTGTTATTAATAAAATAAATAAAATATGATTTTTATATCTCAGGATTTTATGTAAAGTTATTTAATAGACAAATCATTATTCTAACATAGAAAACAATAAAAATATTGGAAATAATATTTGATTTATTTAGGTTTTAAAAAGTGGGTAAATTTTACCCACCGCGACCTTTCAAGGTATAAAAGAGGGCGCGACCGCTGCCGGGTTAATGATGTAAAATATTTTCTCCCGTAGAAGGGCTTTCTTGTCCGGAAAGCTTGAGAGATTTCTAAATGAAAAATATTTTTAAAAGAAACTTTTCCCTGGAGAATTAATGCTCTTATTTTGACACTATTAATGTATTTGGATTAGGTCTTATTTTCTTGCAAGAAAATGACTGTTCCAAAAAACTGGAAATATAAAGTACAATTTGGATTCACAAACACACGCACAAAGCCTTTAACGTTTAGTTGATTTCTGTTCCACTAGATGACACTCTGCCATCTAAAAAGCTTGTGTTCATGTGGCCAGGATATGCCTAACTCCGCCTTTGCCGGTCCCAAGCCCGGTTGAAAAAGAAGGAGGGGGAGCAGTAACAAGCTCACTAAAAATCCTGGGCTCAGCTGGCCCGGCTGATAGTACCCTGTAAGGGCTCCTAATCCAGGGATACAGGATGAGCAGGGTTTGTACTCCATGTTAGAAGCGGCTGTACATGGCATCTGTTCCTCATGTCAGAGGCGGCCATTTCTTTTGGAGCTAAGTCGACCTGCCACTGAGTTGTGCTCCCAGTCTTAATGACAAAGGAAGATGCATTCTACTTCACCTCATTCATTGATGTGCTCTACTCATCCCCAAACAGACACCATCAACAAGCTTTACAAGCTTGACACCCTAATATGATTGAGTGGAGATAAGAAAGAAGAAGAAGAAGGATATGCCTTCTTTGATTTTAATATGTAAGATTAAAAAGTTACAGGCAAGTTTGATCAAGTTCCTCCAGCATCAAGTACTGACGGTAGTCTCAGAGACTTGCTTGTTTTTACTTAACATTCTGAAGGTATTCCTCAGTGTCTTTCCAATAGTGTTCACAGAAAAAAAAAATTGTTATTAACACAGACTGTTAGCTTTCACCGCTTTAGCATCAAATTTTTTTAAATTTTAAATACTCCATAGAACCTCCCTGTAAAGGATATCTAATTGCAGAGCCAAAGTTTCCTTTAAAAGAGAGTTGTCCTCTTACCAGAGAGTTGCTAAAATAGTAAAAATTGAAATTTTGCATATGAAAACTGTCCTTTATAGAGAGCTTTCCTCTAGCGTGAGTGTCCTCTCATGGTGGTTCTACTGTATCTATCGATAAATTTTGTGATTATTTCTCACATTGTATACACTTATGAACAAACCTTAAGGAACACAAGGTTAATAAGACCAAATCCGAACAAATAAATAGTGTGTGACGTTTCGGTAACAGTGTCTTCAGACAAAAGTACTGAATGATGAATGATTGTGCCTTATCAAACCTTAAGGAAGTTGTACCTTTTACCATTATATTAGAAATCAGACAATAACTCTGAAAGATATTTGATAAAGAGTGACCTTTATTGAAGACACGTGAGATAACCAAGTGTGAACAAAATTGCCTCTGTCCCTTAAAAATATATACGACAACTGGTGACATCAAAATATGGAACATTTCCTTAAGTTATGTCCATGAGTGTATTATCAAAAATTTAGTGCACCTCTATAGACCTATAGGCTTAATCTTATCTAATCAATATGGAATCAAAGGTTTCGTTTCTTATATCTTTTATTTCCCAAGCTAACATGGCCAACAATGACCTTCAACATGGAGATTCTGAAATACAACTTCAGGTGTGAAGGTACATATGCAAATTCTCTCTATATATATTTACAAATAGCAAATTATAGTTTATTGTGTTCTTCACTATGTAAATCCGTTTTTGCATAACTTGTCATTTTCTGCTCATATATATGTATATATATAGATTAGATCCGAAAACTTTAGTAGCGTAATATATTTTTCCTGTCAAAGGGCGGTTGTGCCCAAAAGCTTGAAATAAATTTATTTGAAAGATACATATCCCTCAAGCTTATTGATTTGAACAACAGGTCTGAAGGTATATTTCAGGGTCTCCATGTTGAAGGGCATGTTAACCCGAAAGCTTGAGAAATAAAAGATAAGAAAAAGAAACCTTTGATTCCTTATTGATTAGATCAGAGTATAACTCCGCCTTTGCTGGTCCCAAGCCCGGATGAAAAAGGAGGAGGGGGAACAGTAACAAGCTCACTAAAAAAACCTGGGCTCAGCTGGCCCGGCTGATAGTACCCTGTAAGGGCTCCTAATCCAGGGATACAGGATGAGCAGCGTTTGTACTCCATGTTAGGAGTGGCAGTCATGGAGTCTGTTCCTCATGTCAGAGGCAGCTATTTCTTTTGGAGCTAAGTCGGCCTGCCACTGAGTAGTGCTCCCAGTCTTAATGACAAAGGCATTCTACTTTACCCAATCATGATGGTTGTCAAATCTCAAACTTTATAAGCTTGATACCCTAATATGATGTAGTGGAGATAAGAAAGAAAGAAAGATCAGAGTATAAGAGCAGGGAAGAATCTATACTATAAGCTTATGTCCATAGGTTCTCTAAACATTCCTTAAGCTGTCTTCCTTAGTAAATACATCCTTGGAGCAGTGGCTACCCAGACCTTTCGGTCCATAAACCGGCATGCGTTAGCATACCCATTGCTGCATTCTAGGTCACCTAACCAAAAGGAATGATGCATTCTCCATGCACCGAGCGGCCATTGTTTGGCCCCTCGCGCCCACCATTATGGTCTGGGTTCATGGGGTCGACCAATCAAACCCACAGGCGTCTCCGAGAGTTCATGGCAAGGTTGCTGACCGAGCCCTCCCATTCGGACTTAGTTAAACCCGTCCTATGCTCCAATAGGACCCCCCCCCCCCCCTTTGGCCTTAGTAAACACAGAGGGCTACTATATAAGAAAAACAATCCAATACAATAGTAGAGAGTGGTCTGACGAGTATTTTGATGAAATCGTTCAGAAGGTTCACCAGCCAAGACCTCCTATTATCTAATCATTTTTTATCATTACAGTAAAGGTCCATAGAGATAATATTTGATAATATAAAGAAACATAAATGATAAAAATATATTAGAAATAAAAAAGGGCATATCCTGACCAGGAGCACATGTGCTTTTCAGAAGGCAGAGCGCCATCTGGTGGAACAGAAATCAACTAAACATTGATTTAGCCTGTTCCCTGATATTTGGCCAACCCAATTTCTTGATAAATTAAGAAAAGCCATCCACGAATGTGTTTCGCACTGGTGGCGCTCGTAAGCACGGAGTAGGCTGTACCATTGCTACCAAAAAGATTTTTGGTCCCAGTGGCTTCTTGAAAAACCAAGATATTGTAACAAATATTTATTAATTTTATTATTTTTATTAACAGAGTGGTTATTTTTTTATGATTATATTTTGCTACTCTGTAAATTCCCCTCGTGGCTTATCTTTTGTTTACCTTTCATAGTTTGTCCTTCCCTTAAATAAATTGTTGTCTACTCCTGAAGTTTTTGTCTTCCCTAATTTTCCACGTGGCAATAGGATTGCATTTTTCCATTGTTTTGTAGCATCGTATAAAAATATAAAGAGGTGATTACCAATGTGTTTGCCCTGATATGCAGGGTGTACCAGGTAAATTGGGACTAACTTTGACAGTCCATAAAACAAAAACTACTTGAGATTAAAAACTTATTTTTTTTCATTACGTAGCCATATTCATGTAAAATGCAACAGTACATGTGTGCGCAGTGTAGTGATGAAGAGTAACCGAGAATTTGAAAATCGAGCTGCCATCATCGTTGCTCTGCGTGCCGGAAGGAGCCCCAAAGAGATAGTGGATTTTCTTAAGTTGCCCAAAACCACTATTTATCGTGTCAAGAAGCAGTTTGATGAGGCCGACAGTAACAAAGAGGGGATAGCTACAAGGAAAAAGCACTCGCGTCGATCGGACAGGGTAAGAGGCGAAGAATTTGTCAAAAATGTCAAGGAGAAGATTGATGGAAACCCTGGGAAGAGCATGAGGGCCATAGCCAAGGAAATGGACGTTGGCTCTATGACAATTGTCAGAACTATCCATGAGGACCTTGGTCTCAAGTCTTATGCGCTTCGGAAAGGTCAGTTGCTGACTGAGAATATGAAGAATAACAGAAAAGGAAAGGCTGCTGCCCTCCTCAACAACCTGAAACACGACTCTTTTGGCATGCTAAGGTTCTTCTCTGACGAAAAGAACTTTGACGTGGACCAAAAGGTAAATCCCAGGAATGATCGCTGGATCTGTAAAGACCCCTCAGAGATACCTGTCGTGATGCACACGAAATTTCCTGCCTCCGTAATGGTCCTTGGCGTTATCAGCAGTGAAGGTGATGTCATGCCTCCCCATTTCTTTGAGAAGGGCCTTAGGATGAACGCTGACACCTACATCAATGTTCTGGAGACCGTTGTGAAGCCTTGGATGGACATGGTGGCCGCAGGAAGGAAGTATGTCTTCCAACAGGACTCAGCTCCAGCCCATAAGGCAAAAAAGACACAATCGTGGCTGACACTTAACGTCCCTAGTCACTGGGGTCCTGATATTTGGCCCCCTAATTCTCCAGATTGCAATCCCCTCGACTACTATGTATGGGGCGTTGTTGAGAGAGATGTCAACAAAGCTTCTCATACCACCATCCAGTCTGTCAAGAAAGCAGTTCACACGGTGATGACCCAAATGGACAAGGTCATCGTCGCCAAGGCCTGTGTTTCATTCCGCACTCGCCTCGAGACTGTTGTAGCTAATAATGGAAACTACATTGAATAAATAAAAACTATATCATTTTATCTACTACTGTGTCAAATTTCATTCGGATATTTTAATTTTTACTTGCAAAAAATTTCAGTTAAAATACCATTGTTGAAATTCCCAATTTACCTGGTACACCCTGTATATGTACGACAATGTATCAATCTACTAGGTATGGTTAGGTAAGTCATTCAGATAGATCAAATTAAGAAAAAGGACATCTCCCTTCTGATCGTGCAACTATAGTTGCTGATTGCTTGCGCCATCTGTTGGAAAGCCATCAGCAACTTTTAGCTGCACAATCAGAAGATGCCTTTTTCATAATTTATTCAATACAAGAAAATAAGACCTAATCCAAATAATTTAATAGTATTTGACGTTTCTGCAACAGCATTGTCACCATCATCAAATACTATTGCCAATGACAATGACAATGCTGTTGCCGAAACGTTACACACTATCAAATTATTTGGATTAGGTCTTATTTTCTTGTATCTATAATCTATAATCCAAATTGTTGCTTTATCATAATTTATTCAACTGATTATACTGCATATGAACTGGTACAGAGCAGGAAGGACAAGCATTGATTCTGTCCTCCCAAGAGAACAACAGTCTTTGAACACAAGGTAATAAGACCAAATCCAAATAAATAAATAGTGTGTGACGTTTCGGTAACAGCGTTGTTACCATCTTCAGACAAAAGTACTGAATGAGAAATTTTACCACAGCATGTTTTTGTGCCTTATCAACAGTCTTTGATTTCCAGACTTAAGTCTGGTCATCAACAGACAATGACTACAGAATGGTTGCAAGGTTTTCCCACTATGTACTAAGTGTCAACCTGCGACCCCAAAACACATTATTGACTGTATTGACTCATCCATTGATGAGCTCTACTCATCCCCAGCAGACACCATCAACAAGCTCTACAAGCTTGATACCCTTGACTGTATTGACTCATCCATTGATGAGCTCTACTCATCCCCAGCAGACACCAACAACAAGCTCTACAAGCTTGATACCCTTGACTGTATTGACTCATCCATTGATGAGCTCTACTCATCCCCAGCAGACACCATCAACAAGCTCTACAAGCTTGATACCCTTGACTGTATTGACTCATCCATTGATGAGCTCTACTCATCTCCAGCAGACACCATCAACAAGCTCTACAAGCTTTATACCCTTTACTGTATTGACTCATACATTGATGAGCTCTACTCATCCCCAGCAGACACCATCAACAAGCTCTACAAGCTTGATACCCTTGACTGTATTGAATCATCCATTGATGAGCTCTACTCATCCCCAGCAGACACCATCAACAAGCTCTAGAAGCTTGATACCCTTGACTGTATTGACTCATCCATTGATGAGCTCTACTCATCCCCAGCAGACACCATCAACAAGCTCTACAAGCTTGATACCCTTGACTGTATTGAATCATCCATTGATGAGCTCTACTCATCCCCAGCAGACACCATCAACAAGCTCTAGAAGCTTGATACCCTTGACTGTATTGACTCATCCATTGATGAGCTCTACTCATCCCTAGCAGACACCATCAACAAGCTCTAGAAGCTTGATACCCTTGACTGTATTGACTCATCCATTGATGAGCTCTACTCATCCCCAGCAGACACCATCAACAAGCTCTACAAGCTTGATACCCTTGACTGTATTGACTCATCCATTGATGAGCTCTACTCATCCCCAGCAGACACCATCAACAAGCTCTACAAGCTTGATACCCTTGACTGTATTGACTCATCCATTGATGAGCTCTACTCATCCCCAGCAGACACCAACAACAAGCTCTAGAAGCTTGATACCCTTGACTGTATTGACTCATCCATTGATGAGCTCTACTCATCCCCAGCAGACACCATCAACAAGCTCTAGAAGCTTGATACCCTTGACTGTATTGACTCATCCATTGATGAGCTCTACTCATCCCCAGCAGACACCATCAAACAAGCTCTAGAAGCTTGATACCCTGATATGATTGAGTGGTGATAAGAAAGAAGAAGATTCGCCTGATTACAGCATAATTTCACTTTAGAACAGGCCATCTCAAACCATTGAAGATAGAAAATAATAACAAAATCTACCCCATTTGCCCAAAATGTAGCTTGGCACCTACAGCTCCAGAACACATTTTGGCTTTTATTAGATGCACTAAACAGGACCTTTGGGAGAGGCCACTATTTTATCATAAAACAGATCTAGGAGCATGAATTCATGGAATTTGTGTAATCTTTACACAGAGGGATAAGAAAAACAACAACACAATTTCACTTTCACTTTATTTTTTGCAATAGATCAGGTTAGGTTATTTTAAAATTGAACTATTTTCCTACATTGGCTAATTAGAATTTCCTTATTTTTCTTTTTAAGCTTCACAGATTTTTAAAAAATAATTCTTAAATTTTGTAGAAAACAATCTCTGGTGTGCATCATTGCTCATGTCACTAGAACTGATAAGTTTGTTTTGAATATCTGTTCAAGGTTGCATTTCTTTTTGAAAAATAATTAAAGGGTCAAGATTCTATTTATCAGCCAAATATAATGTCAATTAATTATATATTTGTTGCTTATGTTGTGTACACTATGTATATTATTTGAGGAATTTAATACAAAGTTATGTAAATAATACTGTTTATTACATATATGTACAGTTTGTACGATGTCTAAATTTTAAGTTTCAAACAATGTTTATTTAATGTTACTCTTTAAAATGATAAACAATTGCTTCCTATAATGAATTCTCGTAAATAGGTCAATGATTGTAATATGTGTATGCATACAATACTATAAATTTAATAGAAGCAAAATGAAATTATGTGTGTATGTAAATATATATATTAAATAATAATTAATAAATATATTTAAAGATAAACTTACCCTCCACCTTAAGAAATTAAATTTTAAAGAGCATTGTTCACATGACATAATGGAAATCTCACAATATGTAATTGGACATTAATGCAATTTTTTTATTTTTGTTTTCACAAATGCATATTATAATATCCGTTTGTGAATTTTGACAGTGAACGCGATGAAAACGTCAAAACTAAACAAAATACACATAGTGTTTCTAAATGATGATTAAAAACTATTTATATATTTTTAAAAGCTGAAAATTTTGCTTTTTATTGTTTAGTTTGCATAAATTTACGAAAAATAAGGAAACTATTTAAAATAGCCAAATAGATAGGAAACTATTTCTGTGTAGATTAAATTTATCGAATATTAAATGAAATTAATTATTTTATTTAAATATATAAAATTCTTATATATAACACCTTCAAATAGAAAATACTGGTCTAAATATCCCCCTTTTCTGATTTATTAAAAACTCTCTTTATCAATTTAGTAATTTTCTGAGCTGCACAGGGCTGACGAGGGACAAAATATCTCAAACAACACGTTAGCTTTTAACTTTCATAAAATTATTATTTATCAATAATGAAAAT
This sequence comes from Cordylochernes scorpioides, assembly GCA_030710605.1. NCBI lineage: Eukaryota > Metazoa > Arthropoda > Arachnida > Pseudoscorpiones > Chernetidae > Cordylochernes > Cordylochernes scorpioides. Next base: position 69,261,543 of record CP092882.1, read on the forward strand.
TTTTGGATTTTACTTTTGTTATTTCAAAATGAAAATTATTTTTACTCTTAATAGTTTTTTATTATCCCACGTATCATTATACAATGTCACGGATATTATATACATTGATTAGGTGTAATATTTGTTTAGGATCATGATACAAGTCTTCTATAGTGATACTCTAGTTGCACGAGAAATGTCCTGGAGCTGCTTCCTCCATCTTGCAAATGGTACATTTTGGGAATTTTTTTCGCTCCACTCTCAAACTTTATTTGCCTTTTGTATCCCATTTTGAGGCGAGACAAGTGATATATAGCTAGCAATAAATATGTATATATATATATAAGTTTCTATGAAAATGTTAATCTGCAAGACGCAGGTTATCATCATCATTGATTTGTTGTTGTCACTTTTTGGCGTTTCGCAAAAACAACAAAAGCTGTATCAGACTTTACTCTAAGACAATAAAGATTTAAAATAAAAGGATTTAAAAGCGCGAATGTTTCCTTTATATGTAAAACGAACTTCTACTGTCCTTACTGCGATGAAAAATATATTGGGAGGGCTTGGCTCATCAGTGGTGAACCATCCCAGCGGTTTCGCCAATTTAATCCACCAGACCGCTTCTCAGAGCTCTAATACTGTATTGGATCATTCTGCTTTTATATGCTACACTGAAGAATGGAATCTTAGAACTGGTTTTCAAGTAAACTATGGACATAAGCTTATAGGACAGTAGAATTACATTCAAATATTTGCTTCGAGCAATGCTCTTCAGCAAACTATAAAGACAAGGCCAGTTAGGAATAAATTAACACAAAGCAACAACGCGCCATCTATACATATAAAATAAAAGGATTTAAAAGCGCGAATGTTTCCTTTATACGTAAAACGAACTTCTACTGTCCTTACTGCGATGAAAAATATATTGGGAGGGCTTGGCTCATCAGTGGTGAACCCTCCCAGCGGTTTCGCCAATTTAATCCACCAGACCGCTTCTCAGAGCTCTAATACTGTATTGGATCATTCTGCTTTTATATGCTACACTGAAGAATGGAATCTTAGAACTGGTTTTCAAGTAAATTATGGACATAAGCTTATAGGACAGTAGAATTACATTCAAATATTTGCTTCGAGCAATGCTCTTCAGTAATTCTACTGTCCTATAAGCTTATGTCCATAGTTTACTTGAAAACCAGTTCTAAGATTCCATTCTTCAGTGTAGCATATAAAAGCAGAATGATCCAATACAGTATTAGAGCTCTGAGAAGCGGTCTGGTGGATTAAATTGGCGAAACCGCTGGGAGGGTTCACCACTGATGAGCCAAGCCCTCCCAATATATTTTTCATCGCAGTAAGGACAGTAGAAGTTCGTTTTACGTATAAAGGAAACATTCGCGCTTTTAAATCCTTTTATTTTATATGTATAGATGGCGCGTTGTTGCTTTGTGTTAATTTATTCCTAACTGGCCTTGTCTTTATAGTTTGCTGAAGAGCATTGCTCGAAGCAAATATTTGAATGTAATTCTACTGTCCTATAAGCTTATGTCCATAGTTTACTTGAAACCCAGTTCTAAGATTCCATTCTTCAGTGTAGCATATAAAAGCAGAATGATCCAATACAGTATTAGAGCTCTGAGAAGCGGTCTGGTGGATTAAATTGGCGAAACCGCTGGGAGGGTTCACCACTGATGAGCCAAGCCCTCCCAATATATTTTTCATCGCAGTAAGGACAGTAGAAGTTCGTTTTACGTATAAAGGAAACATTCGCGCTTTTAAATCCTTTTATTTTATATGTATAGATCGCGTTGTTGCTTTGTGACAATAAAGATTTGCTAAAAATAAAAGTGTACAAAGATGCTGCATTTGGCGACGAGGATATAAGAGTAAGTACCCTCGAATTTTGAAGTAAATATTTTTAGAAATTATCTTTGATTTTGCATATAATTGAAAGTTATTTTTAAAAGACTAAAATTGCAAAGTTTTAGGATGCAAATTTAAAAAAAAAGTGAAATGAAATGGCTAGTTACCAATTTAAGGAATATAATGAAGAAACTGAAACTTTTGAAACGTTTTATGAACGATTGGAACAGTTTCTCATATTGGAGGAGGCAGGGGATGAGAAGAAAAAGGCTTATCTCCTAACCCTCATGGGAAGTAAAACCTATGGTGTTTTGAAGAATTTGTGCAGTCCTATTCTACCTAAAAATAAAACTTTCGATGACCTAACAGATATCTTGAAAAGGCACTTCTCTCCAAAGCGCTCAATTGTAGTAGAGAGGTTCATTTTTTTTTAAAGAATGCAATTAAAGGAAGAAAGCATCTCGGATTACTTGGTGGAAATTAAGCGTTTGGCTTCCTCATGCAACTTTGGAAATTTTCTGGAGGATTCTTTACGTGATAAAATGGTTTGTGGGTTATATAATGCCAAAATACAAAATAGAATTTTGTCGGAGGGTGACATTTCTTTAGCTAAAGTAATTGAGATAGCATTATCTATGGAAGCGGCCGAGAAAAATACAAAATTATTCCATTTGGAGCAGGGTGAAGATTGTGTAGATAAGTTGAGGATGGAACGCAAGGTTGAATCAAATTTCCAGAATGGCAAATGTAAACATTGTGGTAAACCGCACAAAGAACCATGTAGATTTAAGGAGGCGATATGCTTTAAGTGTAATAAAAAAGGACACATTGCCTCAATATGTTGGAGCAGTAGAAGAAATCTAAGGCAACATCAGAATCAGCCGGGAAATATACATCAGATAGGAGGCCAAGAAGAGGAGGAAGAGTATGTCCAGAAAATTATAAGCGTGACGATACCTGAGTATAAAATTAATTTTGCCTCAAGTGACCCTCCTTATCTGATGGAGTTAAAAGTAGAAGGAAACTTTATTAAATTTGAAATGGATAGGGGTAGTGGTCTAACACTGATATCAGAAAAGGATTTTAAAAATAGTCTTCAACACTTGAAATTGGAAAAAGCGAGTATTATTGTAAGAACTTATGATGGTACCGTGGTACCCATTCTGGGTAAAATCAATGTCAAAGTGGAGTGTCAAGATATTACTTACAAACTTAGAGCGTTGGTGGTGAAAGGAGAAAAGAGGGCGTTGATGGGAAGAGAATGGATAAATAGATTGAAATTGGGCTGTTTCGCGGTAAAACATATGCCTGTGGAAATTACCATTGAGGAAATTTTGAAGGAAAATCAAGCCTTATTTGTGGAGACAACTGAACCAATAAAAGGTTTCACATTTTCAGTAAACATGTGTGATGTGAATCCAATTTTCCATAAGGCTCGTCCGGTGCCTTTCGCCATTAGGCCAGCAGTTACTGAAGCATTAGACAAAATGGTGGCTAAGGGTTATCTATGTGAGGTGGCGAGCAGTAAATGGGCCACTCCAGTGGTTGTAGTGCCGAAGAAAAATAAAGAGATCAGAATTTGCTGCGACTTCAAGGTAACTCTAAATAAATATTTGGACACTGCGGCCTATCCCCTTCCCACACAGCAAGATTTATTCTCCACATTGGCCAAGGGAAAATACTTTTCTAAATTGGACTTGAGGAACGCTTATCTGCAATTAGAGGTGGACTCAGGCACCCGACCGTTACTAACGATAAATACTCATAAAGGGCTGTTCAGGTTTAAGAGAATGCCATTTGGATTGGCAAATGCGCCCAGTTATTTTCAATCTGTAATGGATAGGGTTTTGTCGGGTATAGGAGGCGTAATTTGTTATATTGATGATGTCCTTATAGCCACAGCATCAATTGAAGAACATCTGGCGTTGTTGAAGACTATATTTGCTCGCTTGGCGAAGTATAATATCAAACTAAAGAAAGAAAAATGCCTATTTTTGCAAAAAGAAATTGAATATTTAGGACATCTTGTCACGGGAGAGGGCATCAGACCTTTAGATCATAAGGTACAAGCAATACAGAAGGCCAAAACGCCTATGAATATCTCTGAATTAAGGTCATTTCTTGGTTTAGTTAACTTTTATGGGAATTTCATACCCAATTTGCCAGAGCTTTTGAAGCCTCTTCATGAGCTTCTTCACAAAAAAACGTCCTTGGGTTTGGACAAAGGAATGTGGAGAGGCCATTGACAAGTGCAAGAACAGCATTACCTCTGAGAGGGTGCTAGTCCCATATGATACGACTTTGCCATTGTGTTTGGCCACTGATGCATCGCAGATTGGAGTGGGCGCTGTGTTGTCACATATTATAGAAGGCCAGGAGAGACCGATTATGTTTGCCTCACGGACTTTATCGGAAGCAGAACAAAATTATTCTCAGATTGAGAAGGAGGCTCTAGCCATTATATATGGAGTTACCAAGTTTCATCAATTTATTTATGGAAGAAAATTTATTCTTATTACAGACCATAAGCCATTGGTGACCATTTTGGGCTCAAGATCAGGAATCCCCACCTTATCTACTTCAAGATTGCAGCGTTGGGCGCTTATTTTGTCAGCTTATACTTACGATATTAAATTTCGAAGAACTCAAGACCATGGGAATGCAGATCTTCTGTCACGTTTTCCTGTGGGCTGTGAAGAAATTCCAAGATTAAATAATGTCTATGCTTTATCCTTTGTGGAAGATTTGCCGATCACAGCAGAGGAAATTGCCACGGAAACTGAAAAAGACGAAGTGCTCTCATTGGCCAAATTTTATACTCAGCAAGGCTGGCCTGAAAAGGTGGCTGATCACCTCAGACCTAATTTTCAAAGGAAACTTGAGCTAACTGTAGATGGGGAGTGTTTGGTTTGGGGAATGAGAGTTGTCATTCCACCATCTCTCAGAATAAAAATGTTGAACTGTCTTCATGAGACTCATTCCGGTATGAGCAAAATGAAGGCTGTAGCAAGATCACATTTTTGGTGGCCAAATCTAGATACCCAAATCGAGTTTTTGGTGAATTAGTGCAGAAGCTGTCAGCAATCCCAGGATGGGCCAAATAAAGGAAAATGGCAACCCTGGAAATGGTCAACCAGACCTTGGCAAAGAATTCACATTGATTTTGCAAATAAGGAAAACATTAATTTATTAATAGTAGTAGATAGTCATTCAAAGTGGATTGAAGCCATCCCAATGAGAGAGACCACCACACGCAAAACCATTGAGCAACTACGGCGACTTTTTTCTTCCTATGGGTTACCGGAGGAACTTGTATCTGATAATGAACCTCAGTTTACTGGTAGTGAAATGAAAGGTTTTCTGGAAGGAAATGGAATTAAACAAACATTGATCCCGGCGTACCACCCGCAAAGTAATGGCTTGGCTGAAAGAGCGGTTAGAACAATTAAGACTGCCCTGGATAAAAATAAAAGGAAAATTGGGGATACCATTCAAGACACCTTATCAAAAGTTCTTCTGGCATATCGAAGCACCCCGCATGTGACAACGGGAAAGACTCCATCAGAGCTCTTTATTGGGCGTGCGCTTCGAACCAGAGTGTCGTTGATACATCCCCGCTTAGCATCTAGAGTTAGGGACCAGCAAGCCAGGCAAATGGAGTATGATCGGCGAACCCATTTGGAAGAATTCCAGATAGATGATTTAGTGTGGTGTAAAAACTTTAGAGGTGGTGATAAATGGATCCCAGGAAAAATTGTGGGCAAGAAGGGAACTAGAGTCTACACCATTTTGATCCACGGACAGGTAAAGGCCTATCACAGGGATCAAATTAGAAAAAGGTGGAGGAATGGTGAGGAAGATGAGAGTGGAGATGGAGAGCGTCAACCCGAGCACTCAAGAGGAGCAGGTCCCAGTGCCATAATCTCGGAGGTTGTACGAGACAGAGGTTATATGGAGTCGATGTCGCCAGGACTAACTAGCCAGCGGTCGGATCAAGATTCAGAGGTTCAGAGTGATACAGACGATGGAAAGTCATTGGAGCCTCTTCGCTCGCTGGACCCCGAGGACTTGAAAGAGGAGGGTCCTGTCCTAAGGCGGAACCCACCTCGAGCGAGGAGACCTCCTGTGAGATTTGAAGAGAGAAGATGGTGATATATAGCTAGCAATAAATATGTATATATATATGTTTCTATGAAAATGTTAATCTGCAAGACGCAGGTTATCATCATCATTGATTTGTTGTTGTCACTTTTTGGCGTTTCGCAAAAACAACAAAAGCTGTATCAGACTTTACTAAGACAATAAAGATTTGCTAAAAATAAAAGTGTACAAAGATGCTGCAACAAGCACGTGGTATCTCCATGGGGCGAGTTGCTATTTATTGCGTTTCACCGCCACTCTGTGTTGTGACGACGATCTAAGCTCTATAGAGGGAATCACTCACCTCTATTCTTGGTCGGCGGGGTTGAAGGTTCAAAATTGTGGTGTCGCTGTTTATAACACTTTTAAAATGTATGACAAAAACAGGAGGGAAATTTATATTTATTATAAATTAAGAAAATAAGTAAAGTATTATTTAATTGATTATATATTTAAATATTTACACTAAAAGAATCGGGGATCAGGGCAAATTCTCATGTTCGAAAGTTGTTTACAAGTTCCCCTTTTTTCCTTGTTCCTCCCCTTTCAACCCTGCATCCCGTGGCCCCCTTCCGTCAGCCTCCCATTGGTTACTGCTAACTCCTTCTTTTCCAACATTTCTCCCACCTTTGAGTTGGCGCCTCGACGACTCAAACATGGAAAGGAAAAGTTCAGTAGATCCAATAGGTTGGGTCTCTTGATGGGCCGTCCATAACTTGACACAACATTCGGGTTTCAATGTGATGTTGCTCTTGTTGTGAAATCAAAGGGTCCCCTTCAGTTGTCAATCGAACTTCTTGTGTGGGAGATCGCTCCGCTAGAGGGTCTCGACATCTTATCTCGGGCGTTATCTCTAAATTGTAGAGTTTTTTTTAATAGGTCGTATTTTATCACCTGATGAAGTTTTCACTTTCGCAACCCTCACAAGTCCGTCTTTTCCTGGATAGAGTTGGATTATTCTGGCTAACGGCCAGTGTAGTCTCTTTAAACTCTCTTGTCTAATGAGCACCATGTCTCCCACCTTGAATGGTATGGTAGTCTTCAGGCGTCTCGTTTCCAACGAATCCAAATATTCGATGATACGAAATCGTTCTCTAAGATCTTCTCGTACACGTTTGATATATTGATATTTGCGGGAGAGGGTCTGGTTATCAATCAAGTCCAGGTTTGGAACGCCAACCTCTCTGACCTCATGTAAGAACAACGAAGGTGTCAATGGAGCGAGATCCTCACTTTCTTCAGTTAGGTAGGTCAGAGGGCATGTGTACATCAAGCTTTCGACGTCACACATTACCGTGGAAAGTTCTTCATATCCCAAGGAGTCCCATTATCTGAATACACAATCAATGGTCGGCCCCTTCGAGCAATAAATCGGCGGAAAGCTTGGAGGAAGGCTTCCACAGACAAAGATGTCACAAGTTCCAGATGAACTCCTCTATACACTGCACATGTGGAGATGACAATCCATGCTTTCTTCTTATTCTTTAAGATAAGATGTCCAGTTAGATTAACTCCTACTATTTCGAAAACTGCAGCATTTCGTACTCTGTCTTCTGGTAATGATGTTGATTCGACAGTAGCTGGTGTCGCGGTGAATCGTTTACAGCGAATGCATTGATTGATGATCTTCTTGACTGCTTTCCTGGATCTTAGTATCCAATAGTTTTCTCTCAGAATACCGAGGAGAGTTTGTAGACTGACGTGCCCGTGGGTTTCATGGTTCCACCTGATGAGCAAAGAGATCAAGAAGTGATCTGAGGGCAATAAAATGGGCATTCTAAAATTAGCGAAATCTTCTCTTCTGCAAATTTTAGTTTTTATTCTCAAAATCCCTGAAGAGTCTACTAGCAACTTAAAGCCTTGTAGTTTCTTATCTTCATGCCCTGAAAACGATTCTCTCTGGATAAGTCTCATCAGTATTATTTCTGACTTAGTGATTTCTTCTGTACTGAGATCTTCTGAAATTATCTTTCTTCTATCAATCTTGGCGTTGTTGAAGAATCTGTATATCCAGGCGGTGATCGTACTATTCTCAAAAAATGGTAATAACGTCCAAATAAATTTTCATTTTCTCTTGTCGTAAACAAGGTGTTCAGAATGGTCTTGCGCCTTTCAGAATAAACAATCTCCAAATCAGGGATAATGGTTGATTTGGGCCACTCTTCTTGAGATACCTTTAACCATGCAGGTCCCTCCCACCATCTTGTCTCCTTAAGTGTTTCTGCTGAACATCCCCGAGATGGGAGGTCTGCCGGGTTTAATCGGCCTGGTATGTAGCGCCAAGGTTCGGGGAGCTAAGATTATGAATTTAACACGGTTCATCACAAAGGCTGCCCAGTTGTCTTTCCTTTTGATCCAACAGAGAGCATTGGTCGAATCGGTCCAATAAAATCTTAGAATTTCCTCAACTAGCTGCCAAACGAGCTCCAATCAGACAAGCCAAAAGCTCCAATCTTGGGATGGTGAGTTTCTTCAGTGGAGCTACTCGTGTTCGAGCCTGTATTGATTGGATGTCCACTCTATCTTCCTTTTCAATAGGAGGAAAATACAGATTGCATAGGCAAACTGACTGGGGTCGCAAAAGATGTGGAGAGTGGTTTTCTCTACATAGGAGTCCTTAAAACAGAGCCATCTAGGAATTTCTATGTTAGGCAAGTGTTTCAGTTTGATAAGCCACTTCCAAAATCTTTGTACTAAACATCCAGGTAGGACTTCGTCCCATGTCAACTTCTGTGTCCAAGTTTCCTTTAATATCAGCTTGGGAATTAAAGTCACAGGACAAGCAACTCCTAATGGATCAAATATCTTGCTCGCAATTAAAAGTACTTTTCTCTTGGTGGTTGGTCCAATTAATTCAAAATCTTCCAAACCAATTGTCAGTGTGTCTCTATTCGAAGGAATCCTTTCCTTGTCTTGCACCCAGGGTAGAGCTACCTCATAGCGCCCCTCAATATCTCTCGTCGTGGTGTGAGCGAAATGTTCCTCCATTTCAGCTTGTAATGACTGAGTCTTCTTCTCAACCTCCGCGTCATAGACTCCAATTGCATCCAATTTCCACAAGTTTTCTTGATCCAAAGGGAGCTGGTGTCATCTTTCACCTCCGTTGGAGGAATATTTCCCATCACAGTCCATCCTAGTTTGGTACGGATTGCCACAAGTCCAGATGAGATTCTTCTCTGATCGTCAGTTAGCAATCTCCCGGCGATGTCCGCCCCTATAAGGACTTCTATATGGTCTTTCATCAAATCAGACACGTTAAGTTTCTCACTTCCTTCTAAAAATGATCTAGGACACACCGGAGGTATGCTTCCACAGATAAGGGGTTGACCTAGTGCTTCAAACTCACAGCGATAGGAATTATTGATGTCAGATAAATGAATGGTATAGACCTCATGTTCAACTACGTCGGTACTCGATCCTCCAAACAAGGAATGCTGGAAGAACGCTCTCCTAGATTGTTCTGTTCGTATTCCATTTCCATTGCTGTGCTATGTAAAATATTTGATCTTTGGGATCCGGTTATAGCCCGTGCCGTCTTCTCCGTTCTGTTCCCTTTGAGGGTCACTCTCAAAGTAGGTAACAAGACGTCTGGGGAGGTTGATAAGTTGGCGAGAGTTTCATCTTGCACCGTTGGAGACTTAGAAGATCCACCTCTATCTAAAATCCGTTTTGTGCACATGACATCCAGGTGGGAAGACATGTTGCAGATCGAACAACGGACTACATTTCTGCAAAATTTACTTAAATGAGAAGGCCGAAGAGACATTTATAACAAACACCTTTTTTCCTCATGAGTGATCTCTTTTCGTTTAAACTCAAATCAGCGGCAAAGTAACACTTAGGGCTTCCATGATTGCCTTTACCACAAAATACACATTCATTCGATTTGTGAACTGAATTCAAAAGTTCTGAAGCTGTCGCAATTGGTTTTTCATTGTAGAATCTGGTCTTTGGATGTTTGTTTACTAAATTAGGTTTAGAAGTTGATTCATTCCCGGTACTGATTGTCTCTAAAACTTTTCTCCCGTGCAGTTAATTGTCTTTCTAGAAAGGTAATCAAGTCATTAATTACGTAACCTGTCGGGAGTTCTTTGTTCAACTCCAAATTAAGATCGGCAGGTAGGAGCTTTATTATTATCGGACACAACAGTTGTCCGTAAACATCAATGGACACGTTTAGTGACTTTTAGTGACTCGAGACGTCTTATTTGAACAGAAAGGTTGTCAAAAAGTTCGCGGAAAGTTCTTACATCGCTTGACGTTTTGAGTGGTCTCATTGACAACAAATTGTTCATATGTCGGCTAATCAAAATGTCTCCTCGCCCAAATCTGTCTTTAAGCAATTTTATAGCTTTCTCATAATTGTCCGCAGATAAAGCGAAACCTTGACTGTGTTTAGTGCAGTTTCGCCGAGATGTGACTTCAGATAGTTAAATTTATCGATCGGGTTCAGTGAGTTGTTCTGGTGAATAGCTGCATCAAAAGAATTCCAGAACGTCAGCCATTCACTAAAGTTTCCATAAAATTTCGATATCATCAATTTCGGAAGTTTCACAGTCGTGCAGGAAGGTACATAATGTCTCATTTCATTTTCATCTATTCGTGAGTTGGAATTCGGTATATTTTCGCCATGAAAATCTGATTGGAGATTCTTTTTATTTGCCCTAAATCTCCAAGTAATATATTTCTCTCGATATTCCTCTACGCCCTGTAATTCCCTCTCTAAATCGTCAGTTTCAAGAAGCGTTTCTATTTCGTGATCAACTAATTTAAGTTCGTTAAATGATTCATTCAATTGTTCTAATAATTCTTCAAGTTCAATTCTCATTAGCGTGTCAAGTCCACTTTCAATCTTATTGCATGTTTTCGTTAAATATGATCTGTTAATAGCACGCTTCTTTTTTAAACGTAGAATTAATTCTTCCGCCATCATGTAAACAAAGCGGCAAGTAGGGTTAGCTAGCGAGTTCCAAAACGGTCAGCTCAAAATGCTTTTTTTTCTAGAATTTACCTTCAACAGTCCCGGCTGGGATGCCAAAAATATTGCGTTTAACCGCCACTCTGTGTTGTGACGACGATCTAAGCTCTATAGAGGGAGTCACTCACCTCTATTCTTGGTCGGCGGGGTTGAAGGTTCAAAATTGTGGTGTCACTGTTTATAACACTTTTAAAAATGTATGACGAAAACAGGAGGGAAAATTATATTTATTATAAATTAAGAAAATAAGTAAAGTATTATTTAATTGATTATATTTTTAAATATTTACACTAAAAGAATCGGGAATCAGGGCAAATTCTCATTTTGGAAAGTTGTTTACAAGTTCCCCTTTTTTCCTTGTCCCTCCCCTTTCAACCGCTGCATCCCCTGCATCCCCGTGGCCCCCTTCCATCAGCCTCCCATTGGCTACTGCGAACTCCTTCTTTTCCAACACTATTAATGATCTCTTCTGCTCTCTTGGGTAGATACCACGATTATTGAGGTCCATTGGAATGTTTCAATTGAATCCTGGTGTACTTATCTAGGTTAGAGTAAATATTGTTGCGTATATCAGCCTGAAAACACCTACACCTTCCTCCAATAGAAGGCTCTTTAGCCTATTTCCAGTCTGAACCTAGTGTGGGAAACGCCCACAGTTGTGGTCCTGTTTCCTGGGACAAATGATTGAAAATATCTGTAAATACCCGTTAATTGATATTTTAGTTCTTATGTAATGAGCATTAAAGATTAAAATAAAAGAAGAGTGTTAGCAGACTTGTCGCTGGTTGTAACTCACTCTCTCCAACATCACAATGGCTGCTCTTCTGGTAAGTCTCTCATGTCCCCCTGTTAAATTCTTGATGATTTTATAGGTTTTACTTTGCTATTGTCTTTAAATAAACTTTTACCAAATCTCTACATGTCCAAATATTCTGGCGCCAGTGGCTGCAGAAAAGCAGACCACAAATTTATTAATCTATGCACATGTAGAGACCTAAATCTGTGCCGGCTAGCAATAAATGTTGAAGGGGAAATTAGCCAATCATTTTTTGCCTAAACATATTTTATTTTATTCTAATAAAATAAACTTTCAATGTATATCAGATATATTTATTAAAAACAAAGAAAAATACTTAATAGAATCACGCACATATATAAGATTTAAAAAAAGTATTAAAAAACTATATATAAGGTTAAAAGGGAGGAGTTTAAAAGTATATATAAATATGAACTTTATACAAAAGGCCTATTATATCAAAATCCCATATCTCCCCACCTACCTCTGGATTCAGCCACCCAAGTCCAGAATTCAAAAAAGGGCGGCTAAGGTCTCAGCCAGCGGCCTGAGCCCTCAGTAAGTCCCAGTCCTCAGCTTCTCGGGAAAAAATTCAAACTGTTTTGTAAATATCACGCTTCCTTGCCCCAGTGTTTCTGGACTCACCCCCCCCCCCCCCCCCCCAAGGCTATAATCACCCTTCTTTCTGTGAAAAAAAAAAAAAAAAAAAGTAACTTTAAAAAATAATAAAACTAAATTAAATATGAAAATTATTAAAGAAAAATTCACAAAAAAAAATAAAGATTAGAAAATATTGAATAAAAAATATATAATTAATATTGTAAGATCTGGGCATCTTGGGGTCAGCTTGGGAAAGGTTCAGGGCTCGTGGTGAAGGTGGTGTTCTGCCTGAAGATGGTGACTTCAACACCCACCATGGGCTTGTGGCTTGGCCATAGGCATGCTGGAGTCTGGATTGGTGCTGGTGGAGTCAAGTCAAGCACCATAGGTCAGTGGCTTGACTACAGGAAGGGGGCATCTGAGTCTATCTTGGACTCTGGCTTGGATTCAAGTTAGCCACCATGGGACATGTGACTCAACCATCAGGAAGGGGTGTCTGAGTCCACCACAGACCAGCTTGGTAGGGCCAGGTCATCCATCACAGGTCAGGTGGCTTGACCACAGGAAGGGGTGTCTGAGCCTATCTTGGACTCTGGCTTGTTGTTGTCAAGGCCGAAGGTGGCCTCAGGCTCCATCTCTACATTTCAAAATCACTGAGGTTTGTGCCTTAGATGGACAAAGGTAGGACATGGTTAGGTTAGGGGGGGGGGGGGGTTCTGGGTTATTTTGGCATACTATGGTCACGAGGTGTCCTAACACTTTCATTGCAACTCTATTCAGTATAAGAATGGCTGAAGAATTTTAATTTATCAAGGATTGATTCATCATTCTGTCTATTTTAATGTAGAAACATGAATGGTGGCAGTACCTGTTGATCATTAGGGTCTTCTGATATGTAATTCAGAGGTCTGTTTTTGATGGTTTTCTCGCAGTCACACAAGATGCTCATTAATTCTTCCTAGTACAATCTGATATTAACCTAAAATCCTTCTCATAAGACTTTAATCAGGCCAAATATTTTATCTTTCCATCCATCCCGAAGAAGCTTCTAGTGGGCTAAAAATCCATCTTATCTCTTACACTTGTGTATATCCTCGGCCCCATTGTGCCATTAGGGATATCTTCAACATGTGATGATTCTTCCCTCAATAAAGTCACAAATTCCAATTAGATAGCTCTGACTATTGCGTAGATAAATATCATTGGGCCTTCACTTCAGTAATTACCTGAGTTACTATGGTTTTATTTTCATAAAAATAATGTTTGCATCTACATTGATTTCTGAATTTGGCCATTCTTCTCTATTCAGTGCCAACATTCAGGGTCCTCGCTCCTCCCAATATTTCAATTGGAAAAATGTTGAAAGACTGTGTCTGGAAGGTAGTTCAGCGGATTTTTTAAAATCTTCATATACATTATTTCCAATATGCACTTGCAGCAACCCACATTCTCTCTGCCATTTTTTTTAGTACAATGGTCCTTAGAGTGTAGTTTGTAATGCCCTTGAAACAACACCAAGTTCAATGGCAGTTTTATATTTACAAATTGGAAAAAAAAAGTTCATAAATAAAATGGAAAAGTTTTCAATAAAATATTATTTCAAGGTAAAAATTCCAAATTATGATTAGGCTATGTTACTTATGTTTTAATCTCAATTTAAATGTGTTCCATTTTATGAGCGAGAGAGAAAATTGCTAATGCTTGAATATTTTCAATATTTTATATTGAAACAGTTAGGCGAGAAAGAATGTGCGAGAAACTAAATAATTCATTTTATTTCAACCTGAATCATATTTCTAAAATAATTTGAAGCTATCATTTAATATAGTGTCTCATTGATAATTATATTTTGAAAGCCAAAAGTACGTCAATAAAAATGATTCAAATCTTTATTTTAAAACAACAAAGCGGACTTCAAAATTTTTAAAAAGTTTCGCTTTTATAATTATATTTTCACATTAATCAATATGTTAGGCATTATAAAAACATCTAAATGGATCTATTACACCGTGAAACAGGGTTAGCATTTTCTAAACTTTCCTTTAGACATATTCCAAAAAGTGCTGTCAAACATTTATGTGATAATGGGTTTGAAAGCGCTCAGAATTTAATTACAAATGTTTGGGAACTTTTTACCGATTCGCAATTACAGGCTATCATAAACGGACTAATTGAAATTCTACAAAAGTGGCAGACTTGTGAAAATACTAACCTAGTTCAACATGATAATAATACCCCTACATTGAATGGCTTTTCACAAAATAACACTTTTTGGGATTGCATTGATGATTTAAGAATTTCTTTGAAAAATATACTTGCATTTCTATTTGATTTGCTTCATAAAGGCTCACAGTTTTCAGCAAATGCCAAAGACCGCTTAATTGGAATTTATGCATCTAGATTTTATCTTAATCTTTTGCTTATTCCAAAGGATTCAAGCATTCATATTTTCCATCCAAATCTTTTTCTAAAGATGATAGATAATTTGAGACCACCCAAAACAAAATGTGCCAAAAATGGACAGACGAATCAAGAAACAAATGGAAATGAGCCTTCAAATGATATCGAACCACCAACCAATTCAAATGATAATGCATCAGATAGAGACAATTTATTTAATTCACGTAATTTGAAACGAATTAATTTCAATATTGAATTAGCTCTTTCAAATTTATACAATTTTATTTGTAAATTTCCTCTTGAAAGTTATCCTGATTTGAAAGATTATTTAATAGATATTATTATGCATATAACAGCAGAAGGTAATGAGCTTAGTTTAGGTACTAATAAAAAACGTAAGCGTAATGAAGAAGAAACATTTGCTATAACCTATGAAATTTTATTTCATCTTTGTGATTCCCATCATGGATATATTGAAGGTACAATTGAAGAACTATTTCGTTGTATTATGCCAAATATTCTAATGACCAATGCAGGCAAACACCCACAAATTTCAAAAAAGTATACATTAATCCGTGATAAATCTTTATTATTTCTATGTAAGATTATTATGAAACATGGCTTATGTACATATGAGATAGCTAAAGCATTTATTCAGCATTCAGCACTAATAGTACCAGATAGGTTAGATTACAGAGAAAGTTTAGCAAAATCAATTATGATGTTATTTCGTGTACTTCCCCATGATATCTGTGCTACTCTAGTCAAATGGTTTCACAGTTTGTTAATCACAGAGAAACATAATCATAGATTGGTGGCTTTGGAAGTACTCGGCCAAATGCTGAAAGAAAGAGAGATATCAGGTCCATCTCATCTACAACAGTACCTTTCTCATATCACAATCCGGTTCTGTATCCTCTCCCGATGTCGAGATATAAACGCCAATCTTGCCGCTAGAGCTATCCATATTGTAGAGAATTCAATCAATCAATTTATCGAAACTTTGGAATCCAGCAATCCTGAAGCCCATTTCTGTCTGCCACAAAATGATCCTTTAGGCCGTCATATCAAACAAACCTTCACCATTGTTTCCATTCAAGACTTCCTGAAGTTAATCAAGAGCTTCATTTTCCATCCCAAAGCCAAAGTGAGAAGTTCTTCAGTTCATCTACTCCAAGTTCTCTTCCACAGCCACCCCGACCTGATGACCAATGATCTGTTAGAGGTAAGTTTAACTCCTTCTTTGTCTTCACTAGATGGAGGATATGCAAATAAGTATAGGCAACTTTCAAACAGTCAAACTGCCTTTAATCAATGATAAAGCACAATTTAAATTATCTACTTATATATTTGCCTTATTCTGTCTGTTTGTCTGTTTGAAGCTCACGGATGGGATTTTTCATAACCATCGGTGGTTCAGTGGTAGAATGCTCGCCTGCCATGCGGGCGGCCCGGGTTCGATTCCCGGCCGATGCATTTTTTTTTTTTTTTTTTTTACAATTTTTAAAACTCATTTATATATTATACAAGAATGACATCCACGGCGCCAATTTATAATTGTAACGAATAGTATTTGAATAAAAGCATTTAATCGGGTAAAACCCGGGCGTTGCCCGGGTCATTCGTATATAATAATTGTATAAACGAATGCAAGACAAAATCACCGCGAATGTTTCTTTTTTTTAAGGCAATTTCTTTTTAAGGCAATTATCGTTATTTATCGTTAATTTTTGTTTCGATTTTATTGAAAAAAAACGATATGGTGCCTTTAAAAAATGATCTTTATTACTATGCAGTTTTCTATTTAGTCAATATACCTAAGTTCATGTTGCAAATGTAATTATCTCTATCGATTTATAGGTGAAATGCAAAAAAAAAAAATCGACATGATGAAATCTTTATGAAAATTCACATTTTTATTTTTATATTTTCAAGACACACACAGTTTGGGGCGGGACGTTTCACAAGAGAGACATCCACGGCGCCAATTTATAATTGTAACGAATAGTATTTTAATTAAAACATTTTAAAAACACACAGTTTGGAACGGGACGTTTCACAAGAGTGACATCCATGGCGCCAATTTATAATTGTAACGAATAGTATTTGAATTAAAACGTTTTTAAAGTATATGCGCACTCGGGTAAAACCCGGGCGTTGCCCGGGCCATTCGTCTAGTAGATTATAATACAAGAAAATAAGACCTAATAATTCCGCCTTTGCCGGTCCCAAGCCCGGATGAAAAAGGAGGAGGGGGAGCAGTAACAAGCTCACTAAAAAACCTGAGCTCAGCTGGCCCGGCTGATAGTACCATGTAAAGGCTCCTAATCCAGGGATACAGGATGAGCAGCGTTTGTACTCCATGTTCGGAGCGGCTGCACATGGCGTCTGTTTCTCATGTCAGAGACGGCCATTTCTTTTGGAGCTAAGTCGGCCTGCCATTGAGTAGTGCTCCCAGTCTTAATGACAAAGGCAGACGCATTCTACTTCACCCAGATATGATTGAGTGGAGATAAGAAAGAAGAAGAAGACCTAATCCAAATAATTTAATAGTGTTTGACGTTTCAGCAACAGCGTTGTCACCATCATCAGACAAAAGAATAAAATCAAATTTTTTCTTTTGTCTGATGATGGTGACAATGTTGTTGCCGAAACGTAACACACTAATAAATTATTTGGATTAGGTCTTATTTTCTTGTATGCCTTAATTCAAGTAAAAGAGGTTAAGGAATTCTTCTATTCAGTGTTATTACCAAGTGTGTCTCAGGAGAGAAAATATGGGTGTACTTTTATGAACAAGAAACCAAAAAAATGAGCATAGAGTGGCATAGTCTTGACTCTCCTGCAAAGATTTAACAGATGATGTGGATTATGGTTAGATTCATAAAGGTAACAAGACCAAATTTCCAAATAATTGAAATGTTTGGGATGTTTCGTCTAAATTATTGTTACCATCATCAGATAAGATACTAAATGTTTTAATACTTTGATGATGGTAACAATACTGTAACCGAAACATTACAAACATTGAAATAATTTGGAGATTTGGTCTTGTTACCTTTTTGATTCTAACCATACTTGTAATCCATCATCAGTTGAATCTTTGCATAAGTGACAGGATTATGCCACTCTATGCTCATTCTTTTGGTTTCTTGATCATAAAAGTACACCCATATTTTCTCTCCTGAGACACACATGATAATAAGATCAAATAGAAGAATTCCTTAACCTCTTTTACTTGAATTAAGGCATACAATAAAATAAGACCTAATCCAAATAATTTAATAGTGTGTGACGTTTCGGCAACAGCATTGTCACCATCATCAGACAAAAGAATAAAATGATGATGGTGACAATGCTGTTGCCGAAACGTCGCACACTATTAAATTATTTGGATTAGGTCTTATTTTCTTGTATTATAAATCTAAATAAATAAATAGTGTACGGCGTTTTGGTAACAGCCTTGTTATCAGACAAAAGACCGATTGAGAAATTCTCAATACCGAAATGTCATATACTATTTATATATTTGGATTTGGTCTTATTACTTTGTGTTTCTAATCAATAATCCAAATTGTGTCATCTACAGTTTGGTCAGTGTTGAAGCTGTTGTTATCCCATTCATTTTTTTTTTTTTTTTTGCTTATCCCTAGTACACGTGGTACAGGCCATGATAATCATGGTGGGTAGTTAGCGAC
Organism: Cordylochernes scorpioides; assembly: GCA_030710605.1. Taxonomy (NCBI): domain Eukaryota; kingdom Metazoa; phylum Arthropoda; class Arachnida; order Pseudoscorpiones; family Chernetidae; genus Cordylochernes; species Cordylochernes scorpioides. The sequence continues at coordinate 69,279,997 of CP092882.1, forward strand.
TGCTTTTACTGTAAGCGCACCACATGTCTACACATGTGAAAAGCAGTTCGACTTTGCACTTACAAATGCCAGAGCCCCGTTTGGTTACTTGCACTCGCTGGTGGGGTTGGACTTCTGCAAGAATCGGGGGCCATTGGAGCATTTTTTTTTTTTTTAACAGAAAAAAAGTGTCCAATGCGGGAATCAAACCCGGGTCCTAGTGGTCTAAAACCAAACGGTTTAACCAGCCTTCCACTGACCCCCACTTTTATATAATGATGTATTAGAGTGCCATCTGTTATCAAAATTCGAAACTATTATAGATGCGCAAGATTCTTTTAAAAATAAAATAATTTCTACTGTCCTTACTGCAATGGAAAAATTATTTTATTTTTAAAAGAATCATATGTGTCTATAATAGTTTTCTTCTTCCTTATCTCCACTCAATCATATTAGGGTATCAAGCTTGTAGAGCTTGAGACTTGACAAACATTATGACTGGGTAAAGTAGAATGCGTCTGCCTTTGTCATTAAGACTGGGAGCACTTCTCAGTGGCAGGCCGACTTAGCTCCAAAAGAAATGGCCGCCTCTGACATGAGGAACAGACGCCATGTGCAGCCGCTCCTAACATGGAGTACAAACGCTGCTCATCCTGTATTCCTGGATTAGGAGCCCTTACAGGGTACTATCAGCCGGGCCAGCTGAGCCCAGGTTTTTTAGTGAGCTTGTTACTGCTCCCCCTCCTCCTTTTTCATCCGGGCTTGGGACCGGCAAAGGCGGAGTTTATAATAGTTTTGAATTTTGCTACTTAACTCTGGATTGCTTATTGATTTTATTAAATTGTAAAGTTAGGGATAAAAGTGTATTGTTTTATTATAAGAATTTGGTCAAATACAATTATATTTTTTTCACAAAGTGTTACTGCCAGAGCTTGTTAAGATTCACCTTGTATTTGAGGAAAGAAGTGAAATTAAAAAAGAGCCCCCCCCCCCCCCCTTTAGGGTAGCTATAGGATTGTAATAGATAAGGCACAATTTGGATTATAGATTATAAAACAAGGTAATAAGACCAAATCCAAATAAATAAATAGTGTGTGACGTTTCGGTAACAGCGTTGTTACCATCTTCAGACAAAAGTACTGAATGACAACAACATTCAGTACTTTTGTCTGAAGATGGTAACAATGCCGTTACCGAAACGTCACACACTATTTATTTATTTGGATTTGGTCTTATTACCTTGTTTTAGGATTGTAATAGAAAAATAAATTGAGGTATAAAACCCAACCAAAGGAGAAAACTGAGTTGAGAAAACTAGTTTGTAGAAAACTGATAGAAAAAAAGTTGGAGTAAGAAAGAACACTGCTGGAGGAGGAGATTTAATAGAACCCAGCAATGGCTGGCCCCAGCAAGGAATGTCTGGAAAGGATGTAAGGTATAAATAGCGACATATATTTAAACCGCAGGCTCCTAGAGGGAAATACAAGTTCACTGCTTGCATTTTGTAAGTGCAGTAGATTCATGTGGCTCAAACCACAGAAAGTACTGACACAAGACTGTATACTATCTACATTTCTGATAAAGCACAATTTGGATTATAATACAAGAAAATAAGACCTAATCCAAATAATTTATTAGTGTGTGATGTTTAGGCAACAGCATTGTTACCAGCATCAGTAATGTTATTATAAGTTATCATCAGATAACAGTACTATTTAAGAACTTGCTGTGATATTTTTTCTCATTTATTCTTTTGTCTGATGATGGTGACAATGCTGTTGCCGAAACGTCACACACTAATAAATTATTAGGATTAGGTCTTATTGTATTATCTACATTTTCTCTTCAACCTCTACACTGTGAACATGAGATTATCTGATCTTGTTAAAATAGGTATACACATTGGAGGAATGAAAATAAACAACCTAAACTATGCTGATAATACCACACTGGTGGTATGATTAAGCACAATTTAGATTATAGATACAAGGAGATAAGACCTAATCCAAGGTGTGCTCTTTAGTAAGAGGACACCTCACTCCCTAAAGGATACTTTGACTCTGAAACTGGGTGTTGTCCTTTAGAGAGAGGTAGTTCTACTGTAGCAATTCTCCAGTAAGAGGACACTCTCCCTAAAGGACACTTTGACTCTGAAACTGGGTGTTGTCCTTTAGAGAAAGGTAGTTCTACTGTAGCAATTCTCCAGTAAGAGGACACTCTCCCTAAAGGACACTTTGACTCTGAAACTGGGTGTTGTCCTTTAGAGAAAGGTAGTTCTACTGTAGCAACTCTCCAGTAAGAGGACACTCTCCCTAAAGGACACTTTGACTCTGAAACTGAGTGTTGTTCTTTAGAGAGAGGTAGTTCTACTGTAGCAATTCTCCAGTAAGAGGACACCTCTCTCCCTAAAGGACACTTTGACTCTGAAACTGAGTGTTGTCCTTTAGAGAGAGGTAGTTCTACTGTAGCAATTCTCCAGTAAGAGGACACCTCTCTCCCTAAAGGACACTTTGACTCTGAAACTGAGTGTTGTTCTTTAGAGAGAGGTAGTTCTACTGTAGCAATTCTCCAGTAAGAGGACACTCTCCCTAAAGGACACTTTGACTCTGAAACTGGGTGTTGTCCTTTAGAGAAAGGTAGTTCTACTGTAGCAACTCTCCAGTAAGAGGACACCTCTCTCCCTAAAGGACACTTTGACTCTGAAACTGGGTGTTGTCCTTTAGAGAGAGGTAGTTCTACTGTAGCAATTCTCTAGTAAGAGGACACCTCTCTCCCTAAAGGACACTTTGACTCTGAAACTGGGTGTTGTCCTTTAGAGAAAGGTAGTTCTACTGTAGCAATTCTCCAGTAAGAGGACACCTCTCTCCCTAAAGGACACTTTGACTCTGAAACTGAGTGTTGTTCTTTAGAGAGAGGTAGTTCTACTGTAGCAACTCTCCAGTAAGAGGACACTTCTCCCTAAAGGACACTTTGACTCTGAAACTGGGTGTTGTCCTTTAGAGAGAGGTAGTTCTACTGTAGCAATTCTCCAGTAAGAGGACACCTCTCTCCCTAAAGGACACTTTGACTCTGAAACTGAGTGTTGTTCTTTAGAGAGAGGTAGTTCTACTGTAGCAATTCTCCAGTAAGAGGACACCTCTCTCCCTAAAGGACACTTTGACTCTGAAACTGGGTGTTGTTCTTTAGAGAGAGGTAGTTCTACTGTAGCAATTCTCCAGTAAGAGAACACCTCTCTCCCTAAAGGACACTTTGACTCTGAAACTGAGTGTTGTTCTTTAGAGAGAGGTAGTTCTACTGTATCAATTCTCCAGTAAGAGGACACCTCTCTCCCTAAAGGACACTTTGACTCTGAAACTGAGTGTTGTTCTTTAGAGAGAGGTAGTTCTACTGTAGCAATTCTCCAGTAAGAGGACACCTCTCTCCCTAAAGGACACTTTGACTCTGAAACTGAGTGTTGTTCTTTATAGAGAGGTAGTTCTACTGTAGCAATTCTCCAGTAAGAGGACACTCTCCCTAAAGGACACTTTGACTCTGAAACTGGGTGTTGTCCTTTAGAAAGAGGTAGTTCTACTGTAGCAACTCTCCAGTAAGAGGACACCTCTCCCTAAAGGATACTTTGACTCTGAAACTGAGTGTTGTTCTTTAGAGAGAGGTAGTTCTACTGTAGCAACTCTCCAGTAAGAGGACACCTCTCTCCCTAAAGGACACTTTGACTCTGAAACTGAGTGTTGTTCTTTAGAGAAAGTTAGTTCTACTGTAGCAACTCTCCAGTAAGAGGACACCTCTCTCCCTAAAGGACACTTTGACTCTGAAACTGAGTGTTGTTCTTTAGAGAGAGGTAGTTCTACTGTAGCAACTCTCCAGTAAGAGGACACCTCTCTCCCTAAAGGACACTTTGACTCTGAAACTGAGTGTTGTTCTTTAGAGAGAGGTAGTTCTACTGTAGCAATTCTCCAGTAAGAGGACACCTCTCTCCCTAAAGGACACTTTGACTCTGAAACTGGGTGTTGTCCTTTAGAGAAAGGTAGTTCTACTGTAGCAACTCTCCAGTAAGAGGACACCTCTCTCCCTAAAGGACACTTTGACTCTGAAACTGGGTGTTGTCTTTTAGAGAAAGGTAGTTCTACTGTAGCAATTCTCCAGTAAGAGGACACCTCTCTCCCTAAGGGACACTTTGACTCTGAAACTGGGTGTTGTCCTTTAGAGAAAGGTAGTTCTACTGTAGCAATTCTCCAGTAAGAGGACACCTCTCTCCCTAAAGGATACTTTGACTCTGAAACTGGGTGTTGTCCTTTAGAGGGAGGTAGTTCTACTGTAGCAACTCTCTAGTAAGAGGACACCTCTCCCTAAAGGACACTTTGACTCTGAAACTGCGTGTTGTCCTTTAGAGAAAGGTAGTTCTACTGTAGCAATTCTCCAGTAAGAGGACACCTCTCTCCCTAAAGGACACTTTGACTCTGAAACTGGGTGTTGTCCTTTAGAGGGAGGTAGTTCTACTGTAGCAATTCTCCAGTAAGAGGACACCTCTCCCTAAAGGACACTTTGACTCTGAAACTGGGTGTTGTCCTTTAGAGGGAGGTAGTTCTACTGTAGCAATTCTCTAGTAAGAGGACACCTCTCTCCCTAAAGGACACTTTGACTCTGAAACTGGGTGTTGTCCTTTAGAGAAAGGTAGTTCTACTGTAGCAATTCTCCAGTAAGAGGACACCTCTCTCCCTAAAGGATACTTTGACTCTGAAACTGGGTGTTGTCCTTTAGAGGGAGGTAGTTCTACTGTAGCAATTCTCTAGTAAGAGGACACCTCTCCCTAAAGGACACTTTGACTCTGAAACTGGGTGTTGTCCTTTAGAGAAAGGTAGTTCTACTGTAGCAATTCTCTAGTAAGAGGACACCTCTCCCTAAAGGACACTTTGACTCTGAAACTGGGTGTTGTCCTTTAGAGAGAGGTAGTTCTACTGTAGCAACTCTCCAGTAAGAGGACACCTCTCTCCCTAAAGGATACTTTGACTCTGAAACTGGGTGTTGTCCTTTAGAGAGAGGTAGTTCTACTGTAGCAATTCTCCAGTAAGAGGACACCTCCCCCTAAAGGACACTTTGACTCTGAAACTGGGTGTTGTCCTTTAGAGGGAGGTGGTTCTACTGTAGCAACTCTCCAGTAAGAGGACACCTCTCCCTAAAGGACACTTTGGTTCTACAACTAGGGTGTTGTCCTTTAGAGAGAGGTAGTTCTACTGTAGCAATTCTCCAGTAAGAGGACACCTCTCTCCCTAAAGGACACTTTGACTCTGAAACTGAGTGTTGTTCTTTAGAGGGAGGTAGTTCTACTGTAGCAACTCTCCAGTAAGAGGACACCTCTCTCCCTAAAGGATACTTTGACTCTGAAACTGGGTGTTGTCCTTTAGAGAAAGGTAGTTTTACTGTAGCAACTCTCCAGTAAGAGGACACCTCTCCCTAAAGGACACTTTGACTCTGAAACTGGGTGTTGTCCTTTAGAGAAAGGTAGTTCTACTGTAGCAACTCTCCAGTAAGAGGACACCTCTCTCCCTAAAGAATACTTTGACTCTGAAACTGGGTGTTGTCCTTTAGAGAAAGTTAGTTCTACTGTAGCAACTCTCCAGTAAGAGGACACCTCTCTCCCTAAAGGACACTTTGACTCTGAAACTGGGTGTTGTCCTTTAGAGAAAGGTAGTTCTACTGTAGCAACTCTCCAGTAAGAGGACACCTCTCTCCCTAAAGGACACTTTGACTCTGAAACTGGGTGTTGTCCTTTAGAGAAAGGTAGTTCTACTGTAGCAACTCTCCAGTAAGAGGACACCTCTCTCCCTAAAGGACACTTTGACTCTGAAACTGGGTGTTGTCCTTTAGAGAAAGGTAGTTCTACTGTAGCAACTCTCCAGTAAGAGGACACCTCTCTCCCTAAAGGATACTTTGACTCTGAAACTGGGTGTTGTCCTTTAGAGAAAGGTAGTTCTACTGTAGCAACTCTCCAGTAAGAGGACACCTCTCCCTTAAGGACACTTTGACTCTGAAACTGGGTGTTGTCCTTTAGAGAAAGGTAGTTCTACTCTATAAATAGTCTCAAGGTCATCTAAAGTATGCTACTCAAATACACAATATATTAAATTATTTGGATTGGGTCTTATTTTCTTGTATCCACACTGGTGGTAGAAAGACCTAAAAGAGATTAAGGAGAAAAACACAAGGTAATAAGACCAAATCCAAATAAATAAATAGTGTGTGACGTTTTGGTAAAAGCATTGTTACCATCTTCAGACAAAAGTACTGAATGAGAAATTTTACCACAGCATGCTTTAAATAGTTACTGTTATCAAGTGTGTAAACAAGTTAGCATATAAGAAGAAGATAGTTTTCTGAAAAAACAGAATATTATTCTTAGAATTAAAAGTGGAAAAAAATCCTGTAAATATTATATGTTTCTCAGAAAACTACGTATGCTTCTTCTTATCTGCTATCTTGTTTACACACTTAACTACTTTACACACGTAACTATTTAAAATATGCTGTGGTAAAATTTCTCATTCAGCACTTTTGTCTGAAGATGGTAACAACGCTGTTACTAAAACATCACACACTATTTATTTGGATTTGGTCGTATTACCTTGTGTTTATAATCTATAATCCAAATTGTGCCTTATCAGCTTATGGAGAAAGTTAAAGAGGTAGTAAAAGAAAATAAGACCAAATAATTTATTAGTGTGTGACGTGTTTCAGCAACAGCATTGTCACCATCATCAGACAAAAGAATAAATGAGAAAAAAATATTACAGCAAGTTCTTAAATAGTACTGTTATCAAGTGTGTAAACAAGATAACAGATAAGGAAATTTAAGAACTTGCTGTAATATTTTTTCTCATTTATTCTTTTGTCTGATGATGGTAACAATGTTGTTGCCGAAACGTCACACACTAATAAATTATTTGGATTAGGTCTTATTTTATTTTATTATAATCTATAATACAAATTGTGCTTTATCATTAAAGAGGTAGTGAAAATTTTGGTTTAAAATTGTTGCAGCTGATCATTTTTTCTATAAATATAATATACTATGTTGTTTGTAAATTTGATTATTTAAATAATTTGTAATTTTTTAAATATTTAATTATAAAATGAATTTTTGTAAATATATATATATATAAATTTTTGTGTAAAAAAATTAATTAATAATAGAAAATTTGCATATGTTTTTTGTTCATTAAAAAGTAGAAAATATTTTATGAAAGGTGTGTGTGCCTTCTGTCCATCCTTCCACCCAACATAGGTTATGGGCCTACTAGCAAGCTTTTAGCTGTTTACTATAGCAACTTAAGAAGAAGAAAAGAATTGGCAAAACTTTTGGGGCCGCATTAAAAGTTTGAAAATGACTGATACAAGTTTCACTTTCCCTAAGCTGAATGCTTTTAACTATAATTTATGGAAGGTGGATATGAAGGTCCTTCTGATCGATAGAGGAAGCTGGGATTTTATCATTGAAGATGAACCTGATCTTCCAGCTGAGGCAACAGCCAAAGATATTAGAGAATTTAAATGGAGGAAGGATAGGGCTTTCACTACAATTTACCAAGGAGTAGAAAGAAAATACCAAACCTTGATTGCTAATGCTGCTAATGGAAAAGAAGCCTGGAGCATTTTAAAGCAGAATTTTGAGCCAAATTCAAGAGCCAGACTGGCTGGTTTGATTGATGAATTTTATGAACTAAAATTTGATCCTGATGAAGAAACTATTGGAATATTTATTAAAAGAGTCCAAGAGAAAAAACAACTTATTAAAGAAGCAGGTTTTGATCTACCTGAAGTACTTGTGTGTTTTCAGTTGATAAGGAAATTGCCTCAAGATTATGATGGCATTGTCCAAGTTCTATACAGACTAGAAGAAAAACAATTTAATGTTGAAAACATTGAAGCCCACTTAATAACTGAATCGGGAAGAGTTCAACAAAAGAAAAAAGATGATGGACTTGATATTGTGGCAAATGCTTATCAAACAAAAACTCCCAGGATGTACCAAGGAAATAAAAATAAAAATTATTTTTCTGCAAAAGCACAGTATAGCAGTGGTAGCATGCTGGAGCCAACAGTGCATCCAAGAACAGCAAGAACCTATGATATAAGGAATTGCTCCTTCTGTGGGAAAACTGGCCATCTTATAAAAGACTGTTTTCTTAGAAACAAAAACTCTCAAGGGCAACACTACAGAAATGATCAGAACTACAGGGGAAAATCTTCTGCATTTCATTCAGAAATTCTAAGCTTCCACCACATTAGTGAAAGAGCAAGTGATCCAACTAGTGAATTGGGAGAATGGCTGATAGACAGCGCAGCTACATCTCATTTTTGTAAAGAAAAGGATTGGTTTGTGAACTACCAGGATATCCCCCCGATGGACGCTTTGATTGGAGATGTCGACTGCAAGTCAACAATCTTAGGTAAGGGAGATATTAACTTTGTTTTAAGAGATATAAATAACACATTTGTAGAGGTAACTCTACTTAATGTTTTATATGCACCAAACATGAGAAGGAATCTCATTAGTGGATCATGCATAGACATAGCAGGAAATAAGATAATATGGAAAAACGGTAAAATGACAATATTTAAAAATAATGGGGAATATTTATTTACAGCAAGACTAGTAGATAAGTTATATATTGTAAATGGATACCCTAATAGAGCCAAAGCTCAAAATTATTCAGTTTCTCATAACTCAAATCTTAATTTTCTCCATAAAAGATTTTGTCATATTAATTCAGAAATACTTAATTCTATGAGTAAAAAGAATACTGTCAAAGGATTAGAAAAAGTTCAGGGTAATCCAACCACATGTGATGTATGTAAAGTAGCTAAGATCACCAGATCATCATTTAAATTTAGCTATACAATTCTGACTAGAAAACCTTTAGAAAAAGTGCATATGGATATCTGGGGTCCTGCACCAGTAAGATCACTTGGTGGCAATAGATATTTTCTATCTATCATAGATGACTACTCTAGAAAGGTTAATGTTTATTTCCTGAAAGAAAAGTCAGAAGTCTTTAACTATTTTAAGCAATACTTGCATGAGTCTGAGAGAGCATTAAATGCCAAATTAAAATGTATTAGGACAGATAACGGATTAGAATTCTGTAACAAAGAATTTGAAAATTTTCTAGTAAATTTGGGTATTAAAATAGAAAGAACATCAACTTATAGTCCTGAACAAAATGGAATAGCTGAAAGGTTTAATCGAACTGCTATTGAAGGTGTTCGAGCAATGCTTTTAGATAGTGGGTTACAACCCAGATTCTGGGCAGAAGCCCTAAATACCTTTGTATACACCAAAAACAGATGTGAACATGCCCTAACAAAAGGAGTAAGTCCAATGGAATTATGGTCAGGACATAAACCATCTGTAAGACATTTTAAAATTTTTGGCTCATTAGCTTATGTACATGTCCCTAAAATGAAAAGAAATAAGTTACAACCTAAGGCCAATTCAGGCATAATGGTAGGTTATGCAACCAAAACAAAAGGTTATAGAATCTGGTTGCCAGCAGATAGAAAAGTAATAGAAACCATTCATGTATTTATTGATGAAGCTAAGAAGGGTGTGGATACTTTGTTTGGTACTGCTTCTAGAGTACAATATGTTTTTTACCCACAGGATGATAACTACCCTTATGAAAATAATGATAGTGATAACCATAATTTACATACACTTACACCAATAGACATAGCTAAATGGAAAAGACTAGAAATACCTAGAAAGACAGGACCACGAGTAGACGTATACTATTACCCCCCTTCTGGTGATCAAAAATTGAGATCATTAAATGATGTACAAAAATATTGTGAAACACAAAAGCTTGAATTCAATTCTGAAATGTTTTCATTTAGACCACAAAAACCAGATATGAGTGAGGAAAATGAAGTTAAAATAGAAACAAATTGTTTAGAAGATGATTTGTACGAAAGTATTTTTCATGAGGAAATCTATAATGTAGAACTTCCTAAAAACTTTAATGATGTACAACAATCACAGGAAAAAAGAAATTGGATTAAGGCAATGGAGGATGAACTTAAGGTGATGAAAGATAGGAAAGTATGGAAATTAGTAGATCCCCCACCTCAAGGTGTGAAAATATTAGGTAATAAATGGGTATATAGCGTAAAAAGGGATGATAAAAATAATATAAAAAGATATAAAGCTAGGCTTGTAGCACAAGGTTATAGACAGAAATATGGAATAGATTACACTGACATTTTTTCACCAGTTGTAAATTTTTCAATAATTAGATTCCTATTTATAATATTAGTATCTTTGCTAAAATGGAAGCATGTCCAGTTAGATGTTAAATCAGCTTATCTTTATGGAAATTTGAAGGAAAAAATTTACATGCAACAACCTGATGGATTCAAACTAAAAGGTAGTGAAGATAAAGTTTGTCTTTTAGAAAAGACTATTTATGGGTTACATCAGAGTGGAAGAGAATGGAATAAAGAATTGGATTCAATTTTGAATTCAATAGGATTTGAGACCATTAAATGGTGCAACTGTGTATACAAAATGAATAATAGTGTTATCTTGATAGTATATGTTGATGATATCTTGTTATTTGGAATAGAAACATCTGTAATTGGAAAAACTATTCAAATTATTAAAGAAAAGTTAGATATAGAAGAATTAGGAAAGGTCAAATATCTGTTAGGAGTTAACTTTGAAACTACAGACAAGGGCATATACTTACATCAAGAAACATATATAAACAGACTTATAACTAGTTTTACAGATTTACCTAAGACATTGGTAAATTTACCTTTTAAAACAGGGTGCTGGTTACCACCAAAAATTAAGGAAGATGAAATTATTGAGACTGAACTCATGAGAAAATACCCATATAGATCAATAATAGGTTGTTTATCTTTCCTTGCAGACAGAAGCCGACCAGATATTTCTTTTTCAGTAAACACAATGGCTCAATTCTGTAATGGATACACATATCAACATTGGAAAATCGTTGTAGATTTAATGAATTATGTCTTTAGGACAAAACATTATAAAATAAATCTAACAAATGTTAATAGAGGCATCTTAAATGCATATTCTGATGCAAACTGGGGAAGTCATTTGACCAATAGACACTCTACAAGTGGATACATACTATATTTAGATGATACCCCATTTACATGGAAATCAAGAAAACAAAAGTGTATTGCATTAAGTTCTATGGAATCCGAATTTATAGCCTTAACTGAAAGTGTAAAAGAAACAATATGGTATTTTAATATATTAAAAGAAATAGACGTACTACCTAATGTGGGAAAACCTATTCAATTCTGTGACAATCAGTCAGCTATATATTTCTGCAAGAATAGTGTAGAAAATATAAAAACCAAGCATATTGATATCTCTCTCTCTCTCAGACTACAATTCATTAGAAAACTTGTTGAAGAAGAAGAATTCACTTTAAAATTTGTTAATAGTAATTTAAACTTAGCTGACTTCCTAACTAAACCTTTATCCAAAGAGAAACTAAGTCGTTTCATAGAGAGACTGTTTTGGAGATGAACTGTCTACAAATTAATCCAAGACTCATCTTCAGACAAGACTGGACCCGAAGCAGGAGGGAGTGTGAAGTCCACTACTTGTACAAGTTGACAAGGGACTCTGCATCATCTGTAAATTCCTTCACTGCTCTGTGCTATTTATCTCATTCTGTCTCTTTATAATTTTGTGTAGCTATCATGTTGTAAATCAGGGGAAATTATCATGGGGCCGATTGTTGCAGCTGATCATTTTTTTTATAAATATAATATACTATGTTGTTTGTAAATTTGATTATTTAAATAATTTGTAATTTTTTAAATATTTAATTATAAAATGAATTTTTGTAAATATATATATATGTAAATTTTTGTGTAAAAAAATTAATTAATAATAGAAAATTTGCATATGTTTTTTGTTCATTAAAAAGTAGAAAATATTTTATGAAAGGTGTGTGTGCCTTCTGTCCATCCTTCCACCCAACAAAAATTAAATATCAGCAAGAACAAAATTATAATGCTTTGAAATTCATTAAGAAAAAGCCATTATAATTGAACACAGCATTGATAAAATGGGAGGTTGCTTAGAGGAAGTAAGTAATGATGAGCTTGGACAAGATTATGAAGGCTGGACTCTCAGAAAATAAGAAAGAAAAGGAATTGAAGCTTTTGAAATTTGGGCACTGAGAAAACTACACAAAGTACCACAAGGACAGATAAAAAGACAATTATTTCAATCTTAAATGAAATTTTTCTTGGTAGATTCCTAGAATCCCAAATATGCAAACAATGAATGATCTAAACACAAGGTAATAAGACCAAATCCAAATAAATAAATAGTGTGTGACATTTCGGTAACAGCGTTGTTTATAACCTTGTGTTTGAAATCTATAATCCAAATTGTGCCTTATCAATGAATGACCTACTTCAGTTATATAAAGAGAGCAAATGGATTAGAAAAGATGTTGATAACAAGGTAATAAGGCCAAATAGTGTGTGATATTTAGGTAACAATAATGTTACCATCATCAGACAAAAGTGCTGAATGATGATGGTTACAATGCTGCTACCTAAATGTCACTCACTATTTGGCCTTATTACCTTGTGTTTACCTATATATATATAAAATTGAATGTCTGTCTGTCTGTACTCTATAGATTCAAAAACCATACATCCAATTGCCGTGAAATTTTGGGATATTATTAGATTTGTAGATTTAACTTGCAAGCAGCGCCCCCATTGCGACGATGATAACAAGTTTTTTTATCTATAAGTTTTATTATCACTAAGTTTATTATCTTAAAGATTATTTATCAAAAGTAAGATTTTCTACCTATTAATTACGCACAAGTCAAAGTTAGTTATCGAGTATTTTTCAAGGGACCGGGAAAAAATGTTCACTAGATAAAGCGATTTTGTAATGTAGAAAATTAGGAAAGACAAAATTCAGGATGACACGGCAATTTATTTGAGACAAGAATAATGATACAATTCTAAGGCAAGATACTATTCCTTTAACTTCCAATTACCGAGGGAACCAATTAATATTGATTTTATTCAACTTATCGAGTATTTTTCAAGGGACCGGGAAAAAATGTTCACTTTATCGAAGAGATTCAAATTTATGAGTTTCAAATTATCAAAATATATCTATTATTTTTTAAAATAAGTTTATAGAGAATTATTTTAACAAATGTTCGTTAGACAAACCTTTACTCGGGTAAAACCCGGGCGAAGCCAGTTACATCCGCTAGTAAACTATAATCCACACACACACAAAAGCCTTTATTAAGACACACAGGTCTTACAGGGGATTCTCCTTGGGGTTACAAAACGGAGAAAGTGGGAAATAAAAATGGTGAAAGAATATATACATATGGTAAATATATATACAGATTATAAGAAAGAATAAAGAAATAAGAAGAATTTTAAAAAATAAATAAATAAAATAAAAAAAATTTGGAAATATGGATGGGAGAAGTGGAGAGCGAAAAGAGGAAAGAAAGCAGGTATTTACATATGGAACAAGTCAATTTAATAAACTATAATCCAAATTGTACCTAATGAAAAGATGTTGATGTTTGGAAAAATTGAAGGAAGGGGGGAGAAAGACCTCCAATAAACTGGCTGGAAAGGAAGTCACTAGATGAGATGTGAGTGATGTTCACTAACAGATCAAATTGAAGAATTTTTGTCCATAGTGTCACCAAAAGTTGACTTGATGGACGCTAACAACAAAGACACCTCTAAATCTGGCCATTCTTTGCACACAGAGGGATGTTTGATTACTGATGAGGCATTGCTTGATTTTTTTTAATACAATACCAAAATCTAACTATTTAGATATACTGCAAATTAAATTTTATTGCCCTCTATCGTTAAAATTTTACACGAATAAATTTACTGGCAATGCGTTTCTTTTTTAAAATGTACCTCTATGTACCTCTACAGACCTATAAGCTTATGTCCATAGTTCACTAAACACCATTTAGCTGCCTTCCATAGAAAATGCAGGGTATATAACAAAACCAGTCCAATACAATAGTAGAGCGGTCTAGAGATTAATTTGGCGAAACCGCTGAGAGGGTTCACTACTGATGAGCCAAGCCCTCTCATTCATTAAATCATATCATTGCAGTAAGGTCTGTAGAGATTTAAAAAAGAAACGCATTGCCAGTAAATTTATTTGTGTAAAATTTTAGATATACTGCAATATAAAAAAAGAAAATAATTTGGTTGATGTAAATATATTTTTGAAAAATACAGTGAAACCTTGTTATAACAGCCTCTTTTATGACAGCAACTTGGTTATAACATTATAATTTCTAAGAAATGTCCATTATTATATTAATACAATAGAACTACTTCCCTGTAAATTACAGTCAAAGTGTCCTTTAAGGTGAGGTATCCTCATACCAGAGAGTTGCTAAATAGTAAAATGATAATTTTGCAAATGAAAACTGTCCTTTGTAGAGAGGTGTCCGCTAAAGGGAGGTTCTACTGTATATAATAATTATTAATAATGATACTAATTTTAATATAATAATATCTAAGTTTTTTTTTTTTTTAAATCCTAATTGTTTTAACCGTAGTTATAACAACATAAAATATATGGCCCTCGGCCCAAGTATGTTGTTATAGTGAAGTTTCACTGTATATATAGAGTAGAACCTCCATGAGAGAGGACACTCACGCTACAGGGAATTTTTCTTCAAAGTACAGATATCATCAGCAAAATTACCATTTTTACTAATTAACTGCTTTTTTTTTTTACTTATCCTTTTAGTCTAAATTAGACAAGATCTTGGAGGTCATGCTCATTAAGAAGCTCAAGAACTCTTCTTGGTTCTCTGTACCTTGATCTCTTGTCCGTTTTGGAAAGGAGATCCCTGTACAGAGAACCACCAAGAAGAGTTCTTGAGCTTCTTTATGAGCATGACCTCCAAGATCTTGTCTAATTTAGACAAAAAGGATAAGTAAAAAAAAAAATGCTCTCTGGTTTAGAAAACACCTCTCTCTAATGAATGGACACTTTGGCTGAGCAACTGGGTGTTGTCTTTTAGAAAGAGGTAGTTCTACTGTACAAATATTCTCAAGGTCATCCAAAGTACGCTACTCAAATACACAATATATAGTGTTTCAATAGATATATTCTAACAGAGATATAAATAAAGGTATATCTGACCCCTCTCTCTTTCTCCTCCATCAGTACAATTTTCTCCTATTTTTTATTATAGAGGTAAAATGAACTTTAAAATTATAAGAACTTAAGGTAACCAGTCTAAATCTATAATTCAAATTGTATGTTACCCTCAACAAAATTCTAATTTGTAGGGATGTTAATAAAGATTCATGTTGGGGGGGGGGACCCTGAGCAAAATACAAGAAAATAAAGACCTAATCCAAATAAATTAATAGTGTGTGACGTTTCGATAACAGCATTGTTACCGAAATGTCACACACTATTAATTTATTTGGATTAGGTCTTATATTCTTGTAGCTATAATCTATAATCCAAATTGTGCTTTATCAATTGAGCAAAATGTTTCTTGTTTATTATTATCCAGAAAAAAAAAAATGAGGCAACAAAATATATGTATTTAATAGAATTTAAATATTTTCCTTTATGATAAGGCACACAATTTGGATTATAGATTATAAACACAAGGTAATAAGACCAAATCCAAATAAATAAATAGTGTGTGACGTTTCGGTAACAGCGTTGTTACCAAAATGTCACACACTATTTATTTGGATTTGGCTTTATTACCTTGTGTTTATTTTTGTTTATGAGTTCCTGGCCAAGGTTACTTTAGATTTTGACAAAAATGAGCTTTGAACTAATATAAGTGATGAACCCAGGAAAGTGTGTGATGATGAAACTCAATTTTTCAAGTTACATGTGTATGTACCTGATAATATTAATGTTCCCACAAAATCTCTAAAATACAATTGAACCACGTTATAAACAGCACCGCTTACAAACAACAACAAAAAAGCCTTTATTTAGGGTCACTGACCCTATACAGGATTCACCAGAGGTATGCATAAGAACAAAGCAGTGAGACAAAGGAAATAACGATATATACAGAGTAAGAAGAAAAAGAAAAAAAAAAACAAGAAAAGAAAAAAAAAAAAGAAAGAGGGAAGCAAGAAATCAACACAAAAAGAGTAGCAGTAAGAAAGTGAGGAGTGAGTATCACTTGGCCTTCTTCTGAGATATGGACTTGTGGAAACCATAAAACGCCGTAGCAATATACTTATTCTGGGTCATATTGTCAATTATTGATGGAAGTGAAGCACAGAGTTGCCCAGTTTTGAGCATAAGGGTTCTTCTTTCAGAGCAGAGCAATCAAAAATATAGTGAGTGATTTCATTTTTTAGTTTTGAATTACAGAAGGTACAAGTCGGGTCCTCACCGCAGAGCATCTTGGGAACAGCACCACTTAGAGACTGTTGTTATTAAAGTTTGGGACACTATGTAGCTGTTATAATAAGTTGGAGTCAAAAGACGATCCATCAAATAAGTTTATATAAAAAGGCCTACCTGGGAGTTACTCTTACAAGAAATAAAAGGATTTAAAAGCGCGAATGTTTCTTTTATGCATAAAACAAACTTCTACTGTCCTTACTGCGATGAAAAAAATATATTGGGAGGGCTTGGCTCATCAGTGGTGAACCCTCCCAGCGGTTTCGCCAATTTAATCCACCAGACCGCTTCTCAGAGCTCTAATACTGTATTGGATCATTCTGCTTTTATATGCTACACTGAAGGATGGGATCTTAGAAATGGTTTTCAAGTAAACTATGGACATATGCTTATAGGACAGTAGAATTACATTCAAATATTTGCTTCGAGCAATGCTCTTCAGCAAACTATAAAGAGAAGGCCAAGAGTTGACTCCCAGAAGTTGAGCCAACAGTGCCTCTTGTCAAAGTATAGAATTATATAAAATAAAAGGATTATGTTGTTGTTGTGTCCAATGAAGAGCCTCAGATGTCTCCTTGCATCTCTATCACAGCAGTCGCAATGTCCACCTTCATTGGAAAATAGGTACCATTACCACGTTAGTCACCATGGACCAGAATTAGGTTAAATATTCCAAGGATCCAAGGGGGACTGTTGTGGTTGAACTTCTCCCCACCAATATAGAATTATAGAATATTGATATGTCTTTAATTAAAAAGGTATATATTGGATCAAAATATTATTTATTTTACCAATATTTCAGTTGGCTGAATGCCAACCTTTTTCAAGGTATTACAACATACATAAACACACATTAATAACATAATACACATTAATATGTTATAATACCTTGAAAAAGGTTGGCATTCAGCCAACTGAAATATTGGTAAAATAAATGCTATTTTGATCCAATATATGTCTTTTTAATTAAAGATTTATTTATGGACTGCTCTATTTTGAAAATGTGTGTATACTTCTTCTTTCTTATCTCCACTCAATCATATTAGGGTATCAAGCTTGTAGAGCCTTGACAACCATCATGACTGGGTGAATTAGAATGTGTTTGCCTTTGTCATTAAGACTGGAAGCACTACTCAGTGGCGGGCCGACTTAGCTCCAATATGAAATGGCCGCCTCTGACATGAGGGACAGACACCATGTGCAGCCGCTCCTAACATGGAGTACAAACGCTGCTCATCCTGTATCCCTGGATCAGGAGCCCTTACATGGTACTATCAGCCGGACCAGCTGAGCCCAGGTTTTTTAGTGAGCTTGTTACTGCTCCCCCTCCTCCTTTTTCATCCGGGCTTGGGACCGGCCGGAGTTATGTGTGTATACTGAAGGCTGGTTATGTGGCAGCTACTGGAGCAGCGGTGCTCGGACATCTCAGTGATGGTACAGAAGCAAGCCACCATTAGCCTCACCAAGCTGGTGAAGCACCATCCAGAGAGAGTGGGTCCGGCCTGGGCCCAGGGAGTGTTGCCCCAGATGACCACCCTAGAGCCCACACTGCTGGACTTGGTAACAGAGTCCGTGGACCTCATCCTAGTGCAGCCTCTCCACAGTGAGCACCCCACCTGGGATCTCCTCTCTCAGCTCAAGGACAAGGGGATGGGTCTCTACCTCTCCCTCATCTTCGGGAATCTCGCCAGAGATATGACAGTACGGTAAGTACTCTTTTATACTATTTTTCATTGCGTATGATTCTTTTTGATAAAAAAATAATTTTTTTTGGACGGTCGGTGGAAGGATGATCTAAATCGTTGGTTTTTAATCGTTACGACCCGAGTTTGATTCCCGCATTGGGCACTTTTTTTCTAATAAAAAAAATGCTCCGATGACCACCGATTTTTGCAAAAGTCCAACCCCACCAGCAAGTGCAAGTAACCAAACGGGGCTCTGGCACATTTGTATGTGCAAAGTTGAACTGCTTTTCACATGTGTAGACATGTGGTGCACTTACAGTAAAAGCAGTCGCTAACTTCTTCCAAACATGATTATCATGGCCTCTACCACGTGTACTAGGGATAAGCAAAAAAAAAGATAATAATAATAATTTATCGCCTTTCCTGCAATGATTTTAAAATATATATATTATCCCATTGTATAATTATACAAGGTCATGGAGACTATATTTATTGATCAAATTCACAATCTTGGTAGGGTTGGAATATAGGTCCTGTCTTGAGGCTCCCATACATTCCAATAGGTTGTCTTCAGGCTTTACTACAATGATAAATTCACACACACACAAAAACCTTTATTAAGACACACAGGTCTTACAGAGGATTCTCCTTGGGGTTACAAGACGGAGAAACCTATGAAAGTGGGAAATATACAAAGGGGTAAAAATGGAAAAAGATTATATACACATGATAAATATATACAGATTATTATTTGAATGATCCTATAGAAAATAAGAATATGGATTTGGAAATATGGATGGAAGAAGTGGAGAGCGAAAAGAGGAAAGAAAACAGGTATTTACATATGGAACATACATATAATGGAACAAGTCAATTTAAGCTCACACAGCACAGGTGGACCATGGCTTTTTTCAAGAAATCTTTAAGAGATTTTCCAGGAAAATCCGAGTGTTCAGAGTTGTATACAATGATAAATTAATGGGGAGGCCTGGCTCATCAGTGATGAACCCTCCCAGAGGTTTCACCTGTCTAATCTACCATACCGCTGTAATATTGCTTTGGAACATTTTACTTTTATACTGATACCAAAGCTAAACTCTTGGAAATTGTATTCTAAATGTCCATATTTCATTCAAAAGAATAAAAAGAGGATAATTTTTTAAACTTCTAATTCTAAGAATAATATTTTAGGTTTTCCTAGAAAGCTATTTTCTTCTTATCAACTATATTTTATTTACATACTTGAAAACGTACTGTTTAAGAACACACTGTGTTATTTTTTCTCATTCAGTACTTTTGTCTCATAATGGTAACAATGCTGTTACCGAAATGTCACACATTATTTATTTGGATTTGGTCTTGTCATTTTCAGTACTTTTTTCTGATGATGGTAACAATACTGTTACTGAAATGTTACCCACTATGTATTTGGATTTGGTCTTGTCATTCTGTACTTTTGTCTGAGGATAGTAACAACACTGTTACCGAAATGCCACACACTATTTTATTTATTTGGATTTGGTTTTGTCATTCAGTACTTTTGTCTGAGGATAGTAACAATGATGTTACCGAAATGCCACACACTATTTATTTGGACTTGGTCTTGTCATTCAGTACTTTTGTCTGATGATGGTAACAATACTGTTACTGAAATGTTACCCACTATGTATTTGGATTTGGTCTTGTCATTCTGTACTTTTGTCTGAGGATGGTAACAACACTGTTACCGAAACGCCACACAATATCTATTTGGATTTGGTCTTGTCATTCAGTACTTTTGTCTGAGGATAGTAACAATGATGTTACCGAAATGCCACACACTATTTATTTGGACTTGGTCTTGTCATTCAGTACTTTTGTCTGAGGATAGTAACAACACTGTTACCGAAATGCCACACACTATTTTATTTATTTGGATTTGGTTTTGTCATTCAGTACTTTTGTCTGAGGATAGTAACAACACTGTTACCGAAATGCTGCACACTATTTATTTGGATTTGGTTTTGTCATTTAGTACTTCTGCCTGATGATGGTAACAATGCTGTTACTGAAATCTCACACACTATTTATTTGGATTTGGTTTTGTCATTATGTACTTTTGTCTAAGGATAGTAACAATGCTGTTACCGAAATTGCATACACTTTTTTTTTTTCATTTGGATTTGGTTTTGTTACCTTGTGTGTAACTATTCACAAGTCCACAGTCCATGGGTTGAATGAGGCAATGTCCACCTGGTGTGCAGGAGAACTCTTCTCAAAAAGATCCGTATAGCTCTGTGGAGGGGACACGAGCCGATCCTCTGGTTCCTGGGAGACATATTGACCAGTGATGTCAAGAAATCTCCCATCATCCTGATGAAGCTGGCTTTGAGATCCTGGTGCAGCCGCAGCTCCAATCTCCATCATATCCTCAAGGTGCTCACCCACACTGCCTCCAGACTCTCTAGCGATCAAAAGAATGAACTCTCAAGTATGTATTTTATTCCCTTTTCTCCTCTTATATATTTACATACCTACCATGGGGTTCGCTCAAGTTTTTCATTTCAGCTGGAAAATAAAAAAACTAACCAAGCCACCAAAAAAAGTTATTTATGGAAGTCAATACAAGAATCAATGCAATGTATGGGAAGACAATGCATGGTCAAAACATTAGCTTCAACACAATAAAAGAACCAAACATTTCACCCCATACATTAGAAAATGTAAGAGCTTGAGGCCATTCCATGGCAAGTATCCAGCATTTTCTTCCTTTCTCCGTATCCTTAAGATCCAAAAGTAAGTTCTGTGAAGCTACACTGTTTACCTGTCACTTGAAGCGAAGGTTTTCTTACAGTACTTAGCATCTCTATCTTTAGCTGATATTTTGTCTTCTTTTTATTTATCTATTTTTGTTGACAAACTTCACTACAACCAGATAAACACAAGGTAATAAGACCAAATCCAAATAAATAATTAGTGTGTGACGTTTTGGTAACAGCGTTGTTACCATCTTCAGACATAAGCTGTTACAGAAACGTCACACACAATTTATTTATTTGGATTTGGTCTTATTACCTTGTGTTTATAATCAATAATCCAAATTGTGCCTTATCATTACAATCAGATACTTTACCTCTTTGGTTTACTGCCATTCTAACCTTTGTACGATTTTAATATGAGTTATACTTACTATGCATATGGTTGTTCCTTATCCCCTTATGTAAAGATTACACAATTTTCATGAGTTCATGCTCCTCGAGCTATATTTCATGGAATAGGGTATAGGGGTACAGCTTTAGTTGATCATAATACCATGATCCAGGCACACTTTGATGAAAGTCTGACTTTGCCTGTAATTTGAGGCTGTTCCTAACATGGAAGCCTTTGCTGTAGACTCTAACATGAGCACAGACGTAGCTCCTCTGTACCCCCAGAAAGAGACGGTATAGTTTTTGGCACATAAAAGGTGACCTTTCTTTTATATATTTTTTATATATGCCCGTAATTTGAGGCTGTTCCTAACATGAAAGCCTTTGCTGTAGACTCTAACATGAGCATAGACGTAGCTCCTCTGTATCCCTGGAAAGAGACCCTTGCAGTATAGTTTTTGCCACTATTTTGACACATGAGAGGTGACCTTTCTTTTCATAGATCAAAATATCCTCTCGGGAAAAATTCCCATCTATATTTCAGCCATAAAATTGGCCACTTTTCCCAGCTAAACATCTCTTTGACAGATTCTGAAGTTTTCAGGAATCTCTCATGGATCTATATATCTCATGAAATATACACCTTCCTACACTGATGAGGGTCATAACCCAAAATGATGATTTTTCAAGTGGACATTCTGTAATTGCCAAAACAGGTGTTGAGATTTTGTCACTGACCTGAGTCTGATAGTTTGTAGAGACGGGTCAAAATATTTGCATCTATTGGACAGAAGAGGTGACATTTCTTTTAGAGATCAATATCCTCCTGGTAAATAGAAGTGGAAAGACTTTGATGTTGCCGGTCGTCTATTTTTTGGAGACAGAGGCAATTTTGTTCACACTTGGTTATCTCATGGTTAAACCGTTTGGTTTTCGACCACTACGACCCGGGTTCGATTCCCGCATTGGACACTTTTTTCTGTTTAAAAAAAAAAATGCTCCAATGGCCCCCCGATTCTTGCAAAAAGTCCAACCCCACCAGCGAGTGCAAGTAACTAAACGGGGCTCTGGCACATTTGTAAGTGCGATGTCGAACTTCTTTCACATGTGTAGACATGTGGTGCACTTACAGTAAAAAGCAATCGCTAACTACCCACCATGATTATCATGGCCTGTACCATGTGTACTAGGAATAAGCAAAAAAAAAAGTGTCTTCAATAAAAGTCACTGTAATATCTTTCAGAGTTATTGTTTCAATCCCGATATGCATGTTAAAAGTTACAACTACCTTAAGTGTTGTCCATGAGTGTATACATACAACATAAAGTTGTAGGTGAATGGTATTCATATACCAATAGAGGGATCTCTCCATTTAAACTATGCACTTCGTTTATCATCCCATTAACCAACTTTTGGTACGTAATACAATCCTTATTGAGGGTGTTCTTCTCAATATAGATTGCTGTCACCTTGAGAGACAACCTAGTGTCCAGCTACTTGACCAGCTCCACAACTCCAAGGAAGAGGCTCTAAGGAAGACTATCAACAGTCCAAAAACTTATCCAGAACTCATTTTTATTGAAAAACACCCTCAATTTATACATTAAAGCAATTTACATACTAATTTATCTAAAGAGACAAAGGTCACCTCTCGCGTCAAAATAGACGTCAAAACTAGACGCCATCTATTGACCGTCGCCCCAAACTAGCAGCCTCGGGTCGGTGACAAAGCCATGGTCTCTAGGTGGACGCTTTTCAGTTTGCCAAAGCTGGTGTTGTGGCTTTGTCATCGACCCGAGGCCGCTAGTTGCGGCGATGGTCAATAGATGGCGTCTAGTTTTGATGTCTATTTTGACGGGAGAGGTGACCTTTGTCTCTTTTAATCAATATCCTCCTGGCAAAATTTCCATCTATACTAATTTATATATTTGTAGGATTGTTTGTTGCGTGATGTGTTGGTGTGGCTTGTGGAAAGGCTGCTAATAGAATTATAATTAAAATTAATTTATTTAAACCCAGAAATATAAAAAGAGAAAAGAAGCAACGGTTGAAGTAACGGCCGTTGGAGCAAGCCTAGATGTTTACCGCGTGAGTGCCAGATCAAGTGTCGGAAGCACCAGCCGCTAGAAAGTTCCGGATGACGCCCGCGCATGCGTAGTGAAGTGTTCTCCCAACACGTGTTTGCCGAGGCAAAATGGGGCCGCCAAGCTTCTGCCTGTATGTGTTTTGAAGCTTTGTCCCAGTTCGCTGAAGCAAAGTGCGGTCGCCACATATCAAAAGAAATTTACATACTTTTTTCTCTTAGTTTTTAAGTTACAAATATATTTACATAAAAATAAAGTTGACTATTCTAGTAGTCGTAACAATCCTCTCTCAACTTTATATTGTATTCTGAACAGAAAGTTGGCTCTTACCACTTCAGCTTAGACATCTTTTTGGTAATGATAAAGCACAATTTGAATTATAGATACAAGAAAATTTTCTTGTATCTTTTTGGTAAATTTGACCGATTTCATACCTTCTCCCATAGGATGTTATGAAGTTAAAGCCGCCCCTGTACTGATGAGAGCCATAGCTCAAAACCATGGTATACTGGTTGTTGACTCTTTTGTCTGAATTTTCCAAAACTCTCATGTAGAGCCTCTTTCTTCATTGCCACTATGTTTTATATTGGAGTGCTAAAAACAAAATGCATTGTTTAAATGCATACAAAAAGTCATGGATGAGTGGGTAACACCCTCGATTCCCCACAGCCATGAACTGGGATTGAATCCTGTGTTAACGTTTTGTTTAATATGTGAATACCCTTCATATATTATTCATTGTTGCAATAATCATAAACTAGGTTGTTCTTTTTGAGAGGTACCTAATAAAATGATTTTGGAACCAGGTTAAATGCCTATATAAAGGGAGAGATGTGTTTGTCACATCTATATCTTCATGATTTGAGTTCACACAATTTGAATAAGAATCCCTTGAATCAATAATAAAATACAAACATGGAGGCCTGATGTTTGTCACATCTGTCTGTGTATCTCCAACATGCTGTGGCTCTGCAGGTGTCCTGGAACTCCAGATCACCAAGATGGACCTGCCCATAACAACCATTCCTTCAGCTGTCGAAGCCCTCTCCAGGATCTGCCCCACCAGTCACTTTGAGGAGTTTGCACTGGCCACCTTGGAGGTATAGACTGGAACCTCACCCTATATATTCATAGTCTTGTACAGGTCTTGTAGATATTGACAGTCATGGAGATAGGGCAAAGTTGGGGGATTTTTTTTTTTTTGCTTATCCCTAGTACATGTGGTACAGGCCATGATAATCATGGTGGGTTAAAAGTAGTCTACTGCTTTTACTGTAAGTGCACCACATGTCTACACGTGTGAAAAGCAGTTCGACTTTGCACTTACAAATATGTCAGACCCCCGTTTGGTTACTTGCACTCGCTGGTGGGGTTGGACTTTTGCAGTGTAAACACAAGGTAATAAGACCAAATCCAAATAAAAAATAGTATGTGACGTTTTGGTAACAGTGTTGTTGCTGAAACGTCACACACTTATTTGTTTATTTAGATTTGGTCGTATTACCTTGTGTTTATAATGTATAATCCAAATTGTTCCTTATCACAGTACAGTGTAGTGTCCATAGTGTCAAACACAGGAATGAATAGATACAATTGGATAAAAGTAGGAATGAGACTGAACCTAACTCATGGCATTCATTCCAGTAAGTTCAGTTTGGTGCGATCTTGTGTAGCAGAGCTAACCTTTCTAAACTTCTTGCTGTCCAGCAACCAACTGAATGATAGGTCCCTATTCCCACCAAAATAGCCATTTTTCTTATAATCTCCGACAAACATTAGGATTGCTAAAAAAAAGAGATATCACCCCCTAAATCAATACAGTAGAACCTCTATGAGAGGACACCTCTCTGTAAAAGACAGTTTTCATTTATAACACAATATAATGTGGCTTATGATTGTAGAACATTTGAAAATTATCCCGCATGTGTTTCTTTTGAACGAAAAATTGAAATTTATTTTAAGGAGAAATAATGATTATTTATAACCTTAGGGATGAAGTATGAAAGGATGAATTGTGAAGAGTAATGATAAACGAAAAAATAAAGTGTCCAGGGATGGGAATTATCATTACTCTTCACAATTCATCCTTTCATACTTCATCCTTGAGGTTAGAAATAATCGTTATTTTTCCTTAAAATAAATTTAGATTTTTCGTTCAAAAGAAACACATGCGGAATAATTTTCAAATGTCGTTCTATAGTTTTCTTTGCCAAAATTACCTTTTTTACTATTTAGCAACTCTCTGGTAAAAGGACACCTCTCCCTAAAGGACACTCTGGCTCTGCAACTAGTCATTTACAGAGAGGTAGTTCTACTGTACATATAAACACAGTATTATAACGAGCAATTTAAAATTCTTTAAGAAGACCGTATACATTTACTGGTCATCTCAGTAACCAATCTGTGCCCTATTCATAGACTCCTGTCTGGATACATTGTGTGTGTTCAGAAATGCTTCGAAGCTGTGTACAGGGCCAATGAGGATGTAGCGGAAGATGTTTTGATCCAACACATCTTCACCATCGGAGAGTTTCTGCTGCACTGGCCAAATGGTGCTGCCCTTGAGAACATATTTGACCTCCTTCACTCCTTGGTAACATCTTCCTTAGGTATGTTCTTCTGCTTTTCCTTTCTACAGGTTTGCCATGGGTGAGACCTTTTTTTTTTGCTTATCCCTAGTACATGTGGTACAGGCCATGATGATAATCATGGTGGGTAGAAATAGGCGACTGCTTTTACTGTAAGTGCAACCACATGTCTACACATGTGAAAAGCAGTTTGACTTTGCACTTACAAATGTGCCAGAGCCCCGTTTGGTTACTTGCACTCGCTGGTGGGGTTAGACTTTTGCAAGAATCGGGGGCCATTGGAGCATTATTTTTTTAAACATAAAAAAAAGTGCCCAATGCTGGAATTGAACCCGGGTTGTAGCGGTCAAAAACTAACGGTTTAGACTGTCCTTCCACCGACCCCCCCACTGACAAACATTTGTAAATTATTTTTATAAAGCACAAAAAAATTGTTCTTCTAAAAATGGAACACCCTCTGTATATGTTGTCAATTTTATTGAAGTCTTCTATCTTGGTTGCTACAGCCTGTTATTCATTGGGGGGGTGGAGAATGTTATTGTATCCCCTAATTATATGGTTGTGTTGGTGGCAGATCTGCGGAGGCCAGTCACCCAGAAGATGAGAGCCATCGCCTACATCTCCCTGGGTAAACTCAGTTTGGTGGACGAGGGGCTTGCTGAACGCTCCCTGCCCATCCTGGTCAAAGAGCTGGGTAATGCCATGATGGGGAGTCAACCTTCCAGAATCAATGCCATGTTTGCCTTAACAGACCTGTGCATGTCTTATACCACCCTGGTTGAGAAATACATTTCCACCATGTTCTTGCAACTGCGCGATCCCTCCCCGTGTTTCCGCAAGCTAACCCTGCAACTTATAACCTTTCTACTCCAAGAAGACTATCTGAGATGGAAGGGTACTATTTTCTTCCGGATTCTTGTTGCCCTTCTAGATCCCCTCAGGTCCATCCAGAATCTTACCTACTACCTCCTCACAGATATCCTGCACCCTAAAGACCCTACAGTCTACTATTACCAGTTCTTAGATGCCATGTTCCACTATACCGGCTGCAAGGTCTTCTTGGACCAAAGTTTTGACATCTCTGGCCCGGAGAGAGTACATTTACGGGTGCAGATTTACTCCTTCATGATCCTTCGGATGAATGAGCGCCAGAGGTTTACTCTCACCACGAGGCTCTTCAGAGAGGTTCTGGTGCCATTTCAAGAGAAGCGGCTGCCCTTTGAAGGCAAATACTGCGATCTCTTTGAGGACATTCTCCGAGTACTGATGCACCCCAACATCAGGTTGTCTGGAACACATGGGGCCATGGAAGAAGAGGAAGAAGGCGATGCTCAGCCATTGAGAAAGTCCTGTATAAAGAAGGAAGAGAGGATGGCTTTGGTTGCATTGGCACTTCCAGTATTGGTGGATCTCAAGACATGTCATTCAGAAAGTCAGAGGCAGCTCCTCAAGTCCCTCTATGTAGAGCTGGCCAAGAGCTACAAGGCTGAAGTCAAACATTACCTGGAGGAGGATCCCAACTTCAGTCTGCAGCTGGGAGATTGGCTGGAGTATACCCCACAGATTGCTCCCCCAAACAACACCTCTCCATCCACCTCTGCAGAGGACCTCGCTATACCATCTACCTCTTCCTCCAACCCTCATCAACCATCTCCTGCCACAGGAAAGAGGACTCGGCAATCGACCAAACCTCGCAAGAAACGAGGTACAAGCCGTCCATCCTATGTTGAGGAGGAAGATAGCGATGATTAAGTCCCACCATCCATCCCTTGTTAACAACTCACCCTGGAGCAGAGAACAAAGCATTGTCACAGTAGAGTTATATTGTATCGTTACATTACCCATATTTTTATCTGTATATAACATTTTTTTTTTAAATCAACACATAATAAAAAGTCATTATATATATTTTTATAAGTTCCTGAAAACCAAATGCTGCTTCTTCCTCCCATTTATTTTTAATCATTATTTGGATAGTTAAATGTGTTAATTCCTAACTGGGGAGCATGTGTAAGATGTTGAGTTTCTGTGTAATTATCCCTTTTTACATACTTCTGTACATTCCTGAACAGTGTGAAACCTCTGTAATGGGGTGACCATTTCTGTTATCCAGCCATTAGGCATCATTGAGTCTGGAATGGCCACATAACCCTATCTGGACCATTTAATTATTCTATATTCCATATTGTGCTATATTTTTAAGAGTGGTGCATTTAAAATTAAAACCACACCGTAGTCAATAAGATTCCATATGAGCAGCATATTTGTGTATAGTATGAGATACAAACATTGCTAATTCATTGTTGTTATTGTTTCTTATCCCCTTGTGTAAAGATTACACAATTTCCATAAGTTCATGCTTCCACAAGCTGTTTTATGATAAGTATGTAGCTTGGCACCTGATGCTCCAGAACACATTTTGGCTTGCATTAGATGCACTAAACAGGACCTTTGCTTATCATAAAACAGCTCAAGGAGCATGAACTAATGGAATTTGTGTAATCTTTACAGAAGGGGATAAAAAACAACAACACGCAACAAGTCAACCTACTATAATATTCCAACTCCTACCTTAATTCAATAGGATGCAGCTTTCTCTTTGGGGTAAAGTTCAAACAATGTTGTAAATACTTGCCACTAATGTGTTAACAATCTGTTGCACCCAATAAGTAAGCTTTAAGAGAGTTGACATCATCATGATTACTAGTAAATACTACATCCAACATACTTAGTAAGCACTTCGGCCAGTTAGAGTATTTTTTATTTTCTCAACGTTTTGACAAAAATCTTTTGTCACAATGTTGAGAAAAATAAAAAAACTCTAACTGGCCGAAGTGTCTATTTTTAATTGAAATAGGAATGCCGGCCAGGCAACCTCTTTCTTTACGATACTTAGTAGGATTGTACTAAGCCACCGCACTTGGTTAATATATCTAAAGGTCATGTTACACCCGTTCTATTTACTATCATCTCCCTCAAATTACAGTCAGACTTTCACCAAAGTGTGCCATGATCAATGAAAGCTGCACCCCTATACCCCATTCCATGAGATTGACTCATGGAATTGGTGTAATTTATACACAAGGGGATAAGAAACAACAACTCTCATCTCTTACTAAACTCCCCCTCAATGAGCTTAAAATTTCTCAACTTGTTAATCATTCAAGAAAAAGGCATCTCCTTATGGTGCAAGCCATCAGTAAATTTTAATTGTGCACGATGCAAGAGATACCTTTTTCTTAATTTATCCACCGAATCCCAGTACAATTTCACCTTTTTGTTAATCATTGTTGAATAATTCATTCTTTTTGTTGTTGTTAATATTTAAATTTGTTTTTTTTTATTCATTTTTTTTTTTAAATATTAAATTAGCATACTATAGAATAAAGCGATAGGAGAAAATAATTTTTAAATTAGCATGTCAATGTGAACTTAACGAATAGTTCTCTGAATGTTTCTTAATATTTAAAATATAATTATTTTTTAAAATCAAAATATACTAAAATGAAATTGAAGTCAAGTAATTTCCTATGTCATTAATTGGAAGCACAGCAAATTTCTGGTCAATGTTGGAAACTAGCGGCAAGTGTTGAACTTCTGACACTTATTACATATAAGTCCTCTATTTACATATGCACGAACATGTTTTTGCACAAATTTTTAACTTTTTTTTTTAAATGTATATATGCCTCTTTTTGTGTATATTTTGTTTGACCTTATATTGGTCTGTTTTTGTTTGTTTTTTTTGTTATCTATAGTCAAATTGAAAAGAGTTTTTTTTTTTTTCTTTAATGTTATTTTTGATATCTTTGAAAAACCCAGATTGTGGAAGCAGCTATTATTGGTAGCATGTTGTTCATGCTAAATTTGTTTCTTTTTTATTTGTTTGTTTTATAGTTTGACATTTTTATATTTGTAATAATAGATGAATTTTTTATGTTTTAATCTTTGTTCACATTTATCTATATACATTTATAGACAAAACTTAAGGAAGTTGTACCTTTTAGAATGTATATCAGGATTGAGACAATAACTCTAAAAGATATTACAGTGACCTTTATTGAAGACACATGAGATAACCAAGTGTGAACAAAATTGCCTCTGTCTCCTTAAAAAAAAAATAGATAACTGGTGATATCTAAGACTTTACACTTACTTAAGTTTTGTCCATGAGTGTATATGAAAAAAGAAATTAAGAGGAGAAAAGATCAGCCAGTTAAATTTGAATAATGCCACTCGTACAATAAGTTTTTCTTTTTAAATAGCAAAGCCCCTATCTCTATTTCAGAATAAATATCAAATGATCATTGCTTTTCTAACTTCCTTCCAGGATATTGGGCAATCCTTTTATATTGATAAATCAAGAAATACCAACCACACTTTGCCATTTAAAATGGCTTACTGCATTTATTTAACATTTTTAGATCAGCAATCTCTAATTTTTTTGTGTTATTTTCAATTTTTGTTAATGATGATGCCATCTTGATTCGATTACTTAATCCAAACTCTAAGTCATTTCTTCTTAGTTATTAGAATTAAGAGACATTTTGACCAGTAAATATTTTTTTTATTCTCTCGACATTTTGACAAAAATCTTTTGTTTCTTGTCATTTGCATTCATTGTTTTGATCATCCTCGTGTAGCATCATCACCTATTTGTATATATACATATATATATATATATGTCGTAGTCAAGACCTTTTATTTTTATAAATGCTACATATAACCAAAAATGTTCACATATATATATTTTAAACTGTACATAAGGATTATATTTTAAGGTAGCATATGTAAATAGATATATATGCCATGTGTGATGTTCATTGCATATGTAAATCTATCGTCAAATGTTGTCTGTTGTCATGTAGGGAGGATTTGATGATGTGAAGGATGGTCCAACTATGTATGTACTCATTTTGGGCAAGTAATGTCTATGCTTTGATGTGTTATCCATGAGGTAAAGTATATTTTTGAGCCTCCAACTATGTTTGTACTCATCTTTGGACTAGTAATGTCTTCATTGAAATGCTTCGATGTGTTATTCCTGAGGTACCGTACATTTTTAAGCTTTTGATGATGTACAGGATGGTCCAACTATGTTTGTAGTCATTTTGGACTAGTTATGTCTATGCTTTGATGTGTTATCCATGAGGTAAAGTATATTTTTGAGCCTCCAACTATGTTTGTACTCATCTTTGGACTAGTAATGTCTTCATTGAAATGCTTCAATGTGTTATCCGTGAGGTACCGTACATTTTTAAGCTTTTGATGATGTACAGGATGGTCCAACTATGTTTGTACTCATTTTGGACTAGTAATGTCTATGCTTTGATGTGTTATCCATGAGGTAAAGTATATTTTTGAGCCTCCAACTATGTTTGTACTCATCTTTGGACTAGTAATGTCTCCATTGAAATGCTTTGATGTGTTATTCCTGAGGTACCGTACATTTTTAAGCTTTTGATGATGTACAGGATGGTCCAACTATGTTTGTAGTCATTTTGGACTAGTAATGTCTATGCTTTGATGTGTTATCCATGAGGTAAAGTATATTTTTGAGCCTCCAACTATGTTTGTACTCATCTTTGGACTAGTAATGTCTTCATTGAAATGCTTCGATGTGTTATTCCTGAGGTACCGTACATTTTTAAGCTTTTGATGATGTACAGGATGGTCCAACTATGTTTGTACTCATTTTGGACTAGTAATGTCTATGCTTTGATGTGTTATCCATGAGGTAAAGTATATTTTTGAGCATCCAACTATGTTTGTACTCATCTTTGGACTAGTAATGTCTCCATTGAAATGCTTTGATGTGTTATTCCTGAGGTACCGTACATTTTTAAGCTTTTGATGATGTACAGGATGGTCCAACTATGTTTGTACTCATTTTGGACTAGTAATGTCTATGCTTTGATGTATTATCCATGAGGTAAAGTATATTTTTGAGCCTCCAACTATGTTTGTACTCATCTTTGGACTAGTAATGTCTCCATTGAAATGCTTCGATGTGTTATTCCTGAGGTACCGTACATTTTTAAGCTTTTGATGATGTACAGGATGGTCCAACTATGTTTGTACTCATTTTGGACTAGTAATGTCTATGCTTTGATGTATTATCCATGAGGTAAAGTATATTTTTGAGCCTCCAACTATGTTTGTACTCATCTTTGGACTAGTAATGTCTTCATTGAAATGCTTCAATGTGTTATCCGTGAGGTACCGTACATTTTTAAGCTTTTGATGATGTACAGGATGGTCCAACTATGTTTGTACTCATTTTGGACTAGTAATGTCTATGCTTTGATGTATTATCCATGAGGTAAAGTATATTTTTGAGCCTCCAACTATGTTTGTACTCATATTTGGACTAGTAATGTCTCCATTGAAATGCTTTGATGTGTTATTCCTGAGGTACCGTACATTTTTGAGCCTTTGATGATGTATAGGTGATGATCAAACTATGTTTGCACCCATTTTGGACTAGTAATGTCTATGCTTTGATGTATTATCCATGAGGTAAAGTATATTTTTGAGCCTTCAACTATGTTTGTACTCATCTTGGGGATTATTAATAACTTCATTGAAATGCTTTGATGTATTATTCCTGAGGTACCATACATTTTTGAGCCTTTGATGATGTATAGGTGATGATCCAACTATGTTTGCACCCATTTTGGACTAGTAATGTCTATGCTTTGATGTATTATCCATGAGGTAAAGTATATTTTTGAGCCTTCAACTATGTTTGTACTCATCTTGGGGATTATTAATAACTTCATTGAAATGCTTTGATGTATTATTCCTGAGGTACCATACATTTTTGAGCCTTTGATGATGTATAGGTGATGTTCCAACTATGTTTGCACTCATTTTGGACTAGTAATGTCTATGCTTTGATGTATTATCCATGAGGTAAAGTATATTTTTGAGTCTCCAACTATGTTTGTGCTCATTTTGGACTAGTAATGTCTATGCTTTGATATATTATCCATGAGGTAAAGTATATTTTTGAGTCTCCAACTATGTTTGCACTCATTTTGGACTAGTAATGTCTATGCTTTGATGTGTTATCCATGAGGTAAAGTATATTTTTGAGTCTCCAACTATCTTTGTACTCATTTTGGACTAGTAATGTCTTCATTGAAATGCTTTGATGTGTTATTCCTGAGGTACTGTACATTTTTGAGCCTTTGATGATGGGTGATGATCCAACTATGTTTGCACCCATTTTGGACTAGTAATGTCTATGCTTTGATGTGTTATCCATGAGGTAAAGTATATTTTTGAGCATCCAACTATGTTTGTACTCATCTTTGGACTAGTAATGTCTTCATTGAAATGCTTTGATGTGTTATTCCTGAGGTACTGTACATTTTTGAGCCTTTGATGATGTATAGGATGGTCCAACTATGTTTGCACCCATTTTGGACTAGTAATGTCTATGCTTTGATGTATTATCCATGAGGTAAAGTATATTTTTGAGCATCCAACTATGTTTGTACTCATTTTGGACTAGTAATGTCTTCATTGAAATGCTTTGATGTGTTATTCCTGAGGTACTGTACATTTTTGAGCCTTTGATGATGTATAGGTGATGATCCAACTATGTTTGCACCCATTTTAGACTAGTAATGTCTATGCTTTGATGTATTATCCATGAGGTAAAGTATATTTTTGAGCCTTCAACTATGTTTGTACTCATCTTGGGGATTATTAATGTCTTCATTGAAATGCTTTGATGTGTTATTCCTGAGGTATTTTAAGCTTTTGATAATGTATAGGTGATGGTCTAACTATGTTTGTACTCTCCTTGGGAACTAGTAATGTCTTCACTGAAATGTTTTGATGTTGTTA
This sequence comes from Cordylochernes scorpioides, assembly GCA_030710605.1. Classification (NCBI taxonomy): domain Eukaryota; kingdom Metazoa; phylum Arthropoda; class Arachnida; order Pseudoscorpiones; family Chernetidae; genus Cordylochernes; species Cordylochernes scorpioides. The sequence continues at coordinate 69,313,786 of CP092882.1, forward strand.
TCCATGAGGTACAGTACATTTTTGAGCCTTTCTGATTTAGAACCTGGGCCAGATCTCCTGCACATTTCATACATTCACCATTGTTGGTGACCAGTGTTGTTTTCGAGATAAGAAAGAAGTCCATTGTTGTGGGGTTTGGTTGGTTGATAACAGAGGTGTATAAACTGTCAATTTTCAATTGCCAGGACCCTGGGATTGAATCCTTACATTAAGCATGATAAGGTACAATTTGGATTATAGATTATAAACACAAGGTAATAAGACCAAATAAATAAATAGTGTGTGACGTTTCGGTAACAGCATTGTTACCATCCTCAGACAAAAGTATTGAATACACACTTGATAACAGTAACTATTTAAAACATGCTGTGGTAAAATTTCTTATTCAGTACTTTTGTCTGAAGATGGTAACAATGCTGTTACCGAAACGTTACACACTATTTATTTATTTGGATTTGGTCTTATTACCTTGTGCCTACATTAAGTTTTTTTTTTTTTAATAAAGGGAATTGCTTCAACGGATCCCTTTTTCTTACAATTCCACCAGTAAGTTGCCAAATGGAATATTTGTAAGTGCAAAAGTTGAACTGCGCCCTTTAAATGTGCATGCAGACATTTGGTGTACTTATTGTCGTGATAAAGCACAATTTGGATTATAGATTACAATACAAGAAAATAAGACCTAATAATTTATTAGTGTGTGACGTTTCGGCAACAACATTGTCACCATCATCAGACAAAAGAATAAAATGATTTTAAATTTTAATTTACATTTTATTCTTTTGTCTGATGATGGTGACAATGTTGTTGCCGAAACGTCACACACTAATAAATTATTAGGTCTTATTTTCTTGTATTATAAAAGCAGTCATTTACTCCCCAGCAGGATGTTAGGATTGTTTCACACATCCTTTTTAAAAAATAAATAAATACAGAAAGAGGAACCCTAATAAATTACAATTTGAATTATAGATTAGAAACTTTTTTTTTTTTGCTTATCCCTAGTACATGTGTTACAGGCCATGATAATCATGGTGGGTAGTTAGCGACTGCTTTTACTGTAAGTGCACCACATGTCTACACATGTGAAAAGCAGTTCGACTTTGCACTTACAAATATGTTAGAGCCCCGTTTGGTTACTTGCACGCGCTGGTGGGGTTGAACTTTTGCAAGAATCAGGGGCCATTGGAGTATTATTATTATTTTTTTTTTTAACAGAAAAAAGTGCCCAATGCGGGAATCGAACCCGGGTCGTACCAGTCAAAAACCAACTGTTTAGATCATCCTTCCACCGACCCCCCTTAGAAACATGGTAACAAAGACCAAATAAATTGTACAGTAATATCAGATCAAGTACAGTACAGATCATTGTTGCTATCTTCAGACAAAAGTAATTTTTCAGTAATTTACACTCATTAGTAGGCTTCCACTTTTGCAATCAATCAGACCATATTGAAGATTTTTTTTTTCTTCTTCAGAAAAAAAGTCCCCAATGCAGGATTTGAACCTGGGTCATGACTCTTGAAATCATCTGTTTATACCACTCTTCAACTAAATCTACAAATTTAGGATCTCAAGGTTTGGCTGGGTGTATTGATGGTTGGGTTAAATTATATAATCCTCATTTCTCCAGCTGGAGGAGCAGGAACTAATGGAATCTTTGTACAAGGGGATAAGAAACAATAACACTGTCTATAAACAGCTGGAGGAACATGGACTCATGGAATCTTTATACAAGGGGATAAGAAACAACAATAACACTGTCTATAAACAGCTGGAAGAACATGGACTCATGGAATCTTTATACAAGGGGATAAGAAACAACAACACTGTCCATAAACAGCTGGAGGAACATGGACTCATGGAATCTTTGTACAAGGGGATAAGAAACAACAACAACATTGTCTGTAAACAGCTGGAGGAGCATGGACTCATGGAATCTTTGTACAAGGGGATAAGAAACAACAACAACATTGTCTGTAAACAGCTGGAGGAACATGGACGCATGGAATTTGTGTAATCTTTACACGAGGAAGATAAGTTACATAAGAAACAACAACAACACTGTCTGTAAACAGCTGGAGGAACATAGACTCATGGGATTTGTATAATCTTTGCACAAGGAACATAAGAAACAACAAGAATACTGTCTATAAACATCTGGAGGAACATGGACACATGGAATTTGTATAATCTTTGCACAAGGAGATAAGAAACAACAACAACACAGTCTATAAACAGCTGGAGGAACATGGACTCCTGGAATATTTGCACAAGGGGATATAAGGAATCAATTATCCACCCTGATTACTTACTTTCCCAATTTTTCCACCAAGAGTCACTATAGTTGGACCATCCTTCCTTTATATAGAATCTGTGAATATATTTTAAATTTTTTTAAATAAAATTTTTACTTTTTTCAGTTCCTAAATAATAAATATATATGCTTAATTTTTTTTGAACGCTATTATTCAAAGATAATTTTGTTATCTCTATCTTGTCAAATAAAGATGTTACTATATAAATATAATACTAGACGGATGACCCGGGCTTCGCCCCGGGATTGACCCGTGTGCATATCTACCCAAGTGATATATATTTAGATAAGATTTTTTTTATAATTGTTTGTTATTAGCATTATCTATTTGTTTGCATCAGCATAATTTAATCTAATCTTTGATAGAGGGCGCTGTTCGTGAGCTAAGTAGAATAATTTGAATATATAGTTTTAATAATTGATTTATATATTTTTTAAAATAGCCTATCGTCTTCCCTGTATTTTTTACCTATGTATGGAAATTTTGGTTTGAATTAGTGAACTACTGCGAATTTGTATACCGGACATACAAACAAACAAACATACAAACATTCATTTTTATATATATAGATATAGCGCAGAACCTTTCTGTAAAGGACATTTAGTTACATTACCAAAGTGTCTGCTAACTGGAGAGCTGCTATTTAGTAAAAATTGTAATTTTTTGATGGAAACTGCCCTTTGTTGAGAAGTGTCCTCTAGTAGGAGTATCCTCTCATGGAGTAATGTGTCTACTGTATATGTTTTTTTTTTCAATGAAAATTTGTTTTTTTGTTTGTTTATATATATATGTATATGATGCACTAGCGCGCCATCTGTTATCAAAATTAAAAACTATTTTAAATGCGTAAGATTCTTTTTGAAATTTAACAATTTCTACTGCCCTTACTCCAATGGAAAAATTAATGGAAGGGCCTGGCTCATCAGTGGTGAACCCTCCCAGTTAAACTGGCGAAACCGCTGGGAGGGTTCACCATGGTGAGATTAATTTTTCCATTGTAGTAAAGGCAGTAGAAATTGTTAAATTTCAAAAAGAATCTTACGCATTTAAAATAGTTTTGAATTTTGATATATATATGCTTTCAACATTGTTTAAGAATCTGATGCTTGCTTTAAATTGTTAAAGATTTTTTTTTTGTTTTATATATACAGTAAAACACAGTATATAGTTGTTTTTTTTTTCAGAAAAAATATTTTTTTTGTTGTTTTTTTTATATATTTTAAAAATATTTTTTATAATCATAATTTTTTTATGTATGCTTTATATATTGTTATTCAAAGATTCTTTTTTTTTTTGTTTTATCTATACAGTAAAACCCTGCTAAAACGAAACTGGGGATTTAGCGAACTTTCCCTTATAATGAACCTGAAATATTCCCATTTTTTGTTTTATAATTCAGTAAACTATGGCTATAACAAACCTTCTTTCTTATCTCCACTCTATCAGGGTATCAAGTTTGTAGAGCTTGTTGTTGGTGTCTGCTGGGGATGAGTAGAGCTCATCAATGGATGAGTCAATACAACAAAAAGCTTTATTAAAACATTTTAGTCATACAGATTCTCCGAGTAGAAAATGGATGAGTCAATACAGTCAATAATGTGGTTTGGGGTTTCAGGTTGACACTTAGTACATAGAGTGGGAAAACCTTGCAACCATTCTGGAAAGTCATTGTCCGTAGATGACCAGACTTAAGTCTGGAAATCAAAGACTAAATATAATATGGCTCTAGTGAACCACAGGCCATCTCAAGCCATTGAAGATAGAAAATAACAACAAAATCTACCCCACTTGCCCAAAATGTAGCTTGGCACCTGCAGCTCCAGAACACATTTTGGCTTGCATTAGATGTACTAAACAGGACCTTTGGGAGAGGCCGCTGCTCATCATAAAACAACTCGAGGAGCATGAACTCATGGAATTCGTGTAATCTTTACACAAGGGGATAAGAAACAACAACAACAACAGGTTCAGTCCCATTGGGGTTCGCTATAGAGGGGTTTTACTGTATATAATCCGCCAAATGTGTGTAAAGATGTCATATAAATATATTTTTTAGCGTTATTATTATTTTTTTCAATCCTATATTGAGAAAATCTCATGTGTTGTTATTAATAGCTATATGGTCAGCTTGTGCAGGGTAACCAACGGAACAGTTTTCCATTGTTCCACATAGAATCTAATTTTACAAATTGTTTAATTGCTGTTTTTTTTTTGTTTATATATATTTATTACACTCTTTATTTGATGTAGTCATATTTTATATTGATTTAACCCATCAATCAATGGGAATACCATAATGTCTGTGAATTCTAGTTAATCATCAAATAAATATTGTGGAATCTCTATGTTTGTCTCTCTAAATTTGTCAATGGAATAAATAAATGTTTTATCTAATATGTGTCTACTTTATTTTAATAATTTGTAACACACGCCTTTGCCTTCACCTTTGCCAGTCCCAAGCCCAGATGAAAAAGGAGGAGGGGGAGAAGTAACAAGCTCACTAGAAAAACCTGGGCTCAGCTGGCCCGGCTGATAGTACCCTGTAAAGGCTCCTAATCCAGGGATACAGGATGAACAGCATTTGTACTCCATGTTAGGAGCAGCTGCACATGGCGTCTGTTCCTCATGTCAGAGGCGGCCATTTATTTTGGAGCTAAGTCGGCCTGCCACTGAGTAGTGCTCCCAGTCTTAATGACAAAGGCAGACACATTCTACTTCACCCAGTCATGATGGTTGTCACAGACACCATCAAGGGTCACAATACCCTAATATGATTGAGTGGAGATAAGAAAGAAGAAGATGGTATCTCCCATGTTTAACAAAACTCAATCGCAAACACACACACAAACCTTTATTAAGACACAGGTCTTACAGAGGGTTCTCCTTGGGGTTACAAGACGGAGATACCTATGAAAGTGGGAAATATACAAAGGGGTAAAAATGGAGAAAGATTATATACACATGTGTGTGTGTGGTAAATATATACATATTATCATTTAAATAATCTTATGAAAAATAAGAATATGGATTTGGAAAAAAAAAAAAATTGGAAATATGGATGGGAGAAGTGGAGAGCGAAAAGGGGAAAGAAAACAGGTATTAACAAAACTTAATCTATATAAAGCAATGACACCCTATCTATAAACACAAGGTAATAAGACCAAATCCAAATAAATAAATAGTGTTAGACGTTTCGGTAACAGCATTGTTACCATCTTCAGACAAAAGTACTGAATAAGAAATTTAACCACTATAGTATCATTCAGTACTTTTGTCTGAAGATGGTAACAACGCTGTTACCGAAACGTCACACACTATTTATTTATTTGGATTTGGTCTTATTACCTTGTGTTTATAAACTATAATCCAAATTGTGCCTTATCAACCCCATCTATATATTGTTAGTCATACCCAGATGCTGTTCGTGTTCTTTGTCTAATCAGGATGCCACAAAGATACACGTGTGAGTTCGAAGGGATGCAGCTAAACTTAGATCTTTATTATACACTAGTAGAAAAGCCCGTCCAAGGACGGGATCGGCTAGAGCAGGTGGATTGAGAGGTTTGAATCGGTTCGAGTTCGACTTTTCCTTTGGAACAGCATTTATGAAAAGTTTTACTGTATGTCGTTTGTTCCAATTCGAAATACTTTGCTCTACATTTTGGGCAAACATGATCAAGATGGCCACAAAAGTGCAGGGGAATTTGATCTTCCTCGAAACATGTCCCTGTTGGCAAAGGTAGATTATCTCCCTGTCGAATTCTTTGCATCCTCAGCCTACTGTTTTCCCTTTGAAGGGCTCTTTGATTTTCGCTCATATTCATTCGGTATTGCCGTTGTTGTTCATTATGCCGTTCTCTTACGGGTGAATTTAAACGTCTTTGTCGCTGCTGTTCAATACGACGTTGCTTTGCTTCGATGGCCTCAACAATAGAAAGGGCTCTTTTAGGAGACATTGTTTATAAAAATAAAATAATCAAGCTATATTAAAAAATAAAATTATTTAAAAAATATTATTCCTCAAATATTCACTGAATAAATTGCCGACGTCACGTCACACGCCACGTCACACAGAATAGACCAATCCTATTCGGCTTCAACGAACAGACGCTTTATTATCCCGTGTTCAGTCCCATCTCATCACGTAGTCAGTCCCATTTCATCCCGTGCTCAGTTCCATCTCATCACGTAGTCAGTCCCATTTCATCCCGTGCTCAGTCCCATCTCATCCCGTGCTCAGTCCCATCTCATCCCGTGGTCAGTCCCATCTCATCCCGTGGTCAGTCCCATCTCATCCCGTGCTCAGTCCCATCTCATCCCGTGCTCAGTCCCATCTCATCCCGCTGTCAGTCCCATCTCATCCCGTGCTCAGTCCCATCTCATCCTGTGGTCAGTCCCATCTCATCCCGTGTTCAGTCCCATCTCATCCCGTGATCATTCCCATCTCATCCCGTGATCATTCCCATCTCATCCCGTGCTCAGTCCCATCTCATCCCGTGGTCAGTTTCATCTCATCCCGTGGTCAGTTTCATCTCATCCCGCTGTCAGTCCCATCTCATCCCGTGGTCAGTCCCATCTCATCCCGCTGTCAGTCCCATCTCATCCCGTGGTCAGTCCCATCTCATCCCGTGCTCAGTCCCATCTCATCCCGTGCTCAGTCCCATCTCATCCCTTGCTCAGTCCCATCTCATCCCGTGCTCAGTCCCATCTCATCCCGTGGTCAGTCCCATCTCATCCCGTGCTCAGTCCCATCTCATCCCGTGCTCATTCCCATCTTATCCCGTTTCAGTCCCATCTCATCCCGTGCTCAGTCCCATCCCATCCCGTGCTCAGTCCCATCTCATTCCGTGCTCAGTCCCATCTCATCCCGTGGTCAGTCCCATCTCATCCCGCTGTCAGTCCCATCTCATCCCGTGCTCAGTCCCATCTCATCCCGTGCTCAGTCCCAGCTCATCCCGTGTTCAGTCCCATCTCATCCCGTGATCATTCCCATCCCATCCCGTGATCATTCACATCTCATCCCGTGGTTAGTTTCATCTCATCCCGTGCTCAGTCCCATCTCATCCCGTGGTCAGTTTCATCTCATCCCGTGGTCAGTTTCATCTCATCCCGTGGTCAGTCCCATCTCATCCCGTGGTCAGTCCCATCTCATCCCTTGCTCAGTCCCATCTCATCCCGTGCTCAGTCCCATCTCATTCCGTGGTCAGTCCCATCTCATCCCGCTGTCAGTCCCATCTCATCCCGTGCTCAGTCCCATCTCATCCCGTGCTCAGTCCCATCTCATCCCGTGCTCAGTCCCATCTCATCCCGTGCTCAGTCCCATCTCATCCCGTGTTCAGTCCCATCTCATCCCGTGCTCAGTCACATCTCATCCCGTGCTCAGTCCCATCTCATCCCGTGCTCAGTCCCATCTCATCCCGTGCTCAGTCCCATCTCATCCCGTGCTCAGTCCCATCTCATCCCGTGGTCAGTCCCATCTCATCCCGTGCTCAGTCCCATCTCATCCCGTGGTCAGCCCCATCTCATCCCGTGCTCAGTCCCATCTCATCCCGTGGTCAGCCCCATCTCATCCCGTCCTCAGTCCCATCTCATCCCGTGGTCAGCCCCATCTCATCCCGTGGTCAGTCCCATCTCATCCCGTGCTCAGTCCCATCCAATCCCGTGCTCAGCCTCATCTCATCCCTTGCTCAGTCCCAATTCATCCCGCTGTCAGTCCCATCTCATCCCGTGCTCAGTCCCATCTCATCCCTTGCTCAGTCCCATCTCATCCCGTGCTCAGTCCCATCTCATCCCGCTGTCAGTCCCATCTCATCCCGTGCTCAGTCCCATCTCATCCCGTGCTCAGTCCCATCTCATCCCGTGTTCAGTCCCATCTCATCCCGTGCTCAGGCCCATCTCAACCCGTGGTCAGTCCCATCTCATCCCGTGGTCAGTCCCATCTCATCCCGTGCTCAGTCCCATCCCATCCCGTGCTCAGTCCCATCTCATCCCGCTGTCAGTCCCATCTCATCCCATGCTCAGTCCCATCTCATCCCTTGCTCAGTCCCATCTCATCCCGTGCTCAGTCCCATCTCATCCCGTGGTCAGTCCCATCTCATCCCGTGTTCAGTCCCATCTCATCCCGTGATCATTCCCATCTCATCCCGTGATCATTCCTTTCTCATCCCGTGCTCAGTCCCATCTCATCCCGTGGTCAGTTTCATCTCATCCCGTGCTCAGTCCCATCTCATCCCGTGCTCAGTCCCATCTCATCCCGTGCTCAGTCCCATCCCATCCCGTGCTCAGTCCCATCTCATCCCGTGCTCAGTCCCATCTCAACCCGTGGTCAGTCCCATCTCACCCCGTGGTCAGTACCATCTCATCCCGTGGTCAGTCCCATCTCATCCCGTGCTCAGTCCCATCCCATCCCGTGCTCAGCCCCATCTCATCCCGTGCTCAGTCCCATCTCATCCCGTGTTCAGTCCCATCTCATCCTGTGATCATTCCCATCTTATCCCGTGATCATTTCCATCTCATCCCGTGCTCAGTCCCATCTCATCCCGTGCTCAGTCCCATCTCATCCCGTGCTCAGTCCCATCTCAACCCGTGGTCAGTCCCGTCTCATCCCGTGGTCAGTACCATCTCAGCCTTGCACGTCACTTAAGTGGGGGGGGGGGGGGGGGGGGGGGGGGGCGGCCAAGCCAATCAGGTTTGAACACGTCACACAGAATGGACCAATCCTATTCGGCTTCAACGAACAGACGCTTTATTATATGTGATGGTACTAAACAGAAGAAGTACAATAAGTAGGACTTGCCTTCAACTCCCTGTCAGAAGAATCCTTGGCGCCCTTGATGTAACTCTTGTGAAGCGTTCCGCTCCACACTATACATGTCCAGCCTGGACTACACCGGCTAGTATCCCTATTGGAACATAGTGCTCTAAGTTGAAATAATATTTTAAAAATAAAATCGTTATTTTAAATATTTTAACCTAGGAACTAGGAAACCAAGCCATGGGAAATCTTGAAAAGAATAAACCTTCTTGGCTTGTCCACATTATGAACTGTACTTACACTTGTATTGTAAATAAACCAGAAAAGAATTGGGTCTGAAGGACAATCCGGGTAATTAGTGACTTCCATATGTGGCTCCGGGAGCCTGGGTTAGCCAAATAAATAACAATCATGGAAACATTCTACTAAATTTAATTTAATGTCTCGAGATATCGTTCAACCAGTACGCATCATCCACCATGTACGTATATTTTCAAAAAGTTGTTTTCACACAGAAATAATGTAATATATTTTTCTCTCAATATATACGTATTTAAAATATATATATAATAATGTGTATATAACACACAGACAAACCTTTATTAAGACACACAGGTCTTACAGAGGATTCTCCTTGGGGTTACAAGACGGAGAAACCTATGAAAGTGGGAATATACAAAGGGGTAAAAATGAAGAAAGATTATATACACATGGTAAATATATACAGATTATTATTTGAATAATCCTATGGAAAATAAGAATATGAATTTGGAAAAAAAAAATAATAAAAATAAATAAATTTTTGGAAATATGGGTAATGTGTATATAAAAATAGCATTCATTATTAAGTTGTTAATGTGATAATCCTGATGAAGGACTGACAAGTCCGAAAGCTTGAAAATAAAAAGATATACACACACACAAAGCTTTATTAAGAACACCGGTCTTATACAGATTCACCACAGGAAGAAAGGAATCATAGATGGAGCTCCTATACTCCAAGCAGCGAAGCACCCAACAACAGCCTTCAGGTCCGACGCATGTCCAATGACCACATGTTCCTTTGTAGAACAAAGTTTGAAAATTATCCCGCAAATGTTTCTTTTGAACGAAAAATCGAAATATATTTTAAAGAGAAATAATGACTATTTCTAACCTTAGGTATGAAGTATGATTGGATGAATTGTGAAGAGTAATGATAAACGGAAAAATAAAGTATCCAAGGATGAGAATGTTCCTTTGTGCATACGTCATGGTTAGCGAATCACTGAACAGGCTAGTGTGGAATCAGCCGCGTTCTAATAAAAAGATAAACAAGAAACTTAGCCCTGGAAACTTTATTTTATAAAATCATGGAAATGCTCCCCTTTGGCAGAGCTGACTGCTATAGGGCGCGTCCCCAGGTGGCAGATAGGGGAACGACCTTCAGATATGAAGGCCAGCTGCAAAACAAGCAGAATAACTCTGATGAATAAGCAGTCGTGGACAAACAGCAACATTGTTAGAAGAGGAGTAGACCTCTTTAAAAATCCTGAGTTCAACTGACCCAGTTGATAGACCTCATCAAGGGTCCCACTCCAGGGATATGGAGGAGCTGTGTCTGTACTCATGTTAGAGTCGGCAGCAAAGGCGTCTCCTTCCATGTTAGGGACGGCCTCAAATTACAGGCAAAGTCAGACTTTCACCAAAGTGTGCCTGGATCATGGTGCCATGATCAACGAAAGCTGCACCCCTACACGCCATTCCAGCTCGAGGAGCATAAACTCATGGAATTCGTGTAATATTTACACAAGGGGATAAGAAACAACAACATGGAAACGCTCTGTAATATCCATTTAAGATGCCCACAGTTATGTGGTGCAGTATAAACCAGCCTCTCTGATACAACCAGAAGTAGACAGGCGTTGATGACTAACCACAACTCCATTATCATTTTCTCCTTACTTGGTTCGCCTATTGGTGATTCACTGCACCAATCAGATTCCACCATATAAGGTCTTCTTCTTCCTTATCTCCACTCAAACATATTAGGGTATCAATTTTTGATCCTTGATGGTGTCTGTTTGATAACCATCATGACTGGGTGAAGTAGAATGCATCTGCCTTTGTAATTAAGACTGGGAGCACTACTCAGTGGCAGGCCGACTTAGCTCCAAAAGAAATGGCCGCCTCTGACATGAGGAACAGACGCTATGTGCAGCTGCTCCTAACATTGAGTACAAACGCTGCTCATCCTGTATCCCTGGATTAGGAGCCCTTACAGGGTACTATCAGCCAGGCCAGCTGAGCCCAGGTTTTTTAGCAAGCTTGTTACTGCTCACCCTTCTCCTTTTTCATCCGGGCTTGGGACCGGCAAAGGCGGAGTTCCATATAAGGTAAAATGACACAAAACGCTATTTTTCCCATTCCAGTCATGCAAGGACACCCTGACTTAAACAATACACAGATTTCAGCATTCTGTATTAAGGTATAAACAAGGAACGACCAGTAATTCTATTTAAACACACACAAGCATTTATTAAGACATTCCATCTTATAGAGATGATTCTCCTGTTAGAAATGGATCTAAAAAGAAATAAGAGGCAGGGGAAGAAACTAGGGGAATAAAGATATTTACGCCCAATGATTTCATTCAACATATACTTTTTAAATTATTTAAACATTTTTTATGATTTTTTTTTCTTTAGAAAGTTATATTATACAATATAATATAATGCTGCTTGTGATTTTAAAACGATATTTTAAAATTATACCGCATATGTTTATTTTCAACGAAAAATCGAAATTTATTTTAAGGAGAAATAATGATTATTTCTAACCTTAGAGATGAGGTATGAAAGGATGAATTGTGAAATTCATCTCACATTTCATCATTTCACAATTCATCCTTTCATACCTCATCCCTAAGGTTAAAAATAATCATTATTTCTCCTTAAAATAAATTTGGATTTTTCGTTGAAAATAAACACATGCGGTATAATTTTAAAATGTCGTTTTACAAAGTTATATTAAGAAAAAGGCATCTCCTTATCGTGCAACTGAAAGTTGCTGATGGCTTGCGCCATCTATCGGAATAAATATAAACTATTCTCGTTGATTTTTAATTATTCCAGAATTGGCCAAATACCCATTCTTGATTAATCAAGAAATGATGAGGGCCAACAGCCCGAAACGCGTCCGTGGTTAGCTTTTCTTGATTAATCAAGAATGGGTATTTGGCCAATTCTGGAATAATTAAAAATCAACGAGAATAGTTTATATTTATTCCGATAGATGGCGCAAGCTATCAGCAACTTTCAGTTACACGATAAGGAGATGCCTTTTTCTTAATTTATGCACCTGATCCCAGTACAATATCATATTTGTACTATTTTTTCACAAAGTTATATTAGCTTCAAAAAGAAAGGTACATTCGTCGTTATAGTTGTAGGGAGGATGAAAATACATTCAAGGCCATCATTTACTCTTCATTGTTAAAAAAGGATAATTCTCTCTCCTTTTATATAAAAATACCTAATGTAATACTTAAGAAAGGTAAAGATTTGAGTTTTCAATTTGTGGTAACGCGAGTGCATAAAGAGCTATATTGAAATATAAATAGTTACAATTTATGTCGCTAGATGGCAGAGCTAGACAATGAATCACAAGCCATTGACAAAACATGTTCGTATGGTGTGAGGGAGATATGAATGACTCTCTAGGTTGGTGACAGATGTCACATCCTGAAACTGGCAAGCTTAGTGGTCAGTACAGGCTAGACTGACCTATCTAAGATACAGGCTAGAATGACCTCGGCTTGTTATATAAAATGAAATGATTTCTATCTTCTTCTTTCTTTTCTCCACTCAATCATATTAGGGTATCAAGTTGTGAACCTTGATGGTGTCTGTTTGACAACCATCATGACTAGGTAAAGTAGAATACGTCTGGGTTTGTCATTAAGACTGAGAACACTACTCGACTTAGCTCCAAAATAAATGTTGCCTTTGACATGAGGAACAGACGCCATGTACAGCCGCTCCTAACATGGAGTACAAAGGCTGTTCATCCTGTATCCCTGGATTAGGAGCCCTTACAGGGTACTATCAGCTGGGGCAGCTGAACCCAGGTTTTTTACCGATCTTTACTGCTTCCCCTCCTCCTTTTTCATCCGGGCTTGGGATCGGCAAAGGCGGAGCTAATGATTTTTATCATTATCAGGTTACTACATCATATATCAGGTTACTAACTGCAAGGCAAACGTTTCTACAATTATCAGCAAGTGAGGAACAGACCTATGAAGACGCTCATTCGCCGCGGACCATGCATCATTTTTTTTTTCAACAGAGGCGCCATAGCGTTTTAAAGGTTTACCCGAACTAGACTTTCTGAATGTCACCATTTCGTGTCAGCGAGTCCTATCCGGTGACTAATAAACAAAAGATAGAAATATTACGGATTGGAAAATATGAGGAAAAAGTGAGAAGAAGACAGATAATGAGCCGCATCAATGAGGAAAGGACTTCGATTTCAAGATAACTTAAAAGGTAACCGAATAAACTCCTGAAGATAGAGGTTGTCTGGCCGGCATTCATATTTTCGTGAAAAATAGACACTTCGGCCAGTTAGAGTTTTTTTAACAAACTCATCCTTATTCCTTTTAAATTTAAGTTTTCTATGAGGGTATTAGCTCATTCGCCGCTGACCATGCATCCTTTTTTTTTTCAACAGAGGCGCCATAACGTTTTAAAGATTTACCCGAACTAGAGCTCAGTTTAAATAGAACCTACGATTTTTTTTTTTTGACAATAAAAAAGGTAAACACACACACACAAGCTTTTATTAAGACATTTCGTCTTATACAGACGATTTTCTTGTTAGAAATGAATCTAAAAAGAAATGAGAAGCAGGGGAAAAACTGAATCCTCGCTCAGAAAAGAGAAAAAAAAAAGAAAAGGAAAGAATATCTATGTACAAAAGTTGAGACTATAGACATCGTTTTTCGTGCATAGAACACAGTGAAAAAGTAGATTATTGAGTAAATGGTTGCATCTTGTGAAGAAGAAAAATATTTCTACACAGTTCAGTTACTTTGTTTAAAAAAGAAGGTAAACATATTTTAAAGTTTTTTTTTTTTAAATAACAAACAAAATCCATTTCAATTTCACCACCAAGAGTTGTACAAATGTGAAATTGTACTGTGATAAGGTGAATAAATTAAGAAAAAGGCATCCATTATCGTGCAATTGGAAGTTTCTGAAGGCTTGGGTGATCTGACGGAATAAATATCAACTATTCTGATCAACTATAATACAATAGTTGGTATTTATTCCAACAAATGGCGCAAGCCATCAGAAACTTTCAATTGCACGATAATGGATGCATTTTTCTTAATAAAAGAGTTGTATAAGTTGCAACTGGAATACGAAATCTCTATTTATCTAAAAAAAAAAAATTAGATTTAGCTTGTAAAGATACTGTGTAGCCAAAATTCAGAAACAATATTCGATATTACATAACAAGAGAACTTCTCATTTTTTTCTTTCCCATTTAACTATCTGGGATACGATATATCTATTACTCTAAAAAAAAAAAAAAAAATAGATTTAGCTTGTAAAAATACTGTGTAGCCAAAATTCAGAAAACAATATTCGATATAACATAGCAGGAAAATTCTCATTTTCCCTTTATCATTCAACTATCTTTTAAAAATCTCCTTTTTAAAATAACAACACCCACATTTCTTTCCTATAAGAGGTATCCATTTGGACGACTTACCACCCGGATATAAGATAAAATAACACACACACAGAGACAAACCTTTATTAAGACACACAGGTCTTACAGAGGATTCTCCTTGGGGTTACAAGACGGAGAAACCTATGAAAGTGGTAAATATACAAAGGGGTAAAAATGGAGAAAGATTATATACACATGGTAAATATATACAGATTATTATTATTTGAATAATCCTATGGAAAATAAGAATATGGATATAAGATAAAATAACAAATAAGATGTCACTGTATAGGTTAGTTGTAAGAAGGAACGAACACCTAACCTAAACCTAACCTAACAAAATTAAACCTAAATTTAACCTAACCTAAACTTAACCTAACCTAAACCTAAACCTAATCTAAACCTAACCTAAACCTAACCTAACCTAATTCCCATCGGTCGAGTAGGACCATCAATATGGTCCATCTTGAAGGAGGGAGGGGGGAAGACAAAGGTGATGATTGACAGAGCCGCGGCGCCGCTCATTACAAGGTAATGGATGCCAGCATTATCACCCCCGTGTGTGGTCCGGGCGGTGTTCTCAACCAGGGGTTCACCCATGACTTGCCTCCTCCAATTAAAAATCAATCAAAATGTACTTATCTTTTTTTTTTTCTTCTTTCTCCCTAGGAGATGAGTATTTAGAAAGAAAGTCTCCCTCCTTCTATCCCCTCCTCTTTTACAACTTGGCGTTTCTTCGTTCGTTATTTGACCCACTAACCTGGTGTCGATCGCCTCCTCAGATATATCTGTATATCCTCCCATTTTATTTAATCAATTGGAGGAGGGACGCGTGTGGGCAAGTGTGTGTGTTAGCGATGCCTCTTTATACAAAGTATGTAAATATATTTTTCAATTGATAATTTTATTATAATAAAAGAACAACAACAAAAAGTTTTGTTAAGACATTTTTTTCTTATACTGATTCTCCAAGCAGAAATGTAGGAAAAACAGAAATCATTGTTGTTGTCGTGTCCAATGAAGAGCCTTAGATGTCCCCGTGCATCTCTATCACAGCAGTCACAATGTCCACTATCTTGGGTGTGTAAAGCTGCTGTTCTGGGTCCATGTCAATTTTCTGTAAGGCTGCGGCCATTGCTGGGCATGAGAATATGTGGGTAGATGTTAGTTCCACACCAGGACAGTTGTCCTGTAGGTTCTTGTGCCATTTGAATGTATTGTCATTCCTTTGTAATGTACAGTAATAGTACCAGTAATATATACAACAACAACAAAAAGCATTATTAAGACCTTTCAGTCTTATACAGATTCTCCGAGCAGAAATGTAGGATAGATACAGGAATAACAGTAAAAATACCAGTAATATATCCAACAATAACAAAAAGCTTTATTAAGACCTTTCAGTCTTATACAGATTCTCCAAGCAGAAATGTAGGGTAGATACAGGAATAACAGTAAAAATACCAGTAATATATCCAACAATAACAAAAAGCTTTATTAAGACCTTTCAGTCTTATACAGATTCTCCTAGCAGAAATGTAGGGTACATACAGGAATAACAGTAATATTACCAGTAATATATACAACAACAACAAAAAGCTTTATTAAGACCTTTCAGTCTTATACAGATTCTCCTAGCAGAAATGTAGGATACATACAGGAATAACAGTAATAGTACC
>CP092882.1:69330354-69359001 GCA_030710605.1 Cordylochernes scorpioides
AGTAATATATACAACAACAACAAAAAGCTTTATTAAGAACTTTCAGTCCTATACAGATTCTCCTAGCAGAAATATAGGAATAACAGTAATAGTACCAGTAATATATACAACAATAACAAAAAGCTTTATTAAGACATTTCAGTCTTATACAGATTCTCCGAATAGAAATTAGGGTACATACAGGAATAACAGTAATAGCACCAGTAATTATATACAACAATAACAAAAAACTTTATTAAGACCTTTCAGTCTTATACAGATTCTCCAAGCAGAAATGTAGGGTACATACAGGAATAACAGTAATAGCACCAGTAATATATACAACAAAAACAAAAAGCTTTATTAAGACCTTTCAGTCTTATACAGATTCTCCAAGCAGAAATGTAGGGTACATGCAGGAATAACAGTAATAGCACCAGTAATATATACAACAACAACAAAAAGCTTTATTAAGAACTTTCAGTCTTATACAGATTCTCCAAGCAGAAATGTAGGGTACATGCAGGAATAACAGTAATAGTACCAGTAATATATACAACAATAACAAAAAGCTTTATTAAGAACTTTCAGTCTTATACAGATTCTCCAAGCAGAAATGTAGGGTACATGCAGGAATAACAGTAATAGCACCAGTAATATATACAACAACAACAAAAAGCTTTATTAAGAACTTTCAGTCTTATACAGATTCTCCAAGCAGAAATGTAGGGTACATGCAGGAATAACAGTAATATTACCAGTAATATATACAACAACAACAAAAAGCTTTATTAAGACCTTTCAGTCTTATACAGATTCTCCTAGCAGAAATATAGGAATAAAAGTAATAGTACCAGTAATATATACAACAATAACAAAAAGCTTTATTAAGACCTTTCAGTCTTATACAGATTCTCCAAGCAGAAATGTAGGGTACATACAGGAATAACAGTAATAATACCAGTAATAAGCATTGTTATTATTATTATGTTATTCTAGTGTTATATCGGGGTTATTCCAAAGTTTCCTATTGCTATTCAAATATATCAGATCCAATGTTCCGGGTAGACAGTCCTAGATAACCGAAGTTATTCCAATTTCCCCTAGATAAAGAGAGAGCTTGAATCTACTTTTATTACATCGTTCATAAAGTATTATAGTATTGTATTGAGGAACAAACTTCAAGACATCTACTGATCGAATGCCCAGCATTTCAAGATTATAGAATGAAGAATGAACTAGTTGTTTGTGAACTTAACGATTTGATTTACGATAAAAAAAATCATATTTAAAGTTTAATTCATTTTGTAAATACATTCTAAACTTTCTACAAAATCTGGATCTCTAGTGTTTTCATGTGTTGAATAATATGTAAATAACTCATGTAAATAAACCTTTCTCCTTGTTTGGCGCAAGTATCCCTTGTAGGATATAGCGCTTTGGAAATAAAATAATTGATAATTGATAAAGTATTATAGTGATAAATGAAAACTAAAAATAAATGAATAATAATAATAAGTAAATATAAAAAAATAAGGATGAATATAAATAATGAAATATATACAAGGTCTTTGTTGGTGGCACCCACCACGGGAAAGACTCCACCATCGATGGACTGCGAGAGTTCTTTCCCACAGAGTGGGCAGAGAGAGATTGAGATTGAAACTGATTTATTACATCGTCCATATAAGATTATATATGGTTAAATACTTGAATATATATAAATATGAATAAATAAAATTATATAATGATAAATATACGAATAAATAGATATAAATTAATAAAATATTTGATAAATATACATATATATAAAATATATACAGTCTTCATTAGTGGTGCCCACCACGGGAAAGACTCCGCCACCGATGGACTGCGAGAGTTCTTTCCCACAGAGTGGGCAGGTCGATGAAATAGCTGGCATTACCCACGATCAGGAGATGTCTTTTGTTTCTTAATTAATCCACCTGATTCTATCTTCTTGTGATTCTTTCGGAAAAGAAGAAGCTTCTACCCAGGCTTCAATAATGTATTTGGTTGTCTGGGCGGCCGAACCTCCAAGTTTAAATTCGTTAAGCGAAATAATGTGCAAATTCCTAGGTTCCATTGCTCAATATTTTAAATTATAGATTTTCCCCTCATTCGTGAAATCATCAAAAGAATGACTACATGTAAATGCACGTGCCGTAAGCTTTAGAACAATATATAATTTGCATATGTTGCTAAATTATCTATGTAATTTTTTTTCATTAAAAAAAAATGTGTTTCCAAAAAAAAAAACTGTTATTATTTATGGGACAACCTGATAGTATAATTTCACTTTTGTTCTATTTTCACAGTTACAATGAGTATAATGTTAATTTTGATTGTGTTTTTTAAAGAGAGGTATTCACAATTCGAGCATTCAGCTCTTGTGTATCACCAGTCCAGTCTGAGAAGTCTTCTTCTTTCTTCTTATCTCCATTCAATCATATTAGGGTATCAAGCTTGTAAAGTTTTGACAACCATCATGATTTGGTGAAGTAGAATGCGTCTGCTTTTGTCATTAAGATTGGGAGCACTACTCAGTGGCAGGCCGACATAGCTCCAAAAGAAATGGCCGCCTCTGACATGAGGAACAGATTCCATGTGCAGCTGCTCCTAACATGGAGTACAAACGCTGCTCATCCTGTATCCCTGGATTAGGAGTCTTTACAGGGTACTATCAGCATGGCCAGCTGAACCCAGGTTTTTTAGTGAGCTTGTTACTGCTCCCCCTCCTCCTTTTTCATCCGGGGCTTGGGACCGACAAAGGCGGAGTTAAGAGATGTGATTGGTTAGAATGTGTCTAAGATATTTATTCCCCCCATAATTATTGCACCTCACTGGAAGCCCCAAATTTCCAATCAACGCCAGCCCCTGAAGTAAATCATCTTAGGATTGGTTGGTGGGAGAAAGAGGAGGGGAGCAATTGGCACCCAAAAATTCGCAAGTTCGGATGAAAGGTTTGGCAACTTTGAATGATGGCGGCACGTGCTAATGGATGCTGTAAGACGATTCCAAGGAAACCGACTACCTGAAAACCCCAACCGTTTCCTGCCAGCTCTCTTCTTTGAGCGAATCGAATTTGAAAACACGTCATTAATAAAAAATGTAACATTCTACCTTCTTCTCTGATTTCTTTGTGCATTTGAACAGTTCCTGGACTCCATTAGAATCATCCTCCGCCATCATTACCTCTTTGTTTCTACGTAGTTTTCCATAAGTCCACTTCTTCTTACCATTATCCTTATATTCATTTTGACCTTTCGAACTTTCTTTGTCAATTTTCCAGATCCAAATTTTAAATGTGTGCCATTCTGAGATTCAAACATTCACACATATGGAACGCTTCACGATTTTGCGTGTCATCCTTGCGTAGGGGCCATGTTAATCTTCTCTGTATCGTTCCTGTTGTAGTAGTTGTACCGCCGAACTGGTATCACAGGGACCATGTAAATATTCTCTGTATCGTTCCTATTGTAGTAGTTGTACCGCCGAACTGGTATCACAGGGACCATGCTAATCTTCTCTGTATCGTTCCTATTGTAGTAGTTGTACCTTCGAACTGGTATCACAGGGACCATGCTAATCTTCTCTGTATCGTTCCTGTTGTAGTAGTTGTATCGCCGAACTGGTATCACAGAGACCATGCTAATCTTCTCTGTATCGTTCCTGTTGTAGTAGTTGTATCGCCGAACGGGTATCACAGGGGCCATGCTAATCTTCTCTGTATCGTTCCTGTTGTAGTAGTTGTACCGCCGAACTGGTATCACAGGGACCATGGTAATCTTCTCTGTATCCTTCCTGTTGTAGTAGTTGTACCGCCGAACTGATATCACAGGGACCATGCTAATCTTCTCTGTATCGTTCCTGTTGTAGTAGTTGTACCGCCGAACTGGTATCACAGGGACCATGCTAATCTTCCCTGTATCGTTCCTATTGTAGTAGTTGTACCACCGAAGTGGTATCACAGGGGCCATGGTAATATTCTCTGCATCGTTCCTATTGTAGTAGTTGTACCGCCGAACTGGTATCACAGGGACCATGTTAATATTCTCTGTATCGTTCCTGTTGTAGTAGTTGTACCGCCGAACTGATATCACAGGTACCATGCTAATCTTCTCTGTATCGTTCCTGTTGTAGTAGTTGTACCGCCGAACTGATATCACAGGGACCATGCTAATCTTCTCTGTATCGTTCCTGTTGTAGTAGTTGTACCGCCGAACTGGTATCACAGGGACCATGCTAATCTTCTCTGTATCGTTCCTGTTGTAGTAGTTGTACCGCCGAACTGATATCACAGGGACCATGCTAATCTTCTTTGTATCGTTCCTGTTGTAGTAGTTGTACCGCCGAACTGATATCACAGGGACCATGCTAATCTTCTCTGTATCGTTCCTGTTGTAGTAGTTGTATCGCCGAACGGGTATCACAGGGACCATGTTAATATTCTCTGTATCGTTCCTGTTGTAGTAGTTGTACCGCCGAACTGGTATCACAGGGACCATGCTAATCGTCTCTGTATCGTTCCTGTTGTAGTAGTTGTACCGCCGAACTGGTATCACAGGGACCATGCTAATCTTCTCTGTATCGTTCCTGTTGTAGTAGTTGTATCGCCGAACTGGTACCACAGGGACCATGCTAATATTCTCTGTATCGTTCCTGTTGTAGTAGTTGTACCGCCGAACTGGTATCACAGGGACCATGGTAATCTTCTCTGTATCCTTCCTATTGTAGTAGTTGTACCGCCGAACTGGTATCACAGGGACCATGCTAATCTTCCCTGTATCGTTCCTATTGTAGTAGTTGTACCACCGAAGTGGTATCACAGGGGCCATGGTAATATTCTCTGCATCGTTCCTATTGTAGTAGTTGTACCGCCGAACTGGTATCACAGGGACCATGTTAATATTCTCTGTATCGTTCCTGTTGTAGTAGTTGTACCGCCGAACTGATATCACAGGGACCATGCTAATCTTCTCTGTATCGTTCCTGTTGTAGTAGTTGTACCGCCGAACTGATATCACAGGGACCATGCTAATCTTCTCTGTATCGTTCCTGTTGTAGTAGTTGTACCGCTGAACTGGTATCACAGGGACCATGCTAATCTTCTCTGTATCGTTCCTGTTGTAGTAATTGTACCGCCGAACTGGTATCACAGGGACCATGTTAATATTCTCTGTATCGTTCCTGTTGTAGTAGTTGTACCGCCGAACTGATATCACAGGGACCATGTTAATATTCTCTGTATCGTTCCTGTTGTAGTAGTTGTACCGCCGAACTGATATCACAGGGACCATGCTAATCTTCTCTGTATCGTTCCTGTTGTAGTAGTTGTACCGCCGAACTGATATCACAGGGACCATGCTAATCTTCTCTGTATCGTTCCTGTTGTAGTAGTTGTATCGCCGAACGGGTATCACAGGGACCATGTTAATATTCTCTGTATCGTTCCTGTTGTAATAGTTGTACCGCCGAACTGGTATCACAGGGGCCATGTTAATCTTCTCTGTATCGTTCCTGTTGTAGTAGTTGTACCGCCGAACTGGTACCACAGGGACCATGCTAATCTTCTCTGTATCGTTCCTATTGTAGTAGTTGTACCGCCGAACTGATATCACAGGGACCATGCTAATCTTCTCTGTATCGTTCCTGTTGTAGTAGTTGTACCGCCGAACTGGTATCACAGGGACCATGTTAATATTCTCTGTATCGTTCCTATTGTAGTAGTTATATCGCCGAACTGGTATCACAGGGACCATGCTAATCTTCCCTGTATCGTTCCTATTGTAGTAGTTGTACCACCGAAGTGGTATCACAGGGGCCATGGGAATCTTCTCTGTATCGTTCCTATTGTAGTAGTTGTACCGCCGAACTGGTATCACAGGGACCCTGTTAATATTCTCTGTATCGTTCCTGTTGTAGTAGTTGTACCGCCGAACTGATATCACAGGGACCATGCTAATCTTCTCTGTATCCTTCCTATTGTAGTAGTTGTTTTGCCGAACTGGTATCACAGGGACCATGTTAATATTCTCTGTATCGTTCTTATTGTAGTAGTTATATCGCCGAACTGGTATTACAGGGGCCATGGTAATCTTCTCTGTATCGTTCCTATTGTAGTAGTTGTACCGCCGAACTGGTATCACAGGGACCATGTTAATATTCTCTGTATCGTTCCTGTTGTAGTAGTTGTACCGCCGAACTGGTATCACAGGGGCCATGTTAATCTTCTCTGTATCGTTCCTATTGTAGTAGTTGTACCGCCGAACTGGTATCACAGGGGCCATGCTAATCTTATCTGTATCGTTCCTGTTGTAGTAGTTGTACCGCCGAACTGGTACCACAGGGACCATGCTAATCTTCTCTGTATCCTTCCTATTGTAGTAGTTGTACCGCCGAACTGGTATCACAGGGACCATGTTAATATTCTCTGTATCGTTCCTATTGTAGTAGTTATATCGCCGAACTGGTATTACAGGGGCCATGGTAATCTTCTCTGTATCGTTCCTATTGTAGTAGTTGTACCGCCGAACTGGTATCACAAGGACCATGCTAATCTTTTCTGTATCCTTCCTATTGTAGTAGTTGTACCGCCGAACTGGTATCACAGGGACCATGCTAATCTTATCTGTATCCTTCCTATTGTAGTAGTTGTACCGCCGAACTGGTATCACAGGGACCATGTTAATATTCTCTGTATCGTTCCTATTGTAGTAGTTGTATCGCCGAACTGGTATTACAGGGGCCATGGTAATCTTCTCTGTATCGTCCCTATTGTAGTAGTTGTACCGCCGAACTGGTATCACAGGGACCATGCTAATCTTATCTGTATCGTTCCTGTTGTAGTAGTTGTACCGCCGAACTGGTATCACAAGGGCCATGCTAATCTTCTCTGTATCCTTCCTATTGTAGTAGTTGTATCGCCGAACTGGTATCACAGGGACCATGTTAATCTTCTCTGTATCGTCCCTATTGTAGTAGTTGTACCGCCGAACTGGTATCACAAGGGCCATGCTAATCTTCTCTGTATCGTTCTTATTGTAGTAGTTGTACCGCCGAACTGGTATCACAAGGGCCATGCTAATCTTCTCTGTATCGTTCTTATTGTAGTAGTTGTACCGCCGAACTGGTATCACAAGGGCCATGCTAATCTTCTCTGTATCGTTCTTATTGTAGTAGTTGTACCGCCGAAAAAGCGAGTACACATTCACACATATAAAAGCCTTTATTAAGAAATTTATTCTTAGATGGGAATTCAAAACGGATTCCACAAAGAAAAAGAGATAAAAAGTAAATGCTATATACATCTAATTATGAAAATGTTTAAATGGCGTCTAGTTTTGACGTTTAATTTGACGAAAGAGGTGGCTTATGCTTTTTTGGATCGATTTCTTTCCGGAAAAATATACAAAAAGCTTAATTAAAACAATTGGTCTCATTCATGGATTTATACGTTAGGTTTAAGGAAAACAAAAAGATAAAATCTAAACAGTTTCAGCATTTGAGTAAATCATTTTACTGTGTTTAGGGGGGTGTTTATAAAATGTTATTATAAAACAACAACAACAATACAGTATACACACCCAAGATAGAGAACGACTGCTGTGATAGAGATGCATGGAGACATCTGATGCTCTTCATTGGACATGACAACAACAACAATACAGTATGCACACCCAAGATAGAGAACGACTGCTGTGATAGAGATGTATGGAGACATTTGATGCTCTTCATTGGACACGACAACAACAATAATACAGTATACACACCCAAGATAGAGAACGACTGCTGTGATAGAGATGCATGGAGACATCTGGGGCTCTTCATTAGACACGACAACAACAACAATACAGTATACACACCCAAAATAGAGAACGACTGCTGTGATAGAGATGCATGGAGACATCTGAGGCTCTTCATTGGACACGACAACAACAACAATACAGTATTCACACCCAAGATAAAGAACGACTGCTGTGATAGAGATGTATGGAGACATTTGAGGCTCTTCATTGGACACGGCAACAACAACAATACAGTATACACACCCAAGATAGAGAACGACTGCTGTGATAGAGATGTATGGAGACATCTGAGGTTCTTCATTGGACACGACAACAGCAACAATACAGTATACACACCCAAGATAGAGAACGACTGCTGCGATAGAGATGTATGGAGACATCTGAGGCTCTTCATTGGACACGACAACAACAACAATGCAGTATACACACCCAAGATAGAGGACATTGCGACTGCTGTGATTAAGATGTATGGAGACATCTGAGGTTCTTCATTGGAGACGACAACAACAATACAGTATACACACCCAAGATAGAGAACGACTGCTGGGATAGAGATGTATGGAGACATCTGAGGCTCTTCATTGGACACGACAACAACAACAATACAGTATACACACACAAGATAGAGAACGACTGCTGTGATAGAGATGTACGGAGACATCTGAGGTTCTTCATTGGACACGACAACAACAACAATACAGTATACACACCCAAGATAGAGAGCGACTGCTGTGATAGAGATGTATGGAGACATCTGAGGCTCTTCATTGGACACGACAACAACAACAATACAGTATATACACCCAAGATAGAGAACACTGCTGTGATAGAGATGTATGGAGATATCTAAGGCTCTTCATTGGACACGACAACAGCAACAATACAGTATACACACCGAAGATAGAGAACGACTGCTGTGATAGAGATGTATGGAGACATCTGAGGCTCTTCATTGGACACGACAACAACAACAATACAGTATACTCACCCAAGATAGAGAACGACTGCTGTGATAGAGATGTATGGAGACATCTGAGGCTCTTCATTGGACACGACAACAACAATAATACAGTATACACACCCAAGATAGAGAACGACTGCTGTGATAGAGATGTATGGAGACATCTGAGGCTCTTCATTGGACACGACAACAACAACAATACAGTATACTCACCCAAGATAGAGAACGACTGCTGTGATAGAGATGTATGGAGACATCTGAGGCTCTTCATTGGACACGACAACAACAACAATACAGTATACACACCCTAGATAGAGAACGACTGCTGTGATAGAGATGTATGGAGACATCTGAGGCTCTTCATTGGGCACGACAACAACAACAATACAGTATACACACCCAAGATAGAGAACGACTGCTGTGATAGAGATGCATGGATACATCTGAGGTTCTTCATTGGACACGACAACAACAACAATACAGTATACACACCCAAGATAGAGAACGACTGCTGTGATAGAGATGCATGGAGACATCTGAGGTTCTTCATTGGACACGACAACAACAACAATACAGTATACACACCCAAGATAGAGAACGACTGCTGTGATAGAGATGTATGGAGACATCTGAGGCTCTTCATTGGACACGAAAACAACAACAATACAGTATACACACCCAAGATAGAGAGCGACTGCTGTGATAGAGATGTATGGAGACATCTGAGGCTCTTCATTGGACACGACAACAACAACAATACAGTATATACACCCAAGATAGAGAACACTGCTGTGATAGAGATGTATGGAGATATCTAAGGCTCTTCATTGGACACGACAACAGCAACAATACAGTATACACACCGAAGATAGAGAACGACTGCTGTGATAGAGATGTATGGATACATCTGAGGCTCTTCATTGGACACGACAACAACAACAATACAGTATACTCACCCAAGATAGAGAACGACTGCTGTGATAGAGATGTATGGAGACATCTGAGGCTCTTCATTGGACACGACAACAACAATAATACAGTATACACACCCAAGATAGAGAACGACTGCTGTGATAGAGATGTATGGAGACATCTGAGGCTCTTCATTGGACACGACAACAACAACAATACAGTATACTCACCCAAGATAGAGAACGACTGCTGTGATAGAGATGTATGGAGACATCTGAGGCTCTTCATTGGACACGACAACAACAACAATACAGTATACACACCCAAGATAGAGAACGACTGCTGTGATAGAGATGTATGGAGACATCTGAGGCTCTTCATTGGGCACGACAACAACAACAATACAGTATACACACCCAAGATAGAGAACGACTGCTGTGATAGAGATGCATGGAGACATCTGAGGTTCTTCATTGGACACGACAACAACAACAATACAGTATACACACCCAAGATAGAGAACGACTGCTGTGATAGAGATGCATGGAGACATCTGAGGTTCTTCATTGGACACGACAACAACAACAATACAATATACATACCCAAGATAGAGAACGACTGCTGTGATAGAGATGTATGGAGACATCTGAGGCTCTTCATTGGACACGAAAACAACAACAATACAGTATACACACCCAAGATAGAGAAGGGCTGCTGTGATAGAGATGTATGGAGACATCTGAGGCTCTTCATTGGACACGACAACAACAACAATACAGTATACACACCCAAGATAGAGAAGGGCTGCTGTGATAGAGATGTATGGAGACATCTGAGGCTCTTCATTGGACACGACAACAACAACAATACAGTATACACACACCCAAGATAGAGAAGGGCTGCTGTGATAGAGATGTATGGAGACATCTGAGGCTCTTCATTGGACACGACAACAACAACAATACAGTATAATCACCCAAGATAGAGGACATTGCTGTGGTTGCAAAGTCGAGAGTTAAATAAATTATTTGTTGATGTAGATAGATTTTTTCAAACCAACTTACAACCAACAATTTTTTATTGATTACAGTAGAACCTCTCTGTAAAGGACAACACCTAATTGCAGAGTCAAAGTTTCCTTTAGGGAGAGGTGTCCTCTTACTGGAGAGTTACTAAATTCAGTAGAACTACCTCCCTGTAAAGGACACCTAATTGCAAAGTCAAAGTTTCCTTTAGGGAAAGGTGTCCTCTTACCAGAGAGTTACTAAATTCAGTAGAACTACCTCCCTGTAAAGGACACCTAATTGCAAAGTCAAAGTTTCCTTTAGGGAGAGGTGTCCTCTTACCAGAGAGTTACTAAATAGCAAAAATGGTAATTTTGTAAATGAAAACTGTCCTTCGTAGAGAGGTGTCCGCTAAAGGGAGGTTCTACTGTATTAAAATATATTTATGGTTATGTTTTCAATATGTAACCTAAAAGAGGATATAATATATAGATTAGATACCTTATTCACATCACTCCTATATACAGTTAAACCTGTCTATAGCGCCCTCTCTTGGGACTCACCGAAATAGGGTGCTATAGAAAAGGGGTGCTATAGACAGGTCACTTTTATTGTAAAAATCGCATCGTACTACGTGTTTAAAATCGGGCGTTATAGAGAGGGAGGCGCTATTCAGAGGGGGTGCTATAGACAGGTCACTTTTAATGTAAATCGCATCGTACTACGTATTTAAAATCGGGCGCTATAGAGAGGGAGACGCTATTTAGAGGGGGTGCTATAGACAGGTCACTTTTAATGTAAATCACATCGTACTACGTATTTAAAATCGGGCGCTCTAAAGAGGGAGCGCTATAGACAGGTTTAACTGTAATTGGTTCTTTTGTGCAGTCACAGCTCAGCGGCATATGCTACGGTGATGTCAGCCTGGCTTTGTCTGCGGGCAGCTGGTGATGGAGGCTGCTGATGTCCTCAATATGGTCAGAGAATCTACATTGGACTTGTCTGGACAGAAAACTCTTGGCAAGTTTCTCTATTACATGTCAGGTAATCTCGGTGGCAACTGGAATAACTTTTATTTGCAAGAATGGATATAAATTAGGTGATATATATAGACATAGTGACACACTTTAAAATGTTATAACACCTTGATAAAGGTTGGCGTTCAGCCAACTGAAATATTGGTAAAATAAATGGGTAAATAAATTGGTAAAATATAGACATATATAAATGAATATCGTTTTGAAAATAGAGCAATCCATAATTAAATCTTTAATTAAAAAGGCATATATTGGATCAAAATATTTATTTTACTTTACCAATATTTCAGTTGGCTGAACGCGTTGTTGACACACTTTAAAATGTTATAACACCTTGATAAAGGTTGGCGTTCAGCCAACTGAAATATTGGTAAAATAAATATTTTGATTCAATATATTCCTTTTTAATTATAAATGAATATATAGATTAAAATAGCATTGTCTACTATTTGGATGTGTTTTATGTATATACATTCATGGACAAATCTTGAAAAAGTTGCACCTTTCAGCATATATATACGGATTTAGAAAATAACTCTGAAAGATATTTGATACACAGTGATCTTGATTGAAGGCACACGAGATAACCAAGTGTGAACAAAAAAATATATAAAAAAATAGACCAACGACTTCAAAGACTTGCCACTTTCTTAAGTTTTGTCCTGAAATAGTCAAGAAAGTTGTTAGATTAGATAAATGGCGTCTAGTTTTGACGGGATTGATGTCCTTTATTTTTATAGATCTTTTTCCTTCGGGCAAAATTTCCATCTATATTTGAATTATATATATATTGAGATTAGAATTATTTTTGTGTTTTGTTGTTGAAAAGAGGTGCAGTCGTTGAAAAGTAAAGATAATTATTTACCTTTCAAGTAGATTTCATTTTGAATTACTTGAAGGAAATTACACATAAAATTATTTATCACAGCAATATAGAATTTATAAAATGAATTCTATAATCGTGATAAAAAAAAAAGTAGGGTAACTATACATATTCACAACAATAATAATTAAAGTGGTATGTTCTGAATCTATGGTCAAAAATATATAACAGTCAATGAATGAAAATGAAATATATGTTTTAAAAAATAATAATATATTTGTATTTTAGATTATATAATATATATATATATGGTCTAGCCACTTTTCCAGCTAAAACATCTTTGGCAGATTGTGTGGAGAATCCATTAGATCCCTTGTAGATCTCATGAAATAAAGTCCACCCTGGACTGATGAGAGTCATTAGCCCGACACCCAGGTGGACACTTCTCAGTTTACCAAAGCTGGTGTTGTGGCTTTGTCACCGACCCGAAGCCGCTAGTTTGCTGTGATTGTCAATCGATGGAGTCTAGTTTTGACGTCTATTTTGAAGGGAGATATGTCGTTTATTTTTATAAAACGCATCTATTGATCTCTGTAATTTTATAAAAGACTTTATCAGAAGGAAAAGCTGGGTAAGTTTTACCGTGGCGTTGTTTATTACAAAGACTTGCTAATACATTTTTAAAATTATCAAAATCTTTTTGATTGGACGTTGCTTCCTGAGAAATTTTAATGAATTCAATCATAAAAACGCTTAAAGATCTTGCATATAACTCATATATCAACAACAAAACGTATTAAAACATTTCATATTAAACTGATTTTTAGCGACAAACACGATATATCAATCATAAAGATTCCAAAAAGTTTCTTTATTCAGTTAAAAATGGAAAGCTTTCAAGTGTTAGCTCATTATTAAACCAATTGTTTCACAAATGTCTACAATATGCTTCAAATTTTCTATCAGACATATATATATAGTTGTTTATTTGTTTGAATAATATTTCATTTATAAATTAATCTTATAATTTAGTCTGTGAAAATAAAAATATTGGACTGGTGACCAAAACAAACTGAAAATATATTACAATTACAAGTATTTTATTTCCAAAGCGCTATATCCCGCAAGGGATACTTGCGCAAAACAAGGAGAAAAGTTTATTTACATAAGTTATTTACATTATTCAACGCATGAAAACACTAGAGATCCAGATTTTGTAGAAAGTTTAGAATGTATTTACTAAATGAAATGAACTTTAAATAGGATTTTTTTATCGGAAATCAAAACGTTAAGTTCACAAACAACTAGTTCATTCTTCATTCTATAATCTTGAAATGCTGGGCATTCGATCAGTAGATGTATTGAGGTTTGTTCCTCAATACCACAAAAGCAACTTGAATCCTCCACTGCCTTTATTCTATTTTAAAAACTTTTGAAAATAGATGGCTTAATGTTATATAGTTATGATATATAGTTAATTGTGATGGTTATGTAATTTTGATCTTCATTGAATAAAATATATAAATTTTATATGTGTTTTAAACTTTAATAATAAGTAAAAAAACATTGACATTCATAGATATTGTCATACAAAGTAGACAAAACTCGCATCGTCCAATGAATCAATAAAAAGGTTGTAAAATCTTCAAATTGTTACGTTGATAGAAGGTCTGAATGACTCTGATATCTCAAAGTGTCATCGGAAACCACAATGGTACCCTAATGACCCCGCAATTTCCACGATTTCCTTCAGATTAGAAGCCATAAAGATGTCCCCAACATTAGAGGAAAGTTTGACCAAGTTCCCACAGACGAGACAACAAGCTCGTCACCAGAAGGTTCTAAGAAATATCACCCCGCCTTTGTTCCATCGTCCCTTGAGACCCTCAAGATGTTGGAACAATTAATGCCCACCTGTGGAGGAATCCCCAAAGGGTGACTAGAATGTTCTCACGAGGGGACAGTTCCCTACTTCCCACAGCAATAAATCGCCGTTGATGACAAATGGCTTGATGACACCGCCATGATGTCGTGGTGTTTACAACCGACAACTAAATGTCTTTGATCTTCCACCCCCCCACCCACACCCACCTTTTTCCTTTTTCTTTTTACCTTTACAACTTTACACGTTTTCTGATGACCTACATTACCTTTCTTTCATTGTGTGTGGGCATTATCACCTATACATTCACAAGAACAAAACTAGAGACAATGGATTTTTTTTTTTTGCATCTTTGATTTATATTGAGTTTTAAATGAATTACTTTGCGATTTTTATGATAGACAATTGACAATTTAAACAATTTTATTGATTATTTTAATCAAATTTTACAAAGGAGAATAAATAAAAGAGTAAAAGGGCATATAAAGTGTAGGGGAATATATATATATAGTTGTGTACAAATGTCTTCAGCAAGGAAGGCTTCCCCATCTTGAGAGAGTCCTCCTCCAGACAAGGTCTTCACTCCTCAGTTCCGCGCCGAGGAAGTACCTATAGAGGCGCGTCTTGGCAGACGCCAGGATGGCCAGGGCGTCATCGTCTAGGCCATGCCCGAAGGCCTAGCCCTGCAGGTCAGGGGGGATGATGGTAAATGCCTCCCGGATGAGAGGCCTGATGTAGCGACAGGACCAGTACCGGTGAACCAGTGACAGGTCGCCGGACCCACAGGCGATGCAAGACTGTTGTACCGATTTTTGTGATAGAGATGTATGGAGATATCTGAGGCTCTTCATTGGACACGACAACAACAACAATACAGTATACACACCCAAGATAGAAAACGACTGCTGTGGTAAAGATGCATAGAGACATCTGAGACTCTTCATTTGACACGACAACAACAACAATACAGTATATACACCAAGATAGAGAACGACTGCTGTGATAGAGATGTATGGAGATATTTGAGACTCTTCATTTGACACGACAACAACAGCAATACAGTATACACACACAAGATAGAGAACGACTGCTGTGATAGAGATGCATAGAGACATCTGAGACTCTTCATTTGACACGACAACAACAGCAATACAGTATACACACCCAAGATAGAGAACGACTGCTGTGATAGAGATGTATGGAGATATTTGAGACTCTTCATTTGACACGACAACAACAGCAATACAGTATACACACACAAGATAGAGAACGACTGCTGTGATAGAGATGCATAGAGACATCTGAGACTCTTCATTTGACACGACAACAACAGCAATACAGTATACACACCCAAGATAGAGAACGACTGTTGTGATAGAGATGCATGGAGATATCTGAGGTTCTTCATTGGACACGACAACAACAATAATACAGTATACACAGCCAAGATAGAGAACATTGTGACTGCTGTGATAGAGATGCATAGAGATATCTGAGGCTCTTCATTTGACACAACAAAAACAACAACAATACAGTATACACACCCAAGATAGAGAACATTGTGACTGCTGTGATTGAGATGTATGGAGACATCTGAAGCTCTTCATTGGACTCGACAACAACAACAATACAGTATACACATCCAAGATAGAGAACGACTGCTGTGATAGAGATGTATGGAGACATCTGAAGTTCTTCATTGGACACGACAACAACAACAGATGAATTACTTCAACCTTTTTTTTTTTTTTTAAAGCGACATTCTTTACGATTTTCTAGCTAATTTTCATTTTAAAAATGACAGAATTTTTGTTAAAAAAAAAAAAAGAATTTAGAATCTTTATTAAATTTTAAGTGTTTGATTTACCATTAACAGTTAACAATAAAATTGTTATTAAAAACTTATCTCTACTTATAATGTCTCTAGCGACTTTTGACGATGCTATATAACAAATTAATTCAATCATAAATGGCTAATTCCTACTGGTTATTCTAATGTGTCATTTTTTCTGTTATCTCTCTGCCACAATTATGATTGTTGGATAGGTAGCCATGTACTTTTATGATTAATTAATGTTTTTATATTCATTATTGTTATATCTTTCATCGCTATAATAATATATTTTTTTAGTTTCTAATCTTGTTTATGTGTTTCCCTATGGGCCATTATACACGTATGAAAACTACGGAGCTGGGGACAATACATTCTCCTATCTAAGTGACATAAGCTACAGATGGAACATGGTGACTAGACCAGTCCTAAGGTAACTAAAGCTCCCCTATGGGCCACTATAGACGTATGAAAACTACGGAGCAGGGGACAATACATTCTCCTATCTAAGTGACATAAGCTACAGATGGAACATGGTGACTAGACCAGTCCTAAGGTAACTAAAGCTCCCCTATGGGCCACTATAGACATAGGAAAACTACGGAGCAGGGGACAATACATTCTCCTATCTAAGAGACATAAGCTACAGATGGAACATGGTGACTAGACCAGTCCTAAGGTAACTAAAGCTCCCCTATGGGCTACTATAGACGTAGGAAAACTACGGAGCAGGGGACAATACATTCTCCTATCTAAGTGACATAAGCTACAGATGGAACATGGTTGACTAGACCAGTCCTAAGGTAACTAAAGCTCCCCTATGGGCCACTATACACGTATGAAAACTACGGAGCAGGGAACAATACATTCTCCTATCTAAGAGACATAAGCTACAGATGGAACATGGTTGACTAGACCAGTCCTAAGGTAACTAAAGCTCCCCTATGGGCCACTAAAGACGTAGGAAAACTACGGAGCAGGAGACAAAACATTCTCCTATCTAAGAGACATAAGCTACAGATGGAACATGGTTGACTAGACCAGTCCTAAGGTAACTAAAGCTCCCCTATGGGCCACTATAGACATAGGAAAACTACGGAGCAGGGGACAATACATTCTCCTATCTAAGAGACATAAGCTACAGATGGAACATGGTTGACTAGACCAGTCCTAAGGTAACTAAAGCTCCCCTATGGGCTACTATAGACGTAGGAAAACTACGGAGCAGGGGACAATACATTCTCCTATCTAAGAGACATAAGCTACAGATGGAACATGGTTGACTAGACCAGTCCTAAGGTAACTAAAGCTCCCCTATGGGCCACTATAGACGTAGGAAAACTACGGAGCAGGGGACAATACATTCTCCTATCTAAGTGACATAAGCTACAGATGGAACATGGTTGACTAGACCAGTCCTAAGGTAACTAAAGCTCCCCTATGGGCCACTATACACGTATGAAAACTACGGAGCAGGGAACAATACATTCTCCTATCTAAGAGACATAAGCTACAGATGGAACATGGTTGACTAGACCAGTCCTAAGGTAACTAAAGCTCCCCTATGGGCCACTAAAGACGTAGGAAAACTACGGAGCAGGAGACAATACATTCTCCTATCTAAGAGACATAAGCTACAGATGGAACATGGTTGACTAGACCAGTCCTAAGGTAACTAAAGCTCCCCTATGGGCCACTATAGACGTAGGAAAACTACGGAGCAGGGGACAATACATTCTCCTATCTAAGTGACATAAGCTACAGATGGAACATGGTTGACTAGACCAGTCCTAAGGTAACTAAAGCTCCCCTATGGGCCACTATACACGTATGAAAACTACGGAGCAGGGAACAATATATTCTCCTATCTAAGAGACATAAGCTACAGATGGAACATGGTTGACTAGACCAGTCCTAAGGTAACTAAAGCTCCCCTATGGGCCACTAAAGACGTAGGAAAACTACGGAGCAGGAGACAATACATTCTCCTATCTAAGAGACATAAGCTACAGATGGAACATGGTTGACTAGACCAGTCCTAAGGTAACTAAAGCTCCCCTATGGGCCACTATAGACATAGGAAAACTACGGAGCAGGGGACAATACATTCTCCTATCTAAGAGACATAAGCTACAGATGGAACATGGTTGACTAGACCAGTCCTAAGGTAACTAAAGCTCCCCTATGGGCCACTATAAACGTAGGAAAACTACGGAGCAGGGGACAATACATTCTCCTATCTAAG
Source organism: Cordylochernes scorpioides (assembly GCA_030710605.1). Lineage (NCBI taxonomy): Eukaryota > Metazoa > Arthropoda > Arachnida > Pseudoscorpiones > Chernetidae > Cordylochernes > Cordylochernes scorpioides. The sequence goes on from CP092882.1 coordinate 69,348,855, forward strand.
AGACATAAGCTACAGATGGAACATGGTGACTAGACCAGTCCTAAGGTAACTAAAGCTTCCCTATGGGCCACTATAGACATAGGAAAACTACGGAGCAGGGAACAATACATTCTCCTATCTAAGTGCATAATTTACAGATGGAACATGGTTGACTAGACCAGTCCTAAGGGAACTAAAGCTCCCCTATGGGCCACTATAGACATAGGAAAACTACGGAGCTGGGGACAATACATTCTCCTATCTGAGTGCATAATCTACAGATGGAACATGGTTGACTAGACCAGTCCTAAGGGAACTAAAGCTCCCCTATGGGCCACTATAGACGTAGGAAAACTACGGAGCAGGGGACAATACATTCTCCTATCTAAGAGACATAAGCTACAGATGGAACATGGTTGACTAGACCAGTACTAAGGTAACTAAAACTCCCCTATGGGCCACTATAGACATAGGAAAACAACGGAGCAGGGGACAATACATTCTTCTATCTAAGAGACATAAGCTACAGATGGAACATGGTTGACTAGACCAGTCCTAAGGGAACTAAAGCTCCCCTATGGGCCACTATAGACATAGGAAAACTACGGAGCAGGGGACAATACATTCTCCTATCTAAGAGACATAAGCTACAGATGGAACATGGTTGACTAGACCAGTCCTAAGGGAACTAAAGCTCCCCTATGGGCCACTATAGACATAGGAAAACTACGGAGCAGGGGACAATACATTCTCCTATCTAAGAGACATAAGCTACAGATGGAACATGGTGACTAGACCAGTCCTAAGGTAACTAAAACTCCCCTATGGGCCACTATAGACATAGGAAAACAACGGAGCAGGGGACAATACATTCTTCTATCTAAGTGCATAATCTACAGATGGAACATGGTTGACTAGACCAGTCCTAAGGGAACTAAAGCTCCCCTATGGGCCACTATAGACGTAGGAAAACTACGGAGCAGGGGACAATACATTCTCCTATCTAAGAGACATAAGCTACAGATGGAACATGGTTGACTAGACCAGTCCTAAGGGAACTAAAGCTCCCCTATGGGCCACTATAGACATAGGAAAACTACGGAGCAGGGGACAATACATTCTCCTATCTAAGAGACATAAGCTACAGATGGAACATGGTTGACTAGACCAGTCCTAAGGGAACTAAAGCTCTTCTATGGGCCACTATAGACATAGGAAAACTACGGAGCAGGGGACAATACATTCTCCTATCTAAGAGACATAAGCTACAGATGGAACATGGTGACTAGACCAGTCCTAAGGTAACTAAAGCTCCCCTATGGGCTACTATAGACATATGAAAACTACGGAGCAGGGGACAATACATTCTCCTATCTAAGAGACATAAGCTACTGATGGAACATGGTGACTAGACCAGTCCTAAGGTAACTAAAGCTCCCCTATGGGCTACTATAGACATAGGAAAACTACGGAGCAGGGGACAATACATTCTCCTATCTAAGAAACATAAGCTACAGATGGAACATGGTGTCTAGACTAGTCCTAAGGTAACTAAAGCTCCCCTATTGGCCACTATAGACATAGGAAAACTACGGAGCAGGGAACAATACATTCTCCTATCTAAGAGACATAAGCTACAGATGGAACATGGTTGACTAGACCAGTCCTAAGGTAACTAAAGCTCCCCTATGGGCCACTATAGACGTAGGAAAACTACGGAGCAGGGGACAATACATTCTCCTATCTAAGTGACATAAGCTACAGATGGAACATGGTGACTAGACCAGTCCTAAGGTAACTAAAGCTCCCCTATGGGCTACTATAGACATATGAAAACTACGGAGCAGGGGACAATACATTCTCCTATCTAAGTGACATAAGCTACAGATGGAACATGGTGACTAGACCAGTCCTAAGGTAACTAAAGCTCCCCTATGGGGCACTATAGACGTAGGAAAACTACGGAGCAGGGGACAATACATTCTCCTATCTAAGTGACATAAGCTACAGATGGAACATGGTGACTAGACCAGTCCTAAGGTAACTAAAGCTCCCCTATGGGCTACTATAGACATATGAAAACTACGAAGCAGGGGACAATACATTCTCCTATCTAAGAGACATAATCTACAGATGGAACATGGTGACTAGACCAGTCCTAAGGTAACTAAAGCTCCCCTATGGGCTACTATAGACATATGAAAACTACGGAGCAAGGGACAATACATTCTCCTATCTAAGAGACATAAGCTACAGATGGAACATGGTTGACTAGACCAGTCCTAAGGTAATTAAAGCTCCCCTATGGGCCACTATAGACATAGGAAAACTACGGAGCAGGGGACAATACATTCTCCTATCTAAGAGACATAAGCTACAGATGGAACATGGTGACTAGACCAGTCCTAAGGTAACTAAAGCTCCCCTATGGGCTACTATAGACATAGGAAAACTACGGAGCAGGGGACAATACATTCTCCTATCTAAGAGACATAAGCTACAGATGGAACATGGTTGACTAGACCAGTCCTAAGGTAACTAAAGCTCCCCTATGGGCTACTAAAGACGTAGGAAAACTACGGAGCAGGGGATAATACATTCTCCTATCTAAGAGACATAAGCTACAGATGGAACATGGTTGACTAGACCAGTCCTAAGGTAACTAAAGCTCCCCTATGGGCTACTATAGACATATGAAAACTACGGAGCAAGGGACAATACATTCTCCTTGTTAAGGATTCCTTTTCCTTAGCAGCGAGAAGGCCGTTATTCAGAGGACTGTATAAGTCTTGATCTACCCAAGACGACACTCAAATGGTGAATCCAACCTTTAGGCAAAGAGAGAAAGAAGCACGACCAAGAAAACTATTCACACTCTCATACTTTATTTAAAAAACTCAAATATATACAAAACAGTCATTAGTCAATATTTACATAATCACAAAAAATTGAATTAAATATTAATAAACAATATCACAGAAAATAAATTAAATAATAAGTAATCATAGAAAACCCAACATTCTCCCCGAGTTGATGGGAACCATCAAGATAAACTGGGGGAACAGGCAGCAACGTCAGCTCAACCAGGGGTCCTTTGAATATGCCGGTCCCGGTGCGGATTGATACCATTCGTACCCATCCATCTTGGCCCCGATGGACCTCCACCACTCGCCCCATCTCCCTTCGGCAATTCCCCAGAAATCACCCATCCCAACCTGGTGTTCTGGACACATAGATGGGTTCTATCACAAAGCTTAAGGTCGGGGAGGAGCAATTTTCCATAGACATCCGCACCCAGGATGACATCCACTTTTCCACTTTTCTCAAAATGGGGATCGGCCAGAGGTAGGACCCTCCAACTGGACGGTATAGCCAAACATAGGTCTTCAGTCGGCAATAACCCTGTCATACTTCCCACCACTAATGCCGTCATCGGCAAGGTCCATCCTGGTTCTGTCAAAGATTCCAACGCAAACGAAGCAAGTTCCTTAACAAGCTCTCCTTTAGTATTGTTCATTCCATAAACTTGGGCATTCACTCCGCATGTTGGAACACTCAAATGCTGCAGAAGATCTCGTTGTATAAATGATGACTGAGATCCCTGATCCAGCAATGCTCGTACTATTACCCCGTTTCCATGGGGATTTACAATCCGAATCAAGGCGGTGGCCAAAAGTGCCTTAGGAATGGCTGTCCGCACATGCATTCCGGTAAATTCCACCTCTTGTGCATCAATTGGTGCAGGCGGATCCTTGGGGCTAGTCGTCCTCAGTTTATTTGGATCCTGCTTTTCTTGAAACACCGCATTCGTTCGATGCAGGAATCCGTTATGGCATCCTTGACATTGTGCACATCTTATAGCTCTCCTGCATGTTTTTCCAATATGTCCCACGTGTTAGCATTTAAAACAGGCGTGCGCCTTCCTTAATGCCTCTACTCGCGCTGGGACCGACATTGAACGCCATCTTGGGCAAGATTGTATCCAATGGTTCCCCTGGCAGATTATACACCAGGGAACCCTCTTTACGTCATTTTCTCTTATTTTTGCCATATGCGACCCGTTACATAATGGCCGGTGTCTCTTTTACGTGATGAATCCCCAAATCCATCCTTAAGGTAGGGAATTCTTTGTTCACCCTTAACTTCTCTTCGCACAAAAGCCAGCAGAGATGTTAGTCTCTGGTCCACTGATGGGATTAATTCCTTTTCATCTTTAGCATAGCCAGCCATGTCACTCCTCTGCCAGACTTTAATCAACTCCTCGGGCAAACTGGTCTCCACGAGTGGATACAAAAAGGACGAGTTCTGCTGCACATCCACACCCAGGGAATCCAAAGACATTATGTGTGACTCAACCTGGTCATATAAACTTTCCAAGGATATATTCTGCTTTCTTACGTTATTAATGACCAGTTTCAGCAATTGTCGCACATACACTTCGGTCAAGATCACCTTGTCGCCGAAGCGATCCTTGAGCGCCTCTATTACCTTGGGGTAGTTAGCCTCCGTCAACGGGTAGCTCTTGACCAGTCTTTCTGCTCTTGTTCCAACTTTCATAGCCTGTATCAAGTAATGGAATTTATCCACTTCCGACAGGCTTGGATTCTCATGAATGGCCTCAAACTGCGACCACCATCCCAGCCACTCGAGACTGGTGCCATCGAAAACTTTTAACGCGATCTTTGGCAGTTTGCATGAGATACTCTTCTCTAGGCTACTCCTAATTGAAGCCACATCCCCTTGGCCTTGTTGGTCATTTCCCTTAGGATTGAGATAGTCAGCAACTTTTTTCTCTGTTAGCAGAAAGTTCCTCTCATACTGCTTGACCAAATGCTGCTCTCTCTCCAATTCCTGCACAGTGGTGTTCTCATCGTCCAGCATTAACTCTTTAATTTGGGAATTCGCGCTCCTTAGCCGGCCCACATCAATCTCCAGCAATTTAAACGCGACCAAGATAGAGTCCCGAGAAGGACACTCTTTATTAAATTCATTCTCAATTTCTTTTATACCTTTTGTTACCGATGATCGCAGCAGCGTTCTTAATTTCTTATTTTTATCCATCTTGAATTTCTCACTTAACAAATTTAAATTAAGGCCAATTTACATATATTCGCTTCTTCGACAAGCTACTTTGTTTAATCTTGATGTTCTTAAACTTCTTCCTAATCTTTAAATTCCTTGGCTTTATCTTCTTTGAACCTTTTCTTTTCTCTTTTTGACCTTATCTTCTTCCTCTTTGACTTTATCTTCTTTCTCTTTGACTTTATCTTCTTCGGCCTTTTCTTAAGTTATTTGCCGATTCTCTTCTAGAATCCGGCTCCAGGGACCAAATGTTAAGGATTCCTTATCCCATTCTCCTATCTAAGAGACATAAGCTACAGATGGAACATGGTGACTAGACCAGTTCTAAGGTAACTAAAGCTCCCCTATGGGCCACTATAGACGTAGGAAAACTACGGAGCAGGGGACAATACATTCTCCTATCTAAGAGACATAAGCTACAGATGGAACATGGTTGACTAGACCAGTCCTAAGGTAACTAAAGCTCCCCTATGGGCCACTATAGACGTAGGAAAACTACGGAGCAGGGGACAATACATTCTCCTATCTAAGTGACATAAGCTACAGATGGAACATGGTGACTAGACCAGTCCTAAGGTAACTAAAGCTCCCCTATGGGCTACTATAGACATATGAAAACTACGGAGCAGGGGACAATACATTCTCCTATCTAAGAGACATAATCTACAGATGGAACATGGTGACTAGACCAGTCCTAAGGTAACTAAAGCTCCCCTATGGGCTACTATAGACATATGAAAACTACGGAGCAGGGGACAATACATTCTCCTATCTAAGTGACATAAACTACAGATGGAACATGGTGACTAGACCAGTCCTAAGGTAACTAAAGCTCCCCTATGGGCCACTATAGACATAGGAAAACTACGGAGCAGGGAACAATACATTCTCCTATCTAAGAGACATAAGCTACAGATGGAACATGGTGACTAGACCAGTCCTAAGGTAACTAAAGCTCCCCTATGGGCCACTATAGACATAGGAAAACTACGAAGCAGGGAACAATACATTCTCCTATCTAAGAGACATAAGCTACAGATGGAACATGGTGACTAGACCAGTCCTAAGGTAACTAAAGCTCCCCTATGGGCCACTATAGACATAGGAAAACTACGGAGCAGGGGACAATACATTCTCCTATCTAAGAGACATAAGCTACAGATGGAACATGGTGACTAGACCAGTGCTAAGGGAACTAAAGCTCCCCTATGAGCCACTATAGACATAGGAAAACTACGGAGCAGGGGACAATACATTCTCCTATCTAAGAGACATAAGCTACAGATGGAACATGGTGACTAGACCAGTCCTAAGGGAACTAAAGCTCCCCTATGGGCCACTATAGACATAGGAAAACAACGGAGCAGGGAACATTACATTCTCCTATCTAAGAGACATAATCTACAGATGGAACATGGTGACTAGACCAGTCCTAAGGGAACTAAAGCTCCCCTATGGGCCACTATAGACATAGGAAAACTACGGAGCAGGGGACAATACATTCTCCTATCTGAGAAACATAAGCTACAGATGGAACATGGTTGACTAGACCAGTCCTAAGGTAACTAAAGCTCCCCTATGGGCCACTATACACATAGGAAAACTAAGGAGCAGGAAACAATACATTCTCCTATCTAAGAGACATAAGCTACAGATGGAACATGGTGACTAGACCAGTCCTAAGGGAACTAAAGCTCCCCTATGGGCTACTATAGACATAGGAAAACTACGGAGAAGGGGACAATACATTCTCCTATCTAAGAGACATAAGCTACAGATGGAGCATGGTGACTAGACCAGTCCTAAGGAAACTAAAGCTCCCCTATGGGCCACTATAGACATAGGAAAACTACGGAGCAAGGGACAATACATTCTCCTATCTAAGTGACATAAGCTACAGATGGAACATGGTGACTAGACCAGTCCTAAGGTAACTAAAGCTCCCCTATGGGCCACTATAGACGTAGGAAAACTACGGAGCAGGGGACAATACATTCTCCTATCTAAGAGACATAAGCTACAGATGGAACATGGTTGACTAGACCAGTCCTAAGGTAACTAAAGCTCCCCTATGGGCCACTATAGACGTAGGAAAACTACGGAGCAGGGGACAATACATTCTCCTATCTAAGAGACATAAGCTACAGATGGAACATGGTGACTAGACCAGTCCTAAGGTAACTAAAGCTCCCCTATGGGCCACTATAGACGTAGGAAAACTATGGAGCAGGGGACAATACATTCTCCTATCTAAGAGACATAAGCTACAGTTGGAACATGGTGACTAGACCAGTCCTAAGCTAACTAAAGCTCCCCTATGGGCCACTATAGACGTAGGAAAACTACGGAGCAGGGGACAATACATTCTCCTATCTAAGAGACATAAGCTACAGATGGAACATGGTGACTAGACCAGTCCTAAGGTAACTAAAGCTCCCCTATGGGCCACTATAGACATAGGAAAACTACGGAGCAGGGGACAATACATTCTCCTATCTAAGTGACATAAGCTACAGATGGAATATGGTGACTAGACCAGTCCTAAGGTGACTAAAGATCCCCTATGGGCCACTATAGACGTAGGATAACTACGGAGCAGGGGACAATACATTCTCCTATCTAAGAGACATAAGCTACAGATGGAACATGGTGACTAGACCAGACCTAAGGTAACTAAAGCTCCCCTATGGGCCACTATAGACGTAGGAAAACTACCGAGCAGGGGACAATACATTCTCCTATCTAAGTGACATAAGCTACAGATGGAACATGGTGACTAGACCAGACCTAAGGTAACTAAAGCTCCCCTATGGGCCACTATAGACATAGGAAAACTACGGAGCAGGGGACAATACATTCTCCTATCTAAGAGACATAAGCTACAGATGGATCATGGTGACTAGACCAGTTCTAAGGTAACTAAACTCCCCTATGGGCCACTATAGACATAGGAAAACTACGGAGCAGGGGACAATACATTCTCCTATCTAAGTGACATAAGCTACAGATGGAACATGGTGACTAGACCAGTCCTAAGCTAACTAAAGCTCCCCTATGGGCCACTATAGATATAGGAAAACTACGGAGCAGGGGACAATACATTCTCCTATCTAAGTGACATAAGCTACAGATGGAACATGGTTGACTAGACCAGTACTAAGGTAACTAAAGCTCCTCTATGGGTCACTATAGACATAGGAAAACTACGGAGCAGGGGACAATACATTCTCCTATCTAAGAGACATAAGCTACAGATGGAACATGGTTGACTAGACCAGTCCTAAGGTAACTAAAGCTCCCCTATGGGCCACTATAGACATAGGAAAACTACGGAGCAGGGGACAATACATTCTCCTATCTAAGTGACATAAGATACAGATGGAACATGGTGACTAGACCAGTCCTAAAGTAACTAAAGCTCCCCTATGGGCCACTATAGACATAGGAAAACTACGGCGCAGGGGACAATACATTCTCCTATCTAAGTGACATAAGATACAGATGGAACATGGTGACTAGACCAGTCCTAAAGTAACTAAAGCTCCCCTATGGGCCACTATAGACATAGGAAAACTACGGCGCAGGGGACAATACATTCTCCTATCTAAGTGACATAAGATACAGATGGAACATGGTGACTAGACCAGTCCTAAGGTAAATAAAGCTCCCCTATGGGCCACTATAGACGTAGGAAAACTACGGAGCAGGGGACAATACATTCTCCTATCTAAGTGACATAAGCTACAGATGGAACATGGTTGACTAGACCAGTCCTAAGGTAAATAAAGCTCCCCTATGGGCCACTATAGACGTAGGAAAACTACGGAGCAGGGGACAATACATTCTCCTATCTAAGTGACATAAGCTACAGATGGAACATGGTGACTAGACCAGTCCTAAGGTAACTAAAGCTCCCCTATGGGCCACTATAGACATAGGAAAACTACGGAGCAGGGGACAATACATTCTCCTATCTAAGAGACATAAGCTACAGATGGAACATGGTGACTAGACCAGTCCTAAGGTAACTAAAGCTCCCCTATGGGCCACTATAGACATAGGAAAACTACGGAGCAGGGGACAATACATTCTCCTATCTAAGAGACATAAGCTACAGATGGAACATGGTGACTAGACCAGTCCTAAGGTAACTAAAGCTCCCCTATGGGCCACTATAGACATAGGAAAACTACGGAGCAGGGGACAATACATTCCAGCAAGTTGTAATCGACCGAACAATTAGATGGTCGTAAACGTGAAGTAAAAGGGGGGATGTGATAAATTAGATTAGCAACCCTGGGATTTCTTTCTTGCTCCTCTTTCATAGAAACCTTTTTTTTTTCTTCTGATTTTATAGTGGTCTGTCTAGAGGCGCCTCCTTTTTTTTAAACCATTATTTTCGCGGCAAAGTTTGTGAGAGAAAAAATTCTTGTGGGAAAAAGGACTTCTGTAATATATCTTGAATAACATACCTGCCTGATTTCTTCCAATGGGCAAATACAAAAAATAAGAACTCTAATAAATTCTATTTTATATTTTATTAAAATTAAATAATAAAATATTTTACAATTTTTAAAAATATATATACATTATTGTACCCTAAAACATAGTTGTCTATTTCCCTCGACTGGTGGAAAAATTTCTTAATGATTGATTCAGTATTTTGATAGCGCGAAGAGACAAACAGATATACAAGAAAATTACTTCTAAACGATTTTTTATTTCTAAATGATCATTTAATTAAAAAAATGTATAATTTTTATTATAATTCAAATTAGAGACTTTTTATAGACGTTTAAAAAAAAGATTGATTATAATCATAAATGTACTTAAGTGAAAGAAAAAGTCATAGAGGAAAATTTTGAAGGAATTTTTCAATTATCTCAAGCTTTCGGGGCTTGGAACTCTTCTACAAGAGCAAAGCTAACTATAAACTTTTCTATGGATAAATTTCTTTCTTTTCATATACTTTGTATTTAAGTGGCCCACCTCTTAAAATTCCGATAATTTTTCCAGAAAAATCATATCAGGCCTTTCATTTATATAATATCTACTTGCTTCTATGGATTAATTTCCTCCCGACAAA